>CAEFZP010002243.1:0-34243 GCA_903064625.1 Mallotus villosus
AAGCTCAAATCCCCCCGACGGGAGCGAAGGCAACAAAAGAAAACGTGTTAAAAAACACGAACTGGAATCAAAGGAGAGAGGAGCAACAAAAAAGAGAAGAGAGCGAAGAGAGGAGAGAGGAAGAGAGAGAGAGAGAGGCCAGAGCAGAGATCGGCATGAGATAGAAAGAGAGAGGAGAGAGAGAGGAAAGAGAGAGAGAAAAGAGAGAAAGAGAGAGGGAGAAGGAGAAAGGCGTGAAATGCAAGGATGTGAGTTTGTGAGTCCGTCAGACAAGATCAATTGTGAGCTACCGTCGGTTGCGCTGATCACTCCTGACAAGCCGCTGTGAAGTGCGTCGTCGCGGCGACGGCGGCTAGGATTACGCAGGGGCGCTCGGGGATACGAGGAGACAATCTCGCGGCCCGTGACATATCCCGGCCGACTAAACGGGCGGCAGTCGCTCGCTTAGCGCGGTCGCGCCCTCGTTAAGATGATTATTTACACTACGTACTTCCTGTCTCAGCGTAAAAACAAATCAGAGACACGCCGAAGGCCGCCACCACAGTCACACGCTGGTGCGAATTAGCATAGGAGATTAGAAAAGGGAAGTTGTGAGAGTGTAGTATGACACTCCACCACCCCCCCCCCCCCCTTTCATCTGAGGCCACAGGTAAAGCCTTGACAGGATTTGATATGACCCAACGCTAACTATGACACACACACACACACAACAAAACAATACACTCACACACAGATTACACAAGATACTTCACACAACAAGCACACGCACACGCGGTGCACACACACGCTCTGTCTCACACACACAGGCTCATTCCTACTATAGACTCTACATGAACAAGTCTTTCCTGAGACTTCTGTATTTAGACCTGGGACCACACACACGAACACACGCAAACAGCACGACGTACACACGCACACACCCACGCACACACCACGCACGCACACACACACACACCACACACACAGATGCACACTCATGTCATGCCAAGTCATTTAGAGTGAGGTAATACTGAAGGAGCTTGCTGCTTGTCATGGTGCATCATGGCCTTGATACCCTGCATCTCCCTGCATCTCCCCAAACAGCAACAGAGAGAGGAACGGAGAGACGAGAGGTAGGTAGAGAGATGATAGAGGGAGAGCGAAGGGATAGAGCGAGATGAGAGAGGGACGATGGGAGAGACGAGTATGGTGGAGAAGAAAAGGAACGAGAGGGATGAGATGGTGGGAGAGAGAGAGAGGAAGAGAAGAGAGAGAAAGAAGAGAGAGAAGAGAGAGAGATGGCTGGGAAGTCGATAGAGAGAGACATCGCTGGCGAGAGAGAGGGAGAGCGAGAGTGACGCAAGAGAGAGAGGAGATGCGGAGATAGCATGCTTGAGTTGCAGTGCATCAGTTAGCTCAACTGGGTTCTGAGATGAGAGTCTACATGAAAACAAACATCTGTAACGCACACGCACAGACATCACGCATGCACGCACAAACACACACAAACACACAAATGGGCACAAACACACACTAGATATGCAAACACACACACACCAACACACACTAAGTAACACAATAAATGTAGGCCCACACGTCTAATGTGAGAGCAAACTGAGTAAACGGTCATTAGGTTTGTGATCTAGTCTCATCTGAGACTCAGCGTCGTCGGGTTTGTTACCCGGCAGCCCCCGGGTCCTGGCAGGGGAGGAGGAAACAGCACGGATCCCCGTTTTACCCAGCATCCCCGGCGCCAGGAGGCCCTCAGTGATCAAACAGCTTCCTGATTGCCCAATGCTATGGTGATGATCAGATCTCATCACAGTTCCTGAGCGAGGAGAGGGTGGGGAGAGAGATGTAGGACTGAGCTGCTGTTTTCGGGGGCGAGCAAAGGATGACCCGCGCTGGGTGAGGAGAGAGGAAGCGAGACGTGCGGTTGCGGATGAGTAGAGGAGACCTTGTGGGCGCAGCGTGAAGTCGTGAGGAGCGCAGACTGTTAGCGCGCAGCGCTGCGAGATCAGAGAGGATGAGGAGATGCTTCTTTCAGTCTTTGCTCCGCTTATGCTCTTGGCGTCTGTTCCCTGCTGCTATGGCGCTTTCAGCGAGCAGAGTCCGGACGTAAGAGAGAGCGTACTGCATCTGTCCTTGAATTCTGGCTGCGCACACGAGCTCTCCCTTTTGACTTCATTCTCCTCTGAGTATGACGTCGTTCATAGATGCGGGCACCCCTGGCACGCGGAGGGTGCCGGGTTGAGCGAGAGGCCGCAACGTGGCTTTGCCCGAGCGTACGAGCTGCTGCGATTGTGATGAGCATGCAGTAGGCGTGTACCCTGGTGTGGGCGAGCAGAGAGAACGATGGACGTAACTGGGGTGGGGAGAAGTAGAGGAAGTTAGGTTTGCGACGAGAGGAGCGAGATGATGGATTTGAAGATTGAGAGAGGTGGGTGGGAATGACGAGAGAGATGGATGAGGTGGGACGGAGCGAGAGCAGGCCTAGAGAGATGCGAAAGAGAGCGAGATAGCGTGCGGGCGGAAGGAGAGAGAGAGGAAGACGCGAGTCAGAGTAGAAGATGAGAAGATGCACTCACATGCTTCCATGGTTGTAATATCAGTCCATCAGTAGGACCCTGTGACATCACACACTGGTAGTTACAGCTGGGCCTGAACAAGCACAGACGCATATCTACCAAAACAGACCACACTAAACTGGAAGTTTACAGACCTACACATAGTATAAGTATATGGAAAACTTGCAATGCACAATCATGCTGCCATCAGTCACGTACACTTTCGAGTCGCATGGGGAAGCTTACATGTATATGAACATCATCTCCCATCCTCCATTTGATGCAGCGACTGTACTTGTGAGCTACTGGAGCAGTCAGAAAGGATGCAGGACGCTGGAGCCGGTTTGATTTAAACAGGTATAGCAGAAAGAAGAGTCCGTCTCCACTCACACCCTTGAGATACACAGCAGGATAGTCGTTACGCGTCTACTTCGTAATTAGACACTGCTACATTCTGTTGACAGCAGCACTCACAGCCAACCATAATGATACAGGGGAGACAGATCGCATGAAGTTAATGGAGGAGAAGGGAATCTCGACGCATACAGGTCTAATTAGCCCTCCTATCTACTCTTCCTCTCTCCATACTATTAGGAAGTAAAAAGGAAGAGGGGTTCGAGGCTATAGAGAGATCACCCGGAAAGAAGTAGAAGAGTGTAGTATCTAATATCAGTCAATTAGACGAATACTGATTCAATCCTCTCTCGAGTGAGGCAGCATTTATTGGTCTGCAGTCGGTTTGTGGTGTTCGCG
The DNA here is from genome assembly GCA_903064625.1 of Mallotus villosus. NCBI lineage: Eukaryota > Metazoa > Chordata > Actinopteri > Osmeriformes > Salangidae > Mallotus > Mallotus villosus. The sequence goes on from CAEFZP010002243.1 coordinate 3,300, forward strand.
GTATATACTCTCTCTCTCGTAAGTGAGGGGTGTGCGTTACGTGGATTTTTTATTTAGACTTGAGTTGAGATTGGTGTGAGTATCTCTCTCTCTATCCTCATCATGATCTCTCTCTAATCTGTCTGACTCTCTACTCCTCTATCTCTCTGTCTCTCTCGTGAGGATTTGCTCGTGATATTGTCTGTGTACCCTGCGGTCGTAGTTCTGCACCAGCTATCTTTCCCTCTCTCTCTCTCCGTTGATTGCTGTCTCATAATCTAATTATTGGACCATCTGATGATTAGTTTGCTCACTACTCTTTGTATCATCACCGGTTTTTTAGTTCATCTACCATCTTTGTCTAGTCCTCGAATCCATCTCTATCCTCTAAATCTTGTCGTTCTCCCTCCCTCCTACCTCTCTATCTCTCTCTCACTCCTCCTCCTCTCCTCTCTCCTCCCAATTTTCTCTCGCTCTCAGAAAGAAGAGCATTAGGGGAAAACAAACGACGGGAACGAAAGGAGAGAATAAAAAGTCGTGTCAAGTGGCTGATGAAAGGGAAGCGTATTCCATTCGGAGGGGTTAGCCGCGAGCACGGCCATGAAGGCGGATCGATGACACGGCCAGCGGAGGGGCGTGTCTCACTCCTTCGCCATCCTCCATCCTTCTACTCAGCCCACTCCATCCCTTCTTATTATCGCCCACCATTCCAATAACCACGTCCTGCCATCCTTAATCCCTCCACCCATCCGTCTGTCCGTCCAGAGGTGAGTGACAGGGGTGGATTGTGGGGGCCTCCACCCATCCGTCTTGTCCGTCAAAGGTGCAGTGCGTGAGTATGTGGGGGCCTCCACCATCCTCTGTCCGTCAGAGGTGAGTGCGATGTGCTCCACCCATCCTCTGTCCGTTCAGAGGTGAGTGCAGGGGTGGGCATGTGGGGGCCTCACCATCCGTCTGTCCGTCAGAGGTGAGTGCGGGGGTGGATGTGGGGCGCCTCCCCATCCCTTGTCCGTCAGAGGTGAGTGCAGGGGTGGAGTGCTCCACCAATCCGTCTGTCCGTCAAAGGTGAGTGCAGGGGTGGATGTGCCTCCACCATACGTCTGTCCGTCAGAGGTGAAGTGCAGGGTGGATGTGGGGCCTCCATCCCTCTCTCCGTCAGAGGTGCGTGGAGTGCAGGGGTGGATGCGGTCAGAGGTGAGTGACGGGGGTGGATGTGGGGGCAAACACGTGTCTGTGGGGCAGGAAGAGGAGGAGAGACAGGCTCAGCCATGGTCAGAAGATGAAGGAAAGACACACAAAAGAAGGAAGAGAGAGAAAGAGGGAACTAGGTGGTGGGAAGAGAGAGGAAACGTGGGGGGCTGGAGGCTGGGGCTGGGGGGCTGATGGGGCTGTGGGGCTGGGGCTGGGGCTGGGGGGTGACTGGGGCTGGGGTGCGGCTGAAGGCATGCTGGAAGGCTGGGGCTGGAGTGCTGGGGGAGGACATGGGTTGCAGAGGGTTTTGAGTAAAGTTGGGTTCAGTGAGAGAGTGGAGAGGAGAGAGGCTGAAAATGTTCCAGCTCACCTTTTAGTCCTAGAGAAGGAGAAAAGAGCAGGTATACATACACACACATGCACTCACACACACAGTCATGTACACACCACACACACACACAGTCATGTACACACAGTCATGTACACACACAACACACACAGGCATGTACACTCACACACACACACAGTCATGTACACTCACACACACACACAGTCATGTACACACACACACTTTCTTTTCCTTGATGTGGAGACGGGTTCTGGCTGATGTTGACTCCGAGCAGTCGGGTGGTGGGTGTACTTACTCTGACGTGGACGATAAAGTCAGCGCACTATCGCTAAGAGCTGTATCTCCACAGAGAGAGACGGGGAGAGAGAAGAGAGACAGAGCCGGCGTGGGGAGAGCCCGGGCCTAGTTAGCCGGCTATGGGAGGTGCAGGGCAGAGAAATGTGGACTGCATGAAGAGAGACGAGAGATGAGAATGCAGGAGGGAGAGAGAGGGAAAAGAGAGAGAGAGAGCGAGCTGATGCAGCTCTTAGCGACGGTATCGCACAATCTGTCCTCATCTTCCTCTCGTACACTCAACACTGTTCATGCCTTACCGGAAAAAATAAGAGTACAAAGTGATGATACAGCACGCAGAAATGTTCGACCCTCAGATACGCTCGAGCAGCTCGAGCGCCACTCCTATTTAACTCTCTCTGACTCTCTTGCTCTCCTCTCATCCTACCTCCTCCTCTTTTTTCACTCTCCTATTGCTTTCCTCTCACCCAAGTACTCTAACTCTCCCAATTCAGAGATCTTTGCCAACACAGTGTGTGAACTTAAGACCACACTCCAGTCCGTACAACAACAAAACCAAACATCATCACGTATTTAATTTGATTTTGTCAAGGACGAGCGTACAGAGCGAGGGTGGTTGACTAAAGACTTGTTTGTTTCAGTTTTTTCATTTTTATTATTCGCTTTCCAGTCTTGGTTGAAAGGGCAGGAACTGTTCAATATCTCAATCATCCTCAACACATTAATTGCTAATTGCTCAGTATTTTACCCTCCTCTTTTATTAACATAAGCAGTTCCTTGGAAGAGCGCTAACATAGCAGAAAATTAGCAGTGCTGGCCTCGAATTACAAACAGGCAGATTGCTACGGGAGGCAGACTCAGAACTAAGCTAGCGGAACCGACATTTGAGGTTTTTCTCTAATTACAACTCCTCGCCTCCTCTACATCCTCTCTCTCCTTGTCTTCAGAATTCACTTCTCACTCTCCTCTTTCTCTCTACTCCTCTCCTCCTCTCTCTCTCTTCCTTCATATTCACTTCTCCTCTCCTCTTTCCTCTCTCCTCCTTCCACCACTCGTTTCTATCTCTCTCTCCCCCACTCTCCTTCTCTTAATATTCTCTCTCTCTTCCTCGCTCTTCTGTCCTGCTAACTTTCTGTGGTCTTTCACCTGCATGAGGTATAGTTTTTCATCTTTGAGATGAAAACTATACATGGCTGCTGATGTGATATTAACTGATGTGTATAGTTGCTCCTGGTCTCTAAAGCACTATTTTTTAGAGTAAATAATCGACTATCGTTCTACAACTAAAAACATTTCTCTATTTAAGTCAGAGCGTGTTTCTGTCTTGCCTTCCCATCTGACATCCATGCACACTCTCTCTCCTGTCTCCCCAGCATTGCCATCTCCGTGGAAAAAACAATGATGAAGCGATTTTCAAATGAGAAGTATTACACCAGGTAATCTACCAAAACAACAGCCCAGCCAGCTGCTGTGACTGTGAGAGGAAGGAATGTCTTCTGTGGTCTCAGCCGGGCTGTGACGTGAGAGGAAAGGAAATGTCTTCTGTGGTGCTGTGACTGTGAGAGGAAAGGAAAGTGTCTTCTGTGGTGCTGTGACTGCTGAGAGGAAAGGACATGTCTTCTGTGGTGCTGTGACTGTGAGAGGAAAGGAAATGTCTTCTGTGGTGCTTGTGACTGTGAGAGGAAAGGAAATGTCTTCTGTGGTGCTGTGACTGTGAGAGGAAAGGAAATGATCTTCTGTGTGCTGTGACTGTGAGAGGAAAGGAAATGTCTTCTGTGGTGCTGTGACTGTGAGAGGAAAGGAAATGTTCTTCTGTGGTGCTGTGCTGTGAAGAGAAAGGAAATGTCTTCTGTTGGTGCTGTGACTGAGAGAGGAAAGGAAATGTCTTCTGTGGTCTCAGCCGGAAGCGTGCCAGACCAAACATGCTCTGCTGATCAGCCCACCAGACATCAGAGGCTCCTCCCTGTTCCTCCTGGCCTCCTCCCTGTTCCTCCTGGCTCCTCCTGGCTCCTCCCTGTTCCTCCTGGCTCCTCCCTGTTACTCCTGGCTCCTCCCTGTTCCTCCTGGCTCCTCCCTGTTACTCCTGGCTCCTCCCTGTTCCTCATGGCTCTCCTGTTCCTCCTAGCTCCTCCCTGTTCCGCCTGGCTCCTTCCTGTTCCACCCTCACACACACACACACCACCCTCACACACCACACCACACACACCACCCTCACACACATACATCCATGCACTACCTATAGCATCCATGTAAAGGCCTGGCTGGGTGGGGAGTGCTGTGTTTGATTGACAGCTGGGTCTGACCGGCAGAAGCATTGTGGCATTTTCCACCTCAGGGCTCTGCCCATTTAAGATCAGGGGGAGGAAGGGGGAGGAAGGGGAGGACGAGAGGGGGGTAATTGCTGGTTTGCGCCACATGACACGCGCTCATTTGACACTTACTGCAGGTTTTCTTTCTATCTTTCTTTCTTTTTTTGACATGCCACAGTTTTAACCTTGCTCGGGTCTTAGTCAGCCGGTCTCTAACTTTCAACCTTCACGGTCTTGCTTCACCACCTTCCCCCCCTCCCACCCCTCCACCCCTCAGGCTCCCCCCGCCACCCTCCACCCCCTCACCTCACCCCTCCACCCCTCACCTCCCCCCGCCCACCCTCCACGTCACCTCCCCCACACACACCTTCCTCCACCTCCCCCCGCCCACCCTCCACCGCTCACATCCCCCGCCCACCCTCCACCCCCTCTCACCTCCCCCCCACCCACCCCTATCCACCGCTTCACCTCCCCCCCACCCTGACACCCTTCCCCTCCCCCCTCCCCCGCCCACCCGTCCACCGTCCCTCCCCCCGCCCCACCCCTCCACCCCCTCACCCCACCCCACAGCACCTTCCCCTCCACCTCTTCCCGTGCCCCTGGGGGGTTGTGCTACATCTGGTCTCCAGAACATCGATGCAACTGCCCTGGAGAGAAGACTACTGTCATGTTGTTCCTATAGCCTTATCACCATGACTACATGTCCATATATGATCTGTCTCCTCGATGCCCGTCATGTCTGTACTGGAGGAACAATCTGGACACAAATCTTCTTCTCTTGTTCTCTCCCACGTGAAGAAGCTCCATGGAAACAACACGGAACACACCGGAACATGTATGTTTGCGTTTCAGTTTCCTTTTTTTTTCTTTGTCTTTCAGACGACATTCTTTCCCTTCTGCCCACCCCCTCCTCTATTTAGATCCTCATCACATCAGTCTGAGAACTCGGAGGGCGAGGGATAGAAGCGCCGCTTTAGATTGGAGTGATGCTGAGTGGCGATCAAGCTGCTCTCTGATTGGAGGGCGATCTGTAGTGCGTCTCTGGCTGTAATCATGCAGGTTTTACCTGTTTTCTGGAAATACATTATCCTCATCGTGCCGTGTGGCTCGTATTGTGTTTTCTATTTCACCCCCGCCCCCAGCTGCGCACACACACTCACACTCACACTCACACACACTCTCACACACACACACACTCACACTCACACACCATACACCACACACTCACACACCACACTCACACACACACACCACACACTCACACACACACTCACACACCATACACCACACACTCCCACCCGACTGAAAGTTATTAATTTCTAATGAGTGGGACCTTGAACACCTCCGTTATGACAAGGTTTGTTTTGGTATTTTATACTTAGACGGTGGTAAATTCAAAATTAATTATGCATGAATTTGATGCATAAATTAAATGGGTAGAATGTTGCGAAACGAAAACGAAAAAAAAAGGAAATCTGAAGCTATCAAAAGCGACAATGTCAGAAATATTTTCCTCGTGTGCAGAAGATGGGAAAATACGTGTTTATTTTCGGGTCAGTGGGAATGTTAATTAGAAAAGCTTTTTTGTCTTTATGTCTCCGTGCATGAGCAGTGTGAGAGGAATGAGATTGGTGTCGTCGGGAGCTTGTCTCTGCTGCATCGTAAATGATGTTCGTCAGATGGAAGGACGTTTTCAATGACAGCTCGTCTGAAGAGGAGAGCCCTTCTCTGTCTTCCCATTCTTAAATACTCCCAACACAAACCTCAGACAAGAATTTAATCAATACAACCACAGACAAGTACTCATACATACAATCCTCAGTAATACTAACTAAAAAACATCCACAACAAATAAATATCAAACCTAGCTAAAGAGTTAGGGGGTTGGATATAGCTCAAGGTGGATGAGGGGTAGTTCTAGGGGTCTGGGTGGATGAGGATGAGGGTAGTTCTAGGGGTCTGGGTGGATGAGGGCAGTTCTAGGGGTCTGGGTGGATGAGGGCAGTTCTAGGGGTCTGGGTGGATGAGGGTAGTTCTAGTGGTCTGGGTGGATGAGGGTAGTTCTAGGGGTCTGGGTGGATGAGGGTAGTTCTAGGGGTCTGGGTGGATGAGGGTAGTTCTAGTGGTCTGGGTGGATGAGGGTAGTTCTAGTGGTCTGGGTGGATGAGGGTAGTTCTAGGGGTCTGGGTGGATGAGGGTAGTTCTAGGGGTCTGGGTGGATGAGGGCAGTTCTAGGGGTCTGGGTGGATGAGGGTAGTTCTAGTGGTCTGGGTAGATGAGGGCAGTTCTAGTGGTCTGGGTGGATAATGGAGGAAATGATTGGGTGCCGGTCTGTGACCAGGACTGTGTGTTCTGTGGGCTACAACAACAGGAGTCTACAGTATTTGTAAGTGTGTTGTGTGTGTGTGTGTATGCATAAGGTGTGTGGGTGCGTGTGTATGTGCATGTGTGTGTATGAAGTGTGTGTGTGGATGTGTGTGTGTGTGTGTGTATATGGTAAATGTGTGGATGTGGTGAGTGTGTGTGTGTGTGTGAGTGTGTGTGTGTGTGTGTATGGTGAGTGTGTGTGTGTGTGTGTATATGGTGAGTGTGTGTGTGTGTGTGTATATGGTGAGTGTGTGAGCTGTGTGTGTGTGTGTGTGTGTGTGAGCTGTGTCTGCAGAATGCAGTGGAGCGAGACAGTCGTCTACAAACATTGAAAGCCTCAGAAGGCATTGTGACGCTCCATTGGTCAAGAGACTGGAACACGACACACAGAGGAGAGCGATTCAGAGAGAGAGAAAAGAGAGGGAGGGAAAGAGAGAGAGAGAAAGAGAATGACACAGACAGAAGAAAAGAAAGTGAAGGAAAAGAGAGAAAAAGAGAGATGGAACCACACACATACTCTCAAGGTACGTTACTCTCCTTCTGGGGGTTTCTGTTCTCTCTCTCTCCTCCCTCCTCTCTCTCTCTCTCTCTCTCTCCTCTCTCCATCTCTCTCTCTCTCTCTCCCTCTCTCTCTCTCTCTTTCCCCCCTCTGTCTCTCTCTCCATCTCTCTCTTTCCCCCCTCTGGCTCTATCTCTCTCTCCATCTCTCTCTGTCCCCCCTCTGTCTCTCTATCTCCCCCTCTCTTTCCCCCCTCTGTCTCTCTCTCTCTTATCTCTCTCTCTTGCTCTCTCTCTTATTCTCCCATAGAAGTTAGTCAGGTAATCAAAGTAATCATGTTTTTAGCATGCTGTCCTCTGTGCTCCACTGCACCCCACATCTGCCCTGGAGGTTCAGCTCCTCCCACATCTGCCCTGGAGGTTCAGCTCCTCCCACATCTGCCCTGGAGGTTCAGCTCCTCCCACATCTGCCCTGGAGGTTCAGCTCCTCCCCAGTACGTGTGAGGAGGGATCACATGACTGTGTAGTGTTTATCTGTCTGATGATCCCATGCATGTTCTGCCTCAGCGCCCTGCAGTGATCTAGTCCTCTCTGCCTCCAGCCCCCTCTGCCTCCAGCCCTTTCTGCCTCCAGCCCCCTCTGCTTCTAGTCCCCTCTGCCTCCAGCCCGCTCTGCCTCCAGCCCTTTCTGCCTCCAGCCCCCTCTGCTTCCAGCCCCCTCTGCCTCCAGCTCCCTCTGCCTCTTGTACCCTCTGCCTCCAGCTCCCTCTAGTCCCCTCTGCCTCCAGCTCCCTCTAGTCCCCTCTGCCTCCAGCTCCCTCTAGTCCCCTCTGCCTCCAGCCCCCTCTGCCTCCAGCCCCCTCTGCCTCCAGTCCCCTCTGCCTCCAGCCCCCTCTGCCTCCAGTCCCCTCTGCCTCCATTCTTCTTGTGATTATCTGTGGTAACAAAGTGCAGCGTGGGAGAGGCAGCGTGGGAGAGGCAGCGTGGGAGAGGCAGCGTGGGAGAGGCAGCGTGGGAGAGGCAGCGTGGGAGAGGCAGCGTGGGAGAGGCAGCGTGGGAGAGGCAGCGTGGGAGAGGCAGCATGGGAGAGGCAGAGTGGGAGAGGCAGCGTGGGAGAGGCAGCGTGGGAGAGGCAGCGTGGGAGAGGCAGCGTGTCCGGGAGAGGCAGCGTGGGAGAGGCAGCGTGGGAGAGGCAGCGTGGGAGAGGCAGCGTGGGAGAGGCAGCCTGGGCGAGGCAGCATGGGCGAGGCAGCATGGGCGAGGCAGAGTGGGAGAGGCAGCGTGGGAGAGGCAGCGTGTCCGGGAGAGGCAGCGTGGGAGAGGCAGCGTGGGAGAGGCAGCGTGGGAGAGGCAGCGTGGGAGAGGCAGCGTGGGAGAGGCAGCGTGGGAGAGGCAGCGTGGGCGAGGCAGCATGGGAGAGGCAGCGTGGGAGAGGCAGCCTGGGAGAGGCAGCGTGGGAGAGGCAGCGTGGGAGAGGCAGCGTGGGAGAGGCAGCATGGGCGAGGCAGCATGGGCGAGGCAGGTTATCCAGCGTAATGCGAACACACCAGGAATCACATCAACCATCTGCTCCCAGCCCACCACTCTGTCACCATGGAAATGAAAACATTACACACACCATTATGGGATGTTATCTATGAGAGCCTCCCCTCCTCCCCCCTCTTGGTGTATTGTGGAAACAGATGCAAAGGTTTGCAGTGATCAGCCCCAGACACATGTGTCCTGTAGGTAAGCATGTCAGAGCCACCCAGCACAGGGTTGCTGGTTCTGTCATTATTTCATACCAGACTGTATGAGGGTGTCATACTAACAAGCCCTTTCACATCAATTCATTACATGTCAACTTGTTACCCAATGAATAAATTAAAAACACGATGCTTGTTGGATGCGGCTGACACGTATTAAAGATTGTTTTCTGTCCAAAAGCTTCCAACAACTGAAATCTATAAAACTTCCCCTTGTTATTTTATTTAATTGATAAAAAAAAATTTCGGCATTGATTTCTTTAGCGTTCTCCCAGTCAAATGCAAAGTCTCATTAGCTGTGAGACGAACCTTGAGTGGTGAAGTCAGACAGCAACACACGGGTCCACTGGTGTTTCATTTGCTCCAGCTCATATTGTAAAGCATCGACAAAACGTCACAGTAGCGTGTCTTACATTCATTGATCACTTGTCACCATTAGGGCTTGTCCAACCATGAGCTCCTCTCTCTCTCTCTGCCTGTCATCTCTCTCTCTTTCTGTCCTGTTTCTCTCTCTCTGTCTGTCCTGTTTCTCTCTCTCTGTCTCTGCAGGACGGTCTAAGACCAGGAACTCGCCCTCACTCTGACATCACAGCAGGGCGGTCTAAGACCAGGAACTCGCCCTCACTCTGACATCACAGCAGGACGGTCTAAGACCAGGAACTCGCCCTCACTCTGACATCACAGCAGGACGGTCTAAGACCAGGAACTCGCCCTCACTCTGACATCACAGCAGGGCGGTCTAAGACCAGGAACTCGCCCTCACTCTGACATCACAGCAGGACGGTCTAAGACCAGGAACTCGCCCTCACTCTGACATCACAGCAAGACGGTCTGAGACCAGGAACTCGCCCTCACTCTGACATCACAGCTGGGCGGTCTAAGACCAGGAACTCGCCCTCACTCTGACATCACAGCAGGACGGTCTAAGACCAGGAACTCGCCCTCACTCTGACATGACTCCAGTACGTTGCAGGATGTGCATCGCTTTTCCTGTTGCCCCCTCCACCCCAGCCTCCACCCCGGCCTCCCCCCGTGGCTCTGTGACTCCTCCTGAAGAGGGGATGTGTATCTCAGCTCTCTGGATGTTGACTCCACCTGAAGAGGGGATGTGTATCTCAGCTCTCTGGATGTTGACTCCACCTGAAGAGGAGAAGTGTACCTCAGCTCTCTGGATGTTGACTCCTCCTGAAGAGGAGAAGTGTACCTCAGCTCTCTGGATGTTGACTCCTCCTGAAGAGGAGAAGTGTATCTCAGCTCTCTGGATGTTGACTCCACCTGAAGAGGAGATGTGTATCTCAGCTCTCTGGATGTTGACTCCACCTGAAGAGGAGAAGTGTATCTCAGCTCTCTGGATGTTGACTCCACCTGAAGAGGGGATGTGTATCTCAGCTCTCTGGATGTTGACTCCACCTGAAGAGGAGATGTGTATCTCAGCTCTCTGGATGTTGACTCCACCTGAAGAGGGGATGTGTATCTCAGCTCTCTGGATGTTGACACCACCTGAAGAGGAGATGTGTATCTCAGCTCTCTGGATGTTGACTCCACCTGAAGAGGGGATGTGTATCTCAGCTCTCTGGATGTTGACTCCACCTGAAGAGGAGATGTGTATCTCAGCTCTCTGGATGTTGACTCCACCTGAAGAGGAGAAGTGTATCTCAGCTCTCTGGATGTTGACTCCACCTGAAGAGGGGATGTGTATCTCAGCTCTCTGGATGTTGACTCCACCTGAAGAGGGGATGTGTATCTCAGCTCTCTGGATGTTGACTCCACCTGAAGAGGAGATGTGTATCTCAGCTCTCTGGATGTTGACTCCACCTGAAGAGGAGATGTGTATCTCAGCTCTCTGGATGTTGACTCCACCTGAAGAGGAGAAGTGTATCTCAGCTCTCTGGATGTTGACTCCACCTGAAGAGGAGATGTGTATCTCAGCTCTCTGGATGTTGACTCCACCTGAAGAGGGGATGTGTATCTCAGCTCTCTGGATGTTGACTCCACCTGAAGAGGAGAAGTGTATCTCAGCTCTCTGGATGTTGACTCCACCTGAAGAGGAGAAGTGTATCTCAGCTCTCTGGATGTTGACTCCACCTGAAGAGGGATGTGTATCTCAGCTCTCTGGATGTTGACTCCACCTGAAGAGGAGATGTGTATCTCAGCTCTCTGGATGTTGACTCCACCTGAAGAGGGGATGTGTATCTCAGCTCTCTGGATGTTGACTCCACCTGAAGAGGAGATGTGTATCTCAGCTCTCTGGATGTTGACTCCACCTGAAGAGGAGAAGTGTATCTCAGCTCTCTGGATGTTGACTCCACCTGAAGAGGAGAAGTGTATCTCAGCTCTCTGGATGTTGACTCCACCTGAAGAGGAGATGTGTATCTCAGCTCTCTGGATGTTGACACCACCTGAAGAGGAGAAGTGTATCTCAGCTCTCTGGATGTTGACTCCACCTGAAGAGAAGAAGTGTATCTCAGCTCTCTGGATGTTGACTCCACCTGAAGAGGAGATGTGTATCTCAGCTCTCTGGATGTTGACTCCACCTGAAGAGGGGATGTGTATCTCAGCTCTCTGGATGTTGACTCCACCTGAAGAGAGGATGTGTATCTCAGCTCTCTGGATGTTGACTCCACCTGAAGAGGAGAAGTGTATCTCAGCTCTCTGGATGTTGACTCCACCTGAAGAGAGGATGTGTATCTCAGCTCTCTGGATGTTGACTCCGTGTCTCAGTTGGCTTCTTGGCAGAGAGCCAGAGCGAGCAGAACCAGATAGAATATGCCAAGACGAATGTGTTGTATTAAATAACTAGAGAGCATACAATTTCTGGGGAAATTGTGAGGGTGTGCCTGCATATTTTCAAGCATTTAGCCTACTCATAGTCTATTGCATAATAATTCATTAAGAACACCCTTGGAAAGAAGCTACTGTAACAACGTTATCACTGGAAATATTTCTGATGGAATCGCGATTCAAACAGTAGCTCTGTCTGCTAACTTATGACATGCCCGCAAAAACGTAAATACGCTTGACATTTATTCAGTGGAAAATCGCTCATGCATAAAAAGATCAATAGCGATCATTGTCAGTAATAACGCAAAATGCGATATAGCCCTTTGTGGAGAAGCTGCCCCGGTAAATTGTATACTACAGTGTTCGAGTCTTGGTTGCGATCGTTGGTTGAACGTTCCGTAAATATTGCTTTCATGAACAGATTGACGGCTGTGTCAATGAAGTTCGGGTTAGTAGTCAGACAGTTTCACCTATTGAAATACTTTTGATTTAAGGGAGTGCCGAACATTTTCTGTCGCCGTTTGACTCCCTACTGTAAACAGCTGTGGATGTTTTTGTTAGCTACACAGTGTCTCGCGTAGGCTACAGCGTTGCAGTACTGGTTTGAAATCACAGGTAATGATTATTTCACCAACAAATCGTTTACTTGTAATCTAATGTCATAATAAATCGTACAACGAAAATGTATTTGTGAGTAATGTTTATTTTAACGATTGAAAACAGATGCAGCCTAGACCGCTGTAGTATGTGTTGCCCGGGCAACATAGGCTAATGTCATGATGCTAATGCTTCAGTGAAATAGTAGACTACCGTTTCCGAAAGTCGATGTAGTTCCTCAATAATATTAGCTTATATTGTACATTACACTTAACAATTGTGTTTCATATCAGAAAGTAACATTAGTAAATAGTTATCACCCTGGCCTCTTTGCTTGTGGCGTTTCTGCAGCTGCCTTGCAGTATCGTTAAAGCTATAGTTAGCCTATAGCTATCTCCCAGAAGTTAACAAGCTGCTAAACTAATGTTCTGCTAGAGGTAGTCACGCGTGTTTCGTGACGTTAGTAGCGTCAGTGACTGTGGCTAGCAAGTTAGCCAGGTAAATAAAAAGACAACCAACTCAATGGCTACCAACTTTTGACATGACGTTTTCTAAGTAATCAAAATATTGACGGATGCTAGGGGGGAGGCACGATACGATCCTTTCTGTGCTGCAACAGTCTTCTATGCACGTCGTATCTAATGCGTCGTTGCTAACATGTGCCGACGCTGTGACGTAGGCTATTATAACTGAGTAGTCTACCCTTTGCCGACAAAATCAACTTAATGCCACAAAAACGTTGTATGGTCCTAAACTGTGCAACGGAACGTACATAAAAGTAATAGCAACTCAATCGGGACCAAGACGAAACTTTGGACGTCGACGTTTTCTATGTAGTCCAAATATTGACCGAGGAGTAGGGGGGCAAAAATAATAATAATAATAAATATATATGTGAGATAACAAAGGATGGCCACGTCGATGACGTGGCACACCCAATAAAGTGTGTTATAATTTACTACTGAGTCCTCCAACATGAACCAGTCCTTCTTCATTGCCGTGACACGCCATGTTTATGCTGGAGAGGATCCACTTGTCACAGCACAAACAATACTAGAGAGCATACAATTTCTGGGGAAATTGTGAGGGTGTGCTTGTGGCTGCCCCAGCTGCCCATAGTCTCACTGTGTTTACTGATATCAACCACTCAGTGTTTTTACATTGCTTTTAGACAGCAAAGAACATTTGTGTAGGTTGTTGGTCAACTCGTCCCGTTATCTGGTTATTAATTCCTGGAGAGCAACCATTAGTTGACATGTGCATTGAGTTTTTGTGGGAGTTTTTCCTTGTCTTCCTTGAGGGTTTAGGTTGGTTGAGAGGCAGGTCTATGGGCGTATGTGAAGCCCTCTGTGACATGCTTGCGTGTAAAAGGGCTATACAAATACATTTTGATTTTATGTAATCTAGTAAACTTGTAATAAACCATACAACCAACATTGCTTCCAGTTGATAGGCCACATATATATACAAATGACTCATTTAAATCGACAAAAAGATAGCCTTGACTAACCAAAAGGATATGTGAATGTTTGAATGTTTGAACCTGTAATTCGAACGATGAGTGACTTCAATATTTCTTGTAACCAATATTTGGAAAATGTAACTTTTTAGAATTTACCGTGTCAGTGTCACAACCGCTCATATCACCTCCCATTCGCTATCCACCACGCTAATTCATGTAGTCTATGTATTTAATGAGAAACAATTGGGTTAATGTTGAGTCAGAGGTTGGCCTGTCTGTAGATGAGAGGAAGGTAGGAAGACAAGGCGGCCAAATGAATCTCATGAAGGTGCAGCGTTTAGGACGAAACTTAGAAAGTACATTCTAATATATTCTTCTCAGATATAAACAACTTGTTGGTTGCCCAGCATCTGCTTCTTCAACTCCGTAATCCTCTCAAGGGCACATGTTGCACTGGGTTAGAAAGACATCAGCATAATGTAATTTTACACAATACAGGATTAAAAAATGAACACCCATCTTTGCTATATTGAAAGGGTCAATTGTAGGCTATGGGACTATACTATTCCAGTTTGTCTACACTCCAAAACATTGTTTCCAACCCAGCGGCTAGTTAAATATATAGGACAGAACACGTTGGGTTAAACTAACCCAGCAAGATGGGTTGACCATTTAACCCAGAATGTTGGGTTGGTCATTAAACGCCTCAATGCCTAGCTAGCATTACCTGAGCAAGCATAGCAAAAAGAAGTAAGCACATACAACTATTTAAATTGATTCATACAAACACGAAGAAAACACAACGTTGTTATCACATTTTTAATTTTCTGTTTAATGTAGCCTACTGTACAGTAGACTAACGCTACCTTTTCTATTTGTATTACCATCCACTTTTGGCGCCTTCACGAACGAACAGCCAGTCGTTAGCTAAGCTAGCTAGCTAGCTAGACTAGAGCTTTCTAGGCTACTAGAGCTACGCTAAACATTCCAAAAGCAGACAGTTGCAAAAAAAACTCCTTAAAACAAATCGTTTGCAGTACCGTACGTTTATTTCGGTAGGGTTCTTCTGTATAGTTGACATTTGCTTCGCTGGCTAGACTAGTAAATGTAGACTAAGTTAGCCGGTTGCAAACTGAGGTAGTGCTAACGGCTAAAACAAGCTAACGCTATCCTCAACAACACCTACAGTACTAGCTAGGACTCGGAGAATCTCACCATTCAGTTGCTGCAAGAAATGTGGCTAAAGTACACACCGCCGGACTAGTATTTTTGCTGTCCCCTTATCTTGGTAGGTAGGCTACAACAGATAACCCTTTAGTAAATTAGCAAATATGTCCCTGCTGAAAAGACCGTTGACAATGACATTTATGCTGCAGATGAACCAGCAGCTGGGTTATAGTGAGGCATCCGCTGGATAAGGTACCAGGTGGTCGTATCTAATGCGTCGTTGCTAACATGTGCCGACGCTGTGACGTAGACTATTATAACTGAGTAGTCTACCCTTTGCCGACAAAATCAACTTTATGCCACAAAAACGTTGTATGGTCCTAAACTGTGCAACGGAACGTAAATTCTGATACAAGCAACTCAATGGAGACCAAGACGAAACTTTGGACGTCGACGTTTTCTATGTAGTCCAAATATTGACCGAGGAGTAGGGGGGCAAAAATAATAATAATAATAATAATATATATGTGAGATAACAAAGGTTGTGCTTCATGCCGAAGGCAAAGCACACCCAAATATTAGGAAATGTATATCATTTAAAGGTAAAATTGTTTTGTCGCCAAAAAACCTCCAGACCTGAGCTCTTCTAGTCCTTCTGTCTTCCTCTGGTACATACAGGGCTCGAGGCCTGGGTACATATATCATCATCGTCCTCAAGCTCTTCCTCTATTTTCTCTTCCTACACATTGTCATCATCACCTTCATCATCATCACCATGACCACCATCACCATGACCACCATCACCACCACCATCATCACCTTCATCATCATCACCATGACCACCATCACCACCACCATCACCATGACCATCATCACCACCACCATCATCACCACCACCATCATCACCTTCATCATCATCACCATGACCACCATCACCACCACCATCACCATGACCATCATCACCACCACCATCATCACCACCACCATCATCACCTTCATCATCATCACCATGACCACCATCACCACCACCATCATCATCACCATGACCACCATCACCACCACCATCATCACCATCATCATCATCACCATGACCACCACCACCATCATCACCATCATCATCATCACCATGACCATCATCACCACCACCATCATCATCACCATGACCATCATCAACTTCATCATCATCACCATGACCACCACCACCATCATCACCATCATCATCATCACCATGACCACCATCACCACCACCATCATCATCACCATGACCATCATCAACTTCATCATCATCACCATGACCACCATCATCACCTTCATCATCATCACCATGACCACCACCACCCATCATCACCATCATCATCATCACCATGACCACCATCACCACCACCATCATCATCACCATGACCATCATCACCATGACCACCATCACCATCATCACCTTCATCATCATCACCATGACCACCATCATCACCTTCATCATCATCACCATGACCACCATCACCACCACCATCACCATGACCATCATCACCACCACCATCATCACCACCACCATCATCACCTTCATCATCATCACCATGACCACCATCACCACCACCATCATCATCACCATGACCATCATCACCATGACCACCATCACAACCACCATCATCACCTTCATCATCATCACCATGACCACCATCACCACCACCATCATCACCTTCATCATCATCACCATGACCACCATCATCATCATAATTTTTTATTATATTTTTCTACCCCCTCTCCTGCCAACCTCTACTGCCCCCCTGCCCCCCTCTCCTGCCCCCCCTGCCACCCTCTCTTGCCACCCTCCTCCTGCCCCGCCACCCTCTCCTGCCCCCCTCTCTTGCCCCCCCTTTCCTGCCCCCTCTCCTGCCCCCCCTCTCCTGCCACCCTGCTCCAGTGCCCATGGCACACAAACAACAACAACCCAGCCAATTATTCTCCCTTTAATTATCTGAGCAGCTCTGAGCAGCTCTCTTTATGGCAGTTAACATGACCTTTTATTTCCCTTCCTCCCACCATCCCACCATCTCCACCCTCCCTCCCTCCCCCCTCTCCCACCCTCCCTCCCTCCTTCCATCCCCTCCTCTCCCTCCCTCCTTCGTTCCCTACTCTCCCACCCACCCTCCCTCCTTCCATCCCTCCTCTCCTCTCCCACCCTCCTTCCCTCCCTCCTCCCTCCCCTCCTCTCCCTCCCTCCCTCCCTCCCTCCTCTGGGCTCAGGGGGGTTTCAGCCTGGCTCCCTCTCAGCATTCCGCTCCCCTCCGCCCCGTGATCGACCGAGCGAAAGACTGAGACCAATTAAAGTATTTTACCAAGCACTTAGTCCTGACAGGGTTCCTCGGCCACCTCGCAGCAGACGCCATTTTTACAGCACCACTCATGAATGTATAATTGTTGGGCGAACGATGCCTGATGGCTCGAGTCACGAGTCTGCTCCCCCCTCCCTCCCCCTCCTCCTCCCCCTCCTCACCCTCCTCCCCCTCCCCTCACCCTCCTCCTCCCCCCTCCTCCCCCTCCCCCTCCTCCCCCTTCCCTCCTCCCCCCTCCCCTCACCCTCCTCCCCCCCTCCCCTCACCCTCCTCCCCCTCCCCTCACCCTCCTCCTCCTCCCCCTCCTCCCCCTCCTCCCCCTCCCCTCACCCCTCCTCCCTCCTCCTCCCCCTCCTCCTCCTCCCCCTCCCCTCACCCTCCTCCTCCCCCCCTCCCCTCCCCCTCACCCTCCCTCCTCCCCCTCCCCCTCCTCCCGCCTCCCCCCCTCCCCTCCCCCTCCTCCCGCCTCCCCTCCCCCTCCTCCCCCTCCTCCCCCTCCCCTCCCCCTCCTCCCTCCCTCCTCCCCCTCCCCCTCCTCCTCCCCCCTCCCCTCCCCCTCCTCCTCCTCCGTCCCCCTCTCCCTCACCCTCCCTCCCCCTCCCCCTCCCCCTCCTCCCCCTCACCCCCTCCCTCCACCCTCCTCCCCTCCCTCCTCCTCCCCTCCTCCCCCTCCTCCTCCCTCCCCCTCCCCTCCCCTCCACCCCCTCCTCCCCCTCCCCTCTCCTCCCCCTCCTGCCCTCCTCTCCCCCTCCCTCCTCCTCCTCCCCTCCTCCTCCCCCTCCTCACCCTCCTCCTCTCCCTTTATCACATCCTGTCCCCACTCACCACACCCCATTCTCCCCCCCCACACCATCTTTCCTACTAATTCATCAGTCGCAAGCCCACACCCAAATCCACTCTCCTCTCCCCCCCCCTCCTCCCACACATCTTCTTTCCTAATTTGTGAAAGGCTTTTATTCCACCGGCAACATCCCACCCTCAGCGTGTGACGTCTAGACACAACGGAATCTTCTAGCACAGAGAGGCCAGGAACAAGAAAGAGAGGCCAGGAACAGGAAAGAGAGGCATAAAAGTTTAAAAGACAGTTTTATGGTCTAGTGTGAACCGTGTTTCTACCTCACGCAACACGACCATGTGTGAACCGTGTTCTACCTCACGCAACACGACCATGTGTGAACCGTGTTCTACCTCACGCAACACGACCATGTGTGAACCGTGTTCTACCTCACGCAACACGACCATGTGTGAACCGTGTTCTACCTCACGCAACACGACCATGTGTGAACCGTGTTTCTACCTCACACAACACGACCATGTGTGAACCGTGTTCTACCTCACACAACAGGAACTATGTGTGAACCGTGTTCCACCTCACACAACACGACCATGTGTGAACCGTGTTCCACCTCACACAACACGACCATGTGTGAACCGTGTTCTACCTCACACAACACGACTATGTGTGAACCGTGTTCTACCTCACACAACACGACTATGTGTGAACCGTGTTCCACCTCACACAACACGACCATGTGTGAACCGTGTTTCCACCTCACACAACACGACTATGTGTGAACCGTGTTCCACCTCACACAACACGACCATGTGTGAACCGTGTTTCTACACCTCACACACACACGACTATGTGTGAACCGTGTTCTACACTCACACAACACGACCATGTGTGAACCGTGTTCTACTTCACACAACACGACTCACAACACACAAGGTTGTCGTCATGGATGCACTGTACTGTCGTTGAGGTGATATTGCAGTGGAGGTGACGCTGGTGCAGAAGCACAGAGCGTTCTCTGGTTAGAGCCTCTGTATCACCTCACGCCTGCTGTATTTCCCAACATATAATATTTGCATGTCGCTTTGGATGAAAGCATCTGCTAAATGAATAAAAATGTAAATGTTGCGGCGACGCAAACAAGTTCTTTTTCAGTCAGGCCTTTTGAATTCAGATGTCACAGACAAAGCCTCACACCTCCTGGTACTGCGATTAAGGTCGCCGGCGTGTGATTGGACGGCTCAGTGGAAGGTTGAAAAGCCTTTGTTTGCTTCAAAGCGAACGGGGGTCCATGCGGTGCTGCGGTTACCATAGAGATGAAGCGGAATGTCGGCTGAACCGTTACGGAATGTGGAATGCGAACCGCCGCACGCGTGCAGAAGGTGTCAGATACACACACACACACACACACACACACACACACGTGTTTGACACACACAGTTCAGATACACACACACACGTGTTTGACACACACAGTTCAGATACACACACACACACACACACGTGTTTGACACACACAGTTCAGATACACACACACACGTGTTTTGACACACGCAGTTCAGATACACACACACACACACACACACACGTGTTTGACACACACAGTTCAGATACACACACACACACACGTGTTTGACACACACAGTTTCAGATACACACACACACGTTTGACACACACAGTTCAGATACACACACACGTGTTTGACACACACAGTTCAGATACATACACACACGTGTTTGACACACACAGTTCAGATACACACACACGTGTTTGACACACACAGTTCAGATACACACACACGTGTTTGACACACACAGTTCAGATACACACACACGTGTTTGACACACAGTTCAGATACACACACACGTGTTTGACACACACAGTTCAGATACACACACACGTGTTTGACACACACAGTTCAGATACACACACACATGTTTGACACACACAGTTCAGATACACACACACGTGTTTGACACACACAGTTCAGATACACACACACACGTGTTTGACACACACAGTTCAGATACACAGTATCTGTCTGTCTGTCTGTCTGTCTGTCCAGATGTCTGTCTGTCCTGATATCTGTCTGTCTGTCCGGATGTCCTGTCTGTCTGGTCTGTCTGTCTGTCTGTCTGTCCGATGTCTGTCTGTCTGTATGTCTGTCTGTCTGTCTGTCCAGATGTCTGTCTTCCGGATGTCTGTCTGTCCGGATGTCTGTCTGTCTGTCTGTCCTGTCCGATGTCTGTCTGTCCGGATGTCTGTCTGTCTGTCTGTCTGTCTGTATTTAGTGTTCCAGTATCTGTGTCCGGTGATGTCCTGTCCAGATGTCTGTCTGTCAGTACGTCCAGTGTTCTGGATGTGAGTGTTCTGTCCATGTGTCTGGGGGTGAGTGCTGTCCCGAGTGTGTCTGGGATGTCTGTTGTCCCGTGTGTCATGCGGGGTGTCTGGGTCTGTCCCAGTGTGTGTTGGGGTGAGTGTTGTCCTGTGTGTGTGGGGAGTGCTGTCCGTGTGTGTGGGGGTGAGTGTGTCCAGTGTGTGTGTGGGGTGAGTGCTGTCCGTGTGTGTTGGGGGTGATGTGCAGTGTTGGTGTGGTTGTGGGGTGAGTGCTGTCCATGTGTGTGGGATGTCCTGTGTGTGTGTTGGGGTGAGTGCTGCCCAGTGTGTGGGGTGAGTGCTGTGCTGTGTTGTGGGGTGAGTGCTGTCCAGTGTGTGGGTGAGTCTTTCCAGTGTGTGTGGGTGAGTGCTGTCCAGTTTATGGGGTGAGTGCTGTCCCAGTGTGCGTGGGGTGATGCTGTCCGATGTGCTGTCGGGTGTGCGTGCTGTGGTGTGGGGTCGTGCGTCCAGTGTGTGTGAGTGGCTGTGTCTGGGTGCGTGCGATCCAGTGTGTGGGTGAGGGCTGTTCGCAGTCTGTGTGGGGTGAGGGCTGTCCAGTGTGTGTGGGGTGAGTGCTGTCCAGTTTTGTGGGGGTGATTCTGCCAGTGTGTTGGGGGTTATTGCTGTCCAGTGGTGTGGGGTGAGTGCTGTCCAGTGTGTGTGGGGTAGTGCTGTCCAGTGATGTGGGGGTGATGCTGTCCAGTAGTGTGGGTGTAGACAGTCCAGTGTGTGTGGTGATTGCCTGTCCATTGTTTTGAGGGTGAGTGCTTTCATGTGTTCGGGGTGAGTGCGTCCAGTGTGTGTGGGGTGAGTGCCTGTCCAGTGTGTTTGGGGTGATGCTGTCCAGTAGTGGTGGTGAATCTGTCCAGTGTGTTTCAGGGTGATGTCCATGTTGTGGGGGTTGACCCATTGTGGGAGGTTGAGTGCTGTCCATTGGGTGTACCCAACCCAAACACCCAACCCAACCCAACCCAACCCAACCCAACAACCCAGATGCTGTCCAGTAGTGTGGGTTGATTGCTGTTTTTTGGGGATGTGAGTGTGTGGGTAGTGCTGTGTGGTGTTTGGGAGTGCTGTCCCCTCTCCCTGTCTGTAGTCAGCTGTGTGTGTCGAGCAGAAGGCCAGGCTGTTTGTTGTTTCTGGTTATACCGGCTGTCCTCCCGGGCGTGTATCGTCATGGACGCAGCTCTCAGAAGGACCTAATAGCTTCCATTATCAGATTTGAGGGAGGAATTTAATAATTGACCTCTCTGCATTCGCTGAGTCGCTCCCCGATACTAAGGAGGAGAAAGACGTAATCTGGGCGGTCGCCGACGCGAGACAAGAAAAGGCTTATGTAATTACCCTACAGAGAGATGGGATGTTTGTGTGTGTGTGTGGATGAGGTGTGTGTGTGGTGTGGAGGGGTGAAGGTGTGTGTGGGTGTGGGGTGAGAGGGTGAGATGTGAGACAGAGGTGTTGGCGTCTGTTTGGTGTGTGTGGTGGGCAACGTGTCAGCATGGTTGAGACAATGTGTCGAGATATTATGGCGCAATGTGTGTGTGTGTTTGTGTGCCGTAGTGTGATGTGTGTGCGCGCGTGCTTGATGTGTGATGTGCTTGTGTGAGTGTGCGTCCGGTGCGCCGGGCGGCCCTGGACTGCGGCGCCGCATGACATGTGGTTGCGTGGTGTGTGGTGTGTGTTGTGAGTGTGTGTGTGTGTGTGGCTGTGTGTGCGGTCTGCTGGCGTGCTTCTGACGCCGCTCACTCGCGCGCGCCTTGTCGTACCTCATCAGCATAGAGCCAGTGTTAGGAGTATTCTTCTTGGGGATTCTGTTCCTCAATTTGTTCCTCACTGTACCATCGCTGTCTTGTGCTATGGTTGTCGCTGACCCATCGTCGTAGGCTGGGCAGCAATACAAACGGAAGTTCTGAGTGAGAGCTGCAGGGACTGATGCTGAGGGAGTTGAGCTTCTTTTGCTATTTCGGGCTGCTGTCGCTGTTTTGTCTTTATGAGGCTTTGCTGGTCTTTGGAGGGCGTGCGTCTGCGTCTGCCTTTCAAGTTGCGTGAGTTTCGTCTTTTTCGGGCCGGTACAGTGCCTTTGCTTGTCTGCTCTCGTTCTGCATCAGGGCTGTGCGTATGTTCGTTCTTTCTATTTTATTAGTTCTCTCTCTTCTTCTTTCTGGCTAGGTCTGCCCATCTCATAGGTCGCTGGATCAGAATTTTCCGTGCCTCTCTCGCTCTCTATTTCTCTCTTTTTTCTGATCATCTTTTCCGCTTCTCTGTTGCTCTTCTCCTGAAGCGCGGCTCCTCTTCGCCTCCATCTTCTCAGTGAACAGTACCGAGTGCTTACGTTTCTAGCTCCTTTCCTTTCTGTCCCTCTCTCGGCTCTAGGTTGTGTTCTCGCATGGCGACAGATGCGAGTGTAGGCGATTTTAGTCATGTCTGATTAGAAGAGTTCTCAGAGACAGAGCCGAGTAGATTAGTCATAGTCTGATTAGAAGGTTCTCAAACAGAGGAGTTGTAGATTAGTCATGTCTGATTAGAAGAGTTCTCAGAGACAGAGCAGAGTGTAGATTAGTCTGTCTGATTAGAGAGTTCCAAGACAAAGCAGTGTAGATTAGTCATGTCTGATTGAAGAGTTCTCAGACGAGGAATCCCTGCTTCCCTTCCATCAATCATCTCTGCTCTCAGGAGACCGTAGATGATCTGCAGAGAAACAATCTGCTCTCAGGAGACGTATATGATCTGCAGAGAAACAGATCTTGCTCTCTGAGAGAGTAGATGATCTGCAGAGAAACAGATCTGCTCTCAGGAGACGTAGATGATCTGCAGAGAAACAGATCTGCCATCTCTCAGGAGACTGTCAGATGATCTGCAGAGAAACAGATCTGCTCTCAGGAGACGAGTGATGACGGGATGATCCTGTTGGTTCTGACTGTGCTCCCGCCCTGCTCCTTTTGTTTCTGACTGTGCTCCCGATCCCAGCTCTGTTGTTTTCTGACGTGCTCCAGCCCAGCTCCTGTGAGCTCATCTGCTCAACAAACAATCTACAGTAAACAGGAGGTTCAGCTGCTGACACGTCGCTACACGCGTCGCTACATGTTCTTCTTTTTTTAGAAGTAGCACAATCAGCTATCCTCCCTCCCCCTCAGGGAACACCTCCCTCCCTCCCCCTCAGCCTCCTTCTCATCCCCCTCAGCTCCTCCATCTCTCCCCCTCACCTCCCCCCCCTCACCCTCTCTCCCCCTCATCCTCCCCTCTCCTCTCCCCCATCATCCTCCATCTCTCCCCCTCAACCTCCCTCCCTCACCCCATCCTCCCTCTCTCCCCTCATCCAGTCTGCCACCGTCTCCCCCCCCTCATCCTCCCCTCCCCCCCCCTCCCCTACCCTCCCCTCCGCCCCTCCCCCCAACCTCCTCCCCTCCCCGCCGCCCCCTCCTACTCCCCCCTCCCCTACCCCCTCCACCCTCCCCCCCGCCAACTCCCGTCACCTGTCCCCTCAACCCCCCTCCTCCTCCTCCCTCCCTCCCCCTCATCCTCCCTCCCCCTCATCCTCCCTCTCTCCCCCTCAGCCTCCCTCCTCCTCCCCCTCCTCCTCCCTCTACCTCCCCCCCCGCCCCCTCCTCCTCCTCCCCTCCCCCCTCCCCCCTCTCTCCCCCCTCGCTCCCTCCTCTCTCCCCCTCAGCCTCCCCCCCTCACCTCCTCCCTCCCCCCATCCTCCCTCTCTCCCCCTCAGCCTCCTCCCCACCTCAGCCCCTCCCTCCCCCCCCCCTCAGCCCCCCCCCCCATTCAGCCTCCCTCTCTTCCCTCAGCCTCCCTCTCTCCCCCTCAGCCTCCCTCCCCCCCCTCAGCCTCCCCCCCATTCAGTCTCCCTCTCCTCCCCCTCAGTCCTCCCTCTCCCCCCCTCAGCCTCCCTCCCTCGCCCCCTCAGCTCCCCCCATTCATCCTCCCTCTCTCTCCTCAGCCTCCCTCCCCTCAGCCTCCCCTCCCTCCCCCTCAGCCTCCCCCCATTCAGCCTCCCTCTCTCCCCTCAGCCCCCTCCCCCTCAGCCTCCCTCCCCTCAGCCTCCCCCCCCTCACCTCCCTCGCCTCCCTCCCCCTCAGCCTCCCTCTCCCCCCTCATCACCAGAGTTCTGGAAACAGAGGAATGTGTCTGTGCCGTCAGATATTATTTCTTCCAAACACACAGTTAAGCGTGATTGGTCCCCCCTCTGTTTCCAATGATGTGATTGGTCCCCCCTCTGTTTCCAATCCGAAGGCAGGCCTGCAAAGTGTTTCATTATCAGTGTTGTCGTAGCCTTGGGTTAGCCGTCTTCCTCACCTACACCTATTCTAATTAGCACGTCTTTTTGAGCGAGCCAAACTAAGTGACACGTTTCTTGGTTGAACTCACACCAGGCAACTCTTGCACAGGAAGTGGTTGCTTCATCATAACAGGAAGTAGAAAGTGACAAGAGGGGCAGGGGGAATTTCAGACCCTGCAAAAATGAAAGAATCTCTTAGATGCGATTATTTCTCTCACACACACAATTACAACCCTGAGACCATCACACACACACACGCGCACACACACACAACAGCTGAATTTAACAAGTAAAATAAATACTCATGGTTCTCAGGAAAGGTGGTTGAGGTGGGGGAGGGTGGAGGAGGGCGGAGGAGGGAGGTGGGGTGTGAGGTGGGGGAGGATGGAGGAGGGAGGTGTGAGGGAGGGTGTGGGGGGGGAGATCTTTGTCTCTTCCGACACACTTCCAGCTCATCAGTGGTGTTTTATTCTACGTTCTACTGAATACGTTTTATTATTACCAGCTCTGAACTTCACTGTCACAACTGTGCCCTTCTAAGATTCTCTGCTGTACTTTCCATATGCACTAATGCATGTTGCTTTGAGAAAAGCGTTTGTTAAAACGAAGAAGTGTGATGTCACCGTCACATGTCTTACTCTTACTGCTGGATGGTGTCCATGGTGATGTCACACTGCTGTCCCATCCTGCGGCCCCCCTCCCCCCAGGGACAGAGGACAGGCACACTGCGGGCCCCCCTCCCCCCAGAGACAGAGGACAGGCACACTGCGGCCCCCCTCCCCCCAGGGACAGAGGACAGGCACACTGCGGCCCCCCCCTCCCCCCAGGGACAGAGGACAGGCACACTGCGGCCCCCCTCCCCCCAGGGACAGAGGACAGGCACACTGCGGCCCCCCTCCCCCCAGGGACAGGGACAGGCCACTGCGGCCCCCCTCCCCCCAGGGACAGGGGACAGGCACACTGCGGCCCCTGAGGGCCCGGCCAGGGACAGGGGACAGGCACACTGCGGCCCCCCTCCCCCCAGGGACAGAGGACAGGCACACTGCGGTCCCCCTCCCCCCAGAGACAGGGGACAGGCACACTGCGGTCCCCCCTCCCCAGGGACAGAGGACAGGCACACTGCGGTCCCCCTCCCCCCAGGGACAGAGGACAGGCACACTGCGGCCCCCCCTCCCCCCAGGGACAGAGGACAGGCACACTGCGGTCCCCCTCCCCCCAGAGACAGGGGACAGGCACAACTGCGGTCCCCTCCCCCCAGGGGACAGAGGACAGGCACACTGCGGTCCCCCTCCCCCAGGGACAGAGGACAGGCACACTGCGGCCCCCCTCCCCCCAGGGACAGAGACAAGGCACACTGCGGCCCCCCTCCCCCCAGGGACAGAGGACAGGCACACTGCGGCCACCCCTCCCCCCAGGGACAGAGGACAGGCACACTGCGCCCCCCTCCCCCCAGGGACAGAGGACAGAGGACAGGCACACTGCGGCCCCCCTCCCCCCATGGACAGAGGACAAGCACACTGCGGCCCCCCTCCCCCCAGGTGACAGAGGACAGGCACACTGCGGCCCCCCCTCCCCCCAGGGACGAGGACGAGGACAGGCACACTGCGGCCCCCCCTCCCCCCAGGGACAGAGGACAGGCACACTGCGTGCATGGACAGAGGACAGGCACACTGCGGCCCCCCTCCCCCCAGAGACAGAGGACAGGCCACTGCGGCCCCCCTCCCCCCAGGGACAGAGGACAGGCACACTGCGGCCCCCCTCCCCCCAGGGACAGAGGACAGGCACACTCGCGGGCCCCCCTCCCCCCAGGGACAGAGGACAGGCACACTGCGGCCCCCCTCCCCCCAGGACAGGGGACAGGCACACTGCGGCCCCCCTCCCCCCAGGGACAGGGACAGGCACACTGCGGCCCCTGAGGGCCCGCCATGGACAGGGGACAGGCACACTGCGGCCCCCCTCCCCCCAGGGACAGGGACAGGCACACTGCAGTCCCCCTCCCCCCAGAGACAGGGGACAGCACACTGCGGTCCCCCTCCCCCCAGGGACAGAGGACAGGCACACTGCGGCCCCCCTCCCCCAGGGACAGAGGACAGGCACACTGCGGCCCCCCTCCCCCCAGGACAGAGGACAGAGGACAGGCACACTGCGCCCCCCTCCCCCCAGGGACAGAGGACAGGCACACTGCGGCCCCCCTCCCCCCAGGGACAGGGGACAGGCACACTGCGGCCCCCCTCCCCCCAGGGACAAGGGACGGCACACTGCGGCCCCCCTCCCCCCAGGGACAGGGGACAGGCACCACTGCGGCCCCCCTCCCCCCCAGGGACAGGGGACAGGCACACTGCGGCCCCCCTCCCCCCAGGACAGGGGACAGGCACACTGCGGCCCCCCTCCCCCCAGGGACAGAGGACAGGCACACTGCGGCCCCCCCTCCCCCCCATGGGACAGAGGACAGGCACACTGCGGCCCCTGAGGCCCGGCCAGGGACAGAGGACGGGGCAGGAGCTCATCTTAGAAAACACTTCCTCCTCTCCTCTCTCCTACTTTGCTTTTGTTCTTCTTCTCTCCTCCTTCCACTATCCTCCTTCCTCTCTCCTCCTCTCCATTTCTCTCTTCTCTCCTCCTCTCCTCTCCTCTCCTCCTCTCCTCCTCTCCTCCTCTCCTCCTCTCCTCTCCTCTCTTCCTCCTCTCCTCTCCTCCAAACACAGATGTTCAAACTCTGGGATGACAGCTTGACTTTCTCTCTCGACTTCTTCATTCAGTTCTCTCCCTTTCTCTCCTTCCCCCTTCTTCCCCCCTCCCTCCCTCCCTCCCTCATCTTCCCCTCTCTCTCCCCCCTCTCCCCCCTCCCCCCTCTCCCCTCCCTCCTCTTCTTCTCTCTGCAGAACAACACGTTTCACCCAGCACTCCGCGGGCGCGCCTGCTCTCTTCCATATTTATTCATTTCAGAAATCATGCTTCGGCGAATTACCGCTGAAATGGCTACAGCTGTAATCAGGGGATGAGTGGAAACCAACAAGGCAGGTGTTGCAGGGGAGATAAGGAGGAACTATTGTTGAGCAGAGTCTGCGTTCCCGGGGGGAATGTTGTGGAGGGCTGGGATCGCTGTTTGATTGGTTAACTACGGCCTCCCCAGAGGCCAGGGGAGAGATAGGGTGAGTCCTCTCCTGCTCCTTCCTGTCTCATAATCCTACTACTGCTCCTCATCCTTCTCTCTCTCTCCTGCTCCTCATCCTTCTCTCTCTCTCCTGCTCCTCATCCTCTCTCTCTCTCCTGCTCCTCACCCTTCTCTCTCTCCCTGCTCCTCGTCCTTCTCTCTCTCCTGCTCCTCATCCTCCTCTCTCTCCTGCTCCTCATCCTTCTCTCTCTCCTGCTCCTCATCCTCCTCTCTCTCCTGCTCCCCATCCTTCTCTCTCTCTCCTGCTCCTCATCCTCCTCTCTCTCCTGCTCCCCATCCTTCTCTCTCTCTCCTGCTCCTCACCCTTCTCTCTCTCTCCTTGCTCCTCACCCTTCTCTCTCTCCTGCTCCTCACCCTTCTCTCTCTCCTGCTCCTCATCCTCTCTCTCTCTCCTGCTCCTCATCCTTCTCTCTCTCCTGCTCCTCATCCTCCTCTCTCTCTCTCCTGCTCCCCATCCTCTCTCTCTCTCCTGCTCCTCGTCCTTCTCTCTCTCCTGCTCCTCATCCTCCTCTCTCTCCTGCTCCTCATCCTTCTCTCTCTCCTGCTCCTCATCCTCCTCTCTCTCCTGCTCCCCATCCTTCTCTCTCTCTCCTGCTCCTCATCCTTCTCTCTCTCTCCTGCTCCTCATCCTTCTCTCTCTCTCCTGCTCCTCATCCTTCTCTCTCTCTCCTGCTCCCCATCCTTCTCTCTCTCCTGCTCTCATCCTTCTCTCTCTCTCCTGCTCCTCACCCTTCTCTCTCTCCTGCTCCTCATCCTCTCTCTCTCTCCTGCTCCTCATCCTTCTCTCTCTCTCCTGCTCCTCTCCTCTCCTGCTCCTCACCCTTCTCTCTCTCCTGCTCCTCACCCTTCTCTCTCTCTCCTGCTCCTCATCCTCCTCTCTCTCCTGCTCCTCACCCTTCTCTCTCTCCTGCTCCTCATCCTTCTCTCTCTCTCCTGCTCCTCACCCTTCTCTCTCTCCTCCTTCCTCTCCTTCTCCTCTCTCTCCTGCTCCTCATCCTTCTCTCTCTCTCCTGCTCCTCATCCTCCTCTCTCTCCTGCTCCTCACCCTTCTCTCTCTCCTGCTCCTCATCCTCCTCTCTCTCCTGCTCCTCACCCTTCTCTCTCTCCTGCTCCTCACCCCTTCTCTCTCTCTCCTGCTCCTCATCCTCCTCTCTCTCCTGCTCCTCACCCTTCTCTCTCTCCTGCTCCTCGTCCTTCTCTCTCTCCTGCTCCTCACCCTTCTCTCTCTCCTGCTCCTCCCACCCTTCTCTCTCTCTCCTGCTCCTCATCCTTCTCTCTCTCTCCTGCTCCTCACCCTTCTCTCTCTCCTGCTCCTCACCCTTCTCTCTCTCCTGCTCCTCATCCTTCTCTCTCTGGAGGAGGGAGGGGTGGATGGGGGGGAGGAGGGAGGGTGGATGGGGGGGAGGAGGGAGGGGTGGATGGGGGGGAGGAGGGAGGGGTGCCAGCCAACCAGTCTGGTGTCAGCAGGACACTCTCAGGTTATTCAGGTTATCATGAGGTGTTGCTCATTAGGTCACGTCTGGCTTTCTGAACTTCAGAGTGGAAAAGAAACCTCTCTCTCTCCTCTCTCTCTCTCTCTTTCTCTCCCCCCTCTCTCTCTCTCTCCCTCTCTCTCTTTCTCTCCCCTCTCTCTCTCTCTCTCTCTCTTTCTCTCCCCCTCTCTTTCTCTCTCTCCTTCTCTTTCTATCCTCCGTTGAAGGTTCATAAATGGAAGATCATATTGGTAGTATTTATAGTTATGTGCTATGATACATAATTACACTTAATCAGACTTTGTATTTTCAGAAAGAAGGTTGTGAGGCAGTTAGAAAAGTGTGTGTACATGTGTGTGTGTGTGTGCGTGTGCTAAAGAGAGCATGTGTGTGTGTTAGAGAGAGAGAGCATAGAGTTAGCTAGGTAGATATGCTAGAGTTAGCTAGGTAGATATGCTAGAGTTAGCTGGGTAGATATGTTAGGGTTAGCTAGGTATATATGCTAGCGAGCTTAAAGGGGGGTCCCTGCTGTGCTAACCCCAAAAAGTCAACTTCACTGATTCTCCCCTGCAAGATGAAGGGGGTGAGGGGCTGGGGGGGTGAGGGGCTGGGGCAGGTTTAGCACTACCCCCGCTGCTCTCTTTCTCTCTTTCTCGATGTCCTCTTCCTCCCACTCTCTCTCAGCTCTCTCCTTGTGTCTTTCTCTCTCTCTCTCTCTCTCTCTCCTATCGCTCTCTCTCTCTCTCATCTCTCTCCTTGTGTCTCTCTCTCTTCTCTCTCCTCTCTCTCCTCATCCTCTCTCTCTCTCTCTCTCCTCTCTCTCCTTGTGTCTTTCTCTCTCTTTCTCTCTCTCTCTCTCTCCTGCTCCCACCCTTTATTTCTCTCTAACCCTCTCTCTTGTTATGCCTTGATCTCCTCCCTCCCTCCCCACCCCCCTCTCTCTCTCTGCAGTTTCCTCAGTGCTGTGTACGTAGCACATTTCTCAAGTCACACAGGAAACTAAATCATTTCTGAGGGGCCTTTTGATGCACTGTATATCTTAACATACCTCTTAGCCACTTGCTCTCTCCACCCCACTCTGTCTCTCACGCTCCTCTATCTCTCCTCCCCTCTCCCCTCTCTCTCCCTCCTCTCTCCCTCTTCCTCCCCCTCTCTCTTTTCAGTTATTTTTTCTTTGAGAAAGTTGCATCTTCTGAAGTTTCCACAGAACATTTTTGCGTAGCTTCTTTCTCTGATAAGGACAGTGG
Source organism: Mallotus villosus (assembly GCA_903064625.1). Classification (NCBI taxonomy): domain Eukaryota; kingdom Metazoa; phylum Chordata; class Actinopteri; order Osmeriformes; family Salangidae; genus Mallotus; species Mallotus villosus. The sequence continues at coordinate 33,717 of CAEFZP010002243.1, forward strand.
AGAGGTACTGCATAGAACACTTCAGTGTGTCACCAGTCAGGACAGAGCCGACAGGTGACAAACAGACCCTCCTTGTCTCCTCCCTGCGACACCATCACTCTCTCTCTTCCGTCAGAGAGTCTCTCTCTCCGTCATCCCCTCCCTCCTCTCCATCCCCCATGACGTCATCTCTCCATTCTCGCCAGTTCCTCTCTCTCCTACATCCCACCAACCCTACCTTCCCCTTGTCATACCTTCACCCCTCCCTCCCATTATCACTATGTCCCTTCCATTCTTTCATCCATCCATCCATTCCTCCCTCCCTTCCCTCTCACTCTCTCTCCCTCCCTCCATGCCTCCCTCCATCCCTCCATCTGCCTCTCTCTGCCTCTCTCTGCCCTCCCTCCCTCTCCCCTCCCTCCTTCTGCTGCTTTCATGCAGTCAGATGTAGAAGCCCATACTGTGCTGGTCTTTCATGTCTCTGCTCCAGGTGGAGACAGAGCTGGAGTAGTTCGTCTGTTTGATCTGCTCGCTCCTCACAACCGACC
>CAEFZP010002244.1:0-13471 GCA_903064625.1 Mallotus villosus
CTCAGAGAATCCGCAAGCGACCCACATTCACACCCCAGAACTTTCTTAAAAGGCGAGCTCTCCTCAACAGCTCAGTAAGCGGACTCTCAATTAAAGTCACGAGGCAAATAAGTCCAACGGAGTCCGCATCCTGAGAGAAGAAACAGAAACATACGAGCCTCTTCTCCCATTTACCTTTTATTTAAAGTAGGAGCGTCCCCCCCCCCCCGGCGCCTTAAGCGGAAAGGCAATTAGTGAAAGTCACTAAGCAATTGAAATCTCCTCATCGCAGCAAGGGAGAGATTACGGGCGAGGAAGATGCAATTTAGCTCGGTTGCGTTATACAATATCTGATATTTGCATTTTCGCTAGTTTTATTCAGCGACTTCCTGTCATTTATCTCCAATTAGTCACATCAGGAACGAGAGAGAGAGAGTAAGAGAGAGGAAACGCAGAGAGGGATATATAAGCGAGAGATATAGTTAGAAGAGAGAGTGGGAGGACAGAGTCTAGGAGCGTATAGTATATCGAAAAGTAAGCGCTAGGATATAGAGCTCGATGTAGATGCATCATAGCGAGAGATAGATACGATATAGAGAGAGAGCAGAGAGACCAGAAGGGAGAGAAGGACGAGATAGAAATAGCTTCTCCTCGAAGCCTTGCACTCCCCAAAACTAAATCCACCCCCCCGCCCCCACCTCCCTGCAGTCAGCCATGCGGACATGTCTTTCATCACACGAACAGGGCGTAGCACACACAGACACACACACACACAGCCGCACACTGCTCCAGTATCATCGTGTTTGTGTTAGCAGAACTGTTGTGTTTGGTGTAGGCACGGCAGAGATAGACAAGTGTTCTAGAAAGCGGTGTGTGCTCTTTGAGCCTCAGAGTGGGGAACTTATTGGTTGTGAATGGTCGTTTCTGTTCCTTTGTGCGGGTTTGTGGTATGCTACGTTTGCTTTTTGATTAGTCGAATCGCGGTTGTTGGATGGTTTGTCGTCAGTCTCATAGTCATGTCCAGGTCTCTTGCACCACACATCACGTCAAAAACACCTCATTGACAGCCACGACACACACCACCATTTTGCACACACACACACCTGGCAGAACTACTGGATGTCAGTTGACTTACCTGGAATCGCGCTCTCCACTCCAGTTTCTCCACTCTTTCTCGCTCTCTCTCTCTCCTCTCGCTCCCCCCTCCTCCCTCTCCCTCCTCTCGGCCCTCTCACCCTCCCCACCTCCTCCTCCCTCTGCCTCTCGCTCCACACCCCTTCTCCCTCCTCCCTCTCCTCTTCACTCACACCCCTCCTCTCTCTCCCACGCTCTGCCCTCGTTCTCCTCTCCTCCCTCCCTCGCTCCGTCCCTCTCCCTCACTCCTCCCTCTCTGCTCTCACGCCTGCTCCGCCCTCTCTCCCCTCTCTCTCCTCGCTCAGTCTCTCACCCCTGCCCCTCGCACTCTCCTCCGCTCTCTCCTACACTCTCTCTCTCCTCCCTCTCCCTCCGCCCCTGTTCTGCATCACCATCGACAGCATGACCAGTCTGGTGGGGATGAACATCCCGGGCCACACCGGTACGGGCTGGTGTATCTTCGTGTACAACCTGTCTCCCGACTCAGACGAGAGCGTGCTCTGGCAGCTCTTCGGGCCGTTCGGCGCCGTCAACAACGTCAAGGTCATCCGAGACTTCAACACCAACAAGTGCAAAGGCTTCGGGTTCGTCACCATGACGAATTACGACGAGGCCGCCATGGCGATCGCCAGTCTCAACGGGTACCGGTTGGGCGATCGAGTCTTGCAAGTCTCCTTCAAAACCAACAAGACCCACAAATCCTGAATGGGTCGCTCCTCAGTCCTGCCCCGAGTACCTCTCCCCCCCCATCAGCACCACTAGCGACATCCCACAGCCCCACCAACACTCAGCCAATCAGCTCAACAGGGACACAAACCAACAAACCGACAACAACTGACAACAACAACCAACAACAAAAAGAACTCGAGATATGGCTTATATTATAACTTTGGACCTATAAGCCAACGTTGCCTAAGTATTACATTGAAAATATCCAACATGAGTTTCGGGGCGTCGTCGTGGCGACGCTTCGGTTGTATAGCCTTTTTGTTCCTTGTGGTCGTCTAATGATTTTATCTCTTCTATGTCAACCGTAGCAAACCCCCTCAATCTCTTTACGTTCCTGAAGAGAATGTTCTTTATAGATTGAACCTTTTTCTTGGTCTTGATTCAGGATGTCTTCGTTTTTTAAATCCGGATCCACTGTCGATAGAATTTAACCTCCCTTAAGGCAGTACAAGGGGAGTGGGCTCTTTTTTAAATCGGTGACCATTCATTCATTTTAATGTATATTAATTCCCCCTAATCAACCAAGAGGTGTAACACCCTCCTGGTAACTCTGATGCAGAAAAATATGAATTTTGAAACATTGTTTTTGTTTTGTATTGCAAACAAGACCCATGTCCTTTCGTCACTAGGGTTACGGAGAAGGGGTGAGGGGGGGGCTGGGGTGAAGCGTTCCTGATGACACACATTAAGTGGTTTAAGATTTAGAAGAAAAAAAAACACACACTGTTGCCAAAGAGAAGATCTCTTTGCTTGAAAAACGCGTTTAGAATAATAAATATGAAAATAAAGAGAAGAAAAATCTATTTTTATAAAAACGATAATTAAAAGAAATCATTATTGATGAATTTTTACATGAATCTGGATTTGAAAAAGAGAAAAATATTTTGACTGGCTAGTAAGGGGAGCTGAGGGAGGGGAGGGGCGCGGGGGGGGAGACGCCACCATGTCCTGTTCCTTCTGCTGTGGTAATTTTTAGGATCGACGGTCTGTTTCTTTTCGGCGAAGAATCAGATCGGCGATGGTTTTGTAGACGGAAGGTTTTGTCAATGGGATGCAAAAAGGGAGGCAGGTGATTTCATATAGTGCGTAATATTATTCAACAGCGATACCCAAAAGGGAAATGGGCGGGGGTTCCCCCCAAGTGCCCCCTCGGTCGTCAGGGAAACGGGCGGGGGTTCCCCCCAAGTGCCCCCTCGGTCGTCAGGGGAAACGGGCGGGGGTTCCCCCCAAGTGCCCCCTCGGTCGTCAGGGAAACGGGCGGGGGTTCCCCCCAAGTGCCCCCTCGGTCGTCAGGGAAACGGGCGGGGGTTCCCCCCAAGTGCCCCCTCGGTCGTCATCGTTCAGAGCCCAAAGTGAAAAGACCCCCACGCATCACTCGTTCTGTTCGTCATCTCAGTCCACGGGATATTAGTAAAGGAAATATATACACATCTATCCATTTAGAGTACATAATGTATACATTATCTATCGTTTTCTTTTGCTCTACGTTTGTGGAATTCCGTTTGAAAAGAAACTTCCTCTTTTAGCGATCAAAGGTAGGTGCTATATGACATTATTCACATATCTTAAATATCCAAGTTTATTGTTCTGTGTTGTTTAGAAGAAAAAAATATAATAACTTCGATGTTGGCACTGACTTGAGCTGTTCTTTGTTTCTTTGTTTCTTGTTGGCCCCACCCCGGTGAGTCTGCTAAGGCTCGTCCAGGTGACTAAATTAGGGCTGTTGTAAGCATCACTTAACTTGATTTGGCTTGCTGACTTTTAAGTTACTTGCTAAGCGTGAAACGTTTGTCAGACTTCAATAATGATTAGCTAGTTCTGTTAGTCTAGATATTTGTTTCCTGAAAGGATCTAATACAACGGTTGTCTTTATTTGTTGTGTGCAAATAGATAATATATAGTCTACATTTGTTTTACAATATCTACTGTAATTCTGAGTTGTCATTATTTTCAGTTGGATCTTGTCTTTATCATATGATGAAGTGGTGGTTCAGTTACTTGTGAGGAATCCTGTTTAATATGTTGTGTCATGTCGCTTGTGAAAAAAAAAGAAATGAAGAAAAAAAAAGTAAAACGAAACTAAAAATGATGATTTGGAGTAACCATGACTACCACGACAAAAGAAACCGAACAAAAGCGTAGAATATAACTGTATTTATTTATGGATCAAATGATTGTTTCATTGAATCAACTATTTATTTATTTATTTATACTGGTTGTGTATTTATTTATTTATTTATGCATTGATTTGTTTTATTGTCTGTGTATTTGCGTGATTCTGGAACAGGGAAAGGGGGGGGGGAAGGGGGGGCATATTTGAGCAAAGAGAACTAAGTGACTGAATGGAGAAGAGCTCTCTACAAGGGGGTGTCACGGTGACATCCCTACTCTCTACATAGTCCACTGCACTGAGAACGTTTACTACGTTTGTGCTTTGTACCAATATATCAAAATTACAACAAAAAATCAAAAAGCCGAAAGCGAAAAAAAATTCCAGGGGGTTCAAACTCTTAACTTATGAGTAGAAAACTGTTACTTGCTATGCATAACCTAGTTGATAGTTAAAATTTGCTATGCTTTTTTCTTGTCTTGTTAAACAAAAAACCCTTAAAATCTTTTTCCAATAAAGTTTAGTCTTAATAGAATGTTATAACAGTTGTTCTGGTTCAATATAACCTGTGGTGAGTTTGTGTCGTTTTAAAAACCACTCCACACCCTCCCTCCACGCACTAACGCATCGTGATGAAACTTTATGCAAATACTTGGGTCTGAAACATAACTTTCGGTTGTCATGACATCCTATATCGTGGCGGATTGGGCACACGTAATGTAGTTCAGGAGAGGGATGTCCAATCAGGTGTGAGGGTCATTCATTGCACTGGACCAATCAGTGATCTCATTTCAGCAGAGTCTAAACCTATTTTACGAAGAATCGCCATGTTTTCAAACGACATCGCTTGCTCTTCTACGGAGGCACCATGAATCCATAGCACTAACTGTATCTACCACAGTTAGATATACAAAAACCTAAAAACAAAAAACTTTTAGGTTTTTCAAACACTGAAGGTATTTAATGGACTAAACCCATTGTATATTTTATATACTATAATATAGTAAATATATATATTTTGAAAGGTAAAGGTATAAGGCATGGTTCCTGATGTATTTCAATTGGATTTTTTGTGGAGACATTCTTAGACGGGAGGGGGTGTGGGTTCAAAGTTAAATACTCAGACCATACCTTCACTCTCACGCCACTGCCCTCATCCAACCGCCATCCAAAACGCCGTTCGACCATCGTTCGACCATCATCCAACCGTCATCCAACCGTCATCCGAACACATACAGTCGTGACCTCTGACCTGCGTCATCACCAGACCCGCTCACGCTCTCGTGGCGAGGGGAGCACGAGTTATGCAACCACCCCGGTAGAATGTGCTTCTGAAGTAGGAACACATTTCCTTGTGTCTTTTAAAACTCTCTCACTGACGTGTGCCTGTGTCATGTGCAGACCCTGCCTGTCTGAGTACCTGTCTGAGTACCTGTCTGAGTACCTGTCTGAGTACCTGTCTGAGTACCTGTCTGAGTACCTGTCTGAGTACCTGTCTGAGTACCTGTCTGAGTACCTGTCTGAGTACCTGTCTGAGTACCTGTCTGAGTACCTGTCTGAGTACCTGTCTGAGTACCTGTCTGAGTACCTGTCTGAGTACCTGTCTGAGTACCTGTCTGAGTACCTGTGCGAGTGTGTGTGTTGTTACGAACGTTCATGTTTCAGCGTGTGAATGTGTGTGTGTGTGTGTGTGTGCGTGCGTGTGTGCGCATGCAAGGGCGTTTTGATGACATGGGGCGGATTCATCTCGTCCTAACGGCCAACCCCTACGGCCGTCACCGACCCCTGTAGCTGCCTACAGAGGCTGTGACTGGAGGGCCCACCATGGTCTTGGGGAGGGGGGGGGACCATGGTCTGGTGGGGGGGGGGTACCATGGTCGGGAGTGGGGGTGTGAACACAGGTATCAGGCTCTATCCATTCATCTTCCTTATGACATGTATCTGTTTGTTTACTATGGGAAAAATCTATTAAACTCTTTAATCTTTAAAGACAAAAAAATGACGAAAAAAGATGTTCACTGGCCCTATTCGGCCTCTCCTATTTACGTTTAATACTTATCAATCAATTATCGATTATTATGATTATTATCGGTATTATTCTTATTCTTATAATTAATCCAATTACTGCGATGAATGACTTCATGTTATCCTTGCTAGTTTAGGTCATTTCTGAAACTGGAAACAAAAATAAAAAATCTTGCTGTAAATGTTTGTTTTTTCTTTTTCATAAGACTGTTGTGTTTGAAATTATTTGTACTTTTGAATGTTGGGACAATAAATTGAGGTGTTGAGAACATTGTGAGTGAGGCTTCATTTTTTTTTATGATCTGAAAGCTTTATTTATAACACATTCTGAACACACCTCACTTACGATGAGAAGGGCCGCGTTTCCCAGATTCGTTAAGAAACTCTTAACGCTAAGAGCTTCTTAGGAGCGTTCTAAGGGCGTTCTAGAGCGCTGTTAGAACGTTCCTATCGTTCTTAGCGTTCTAAGAGCGTTCTAGAGCGCCGTTAGAACGTTCCTAAGAAGCTCTTAGCGTTAAGAGCTTCTTAACGAATCTGGGAAACGCGGCCAGTATCTGTAGCATTACACTGCCTATTTTGCATGAGACGCCGAAAGCACGTTTCGAAATCAGCAAATTAATTCCCATAAATACAGTTTAATATCCAGTCCATGATTACTACTTGGCTTCCTCGTCAGACCCTGAATCATTGTAAACCCAAAGTATGTTAACAGATACGAAGCAGAGAGTGAATCCATGCACTTGACAGTGAACTTCTTCAGATGTAGTGACCGCACTCAACACTGAGCACACAGCGCCCCCTATAGGCCTACAGGGGAACTGCATCACACGACACCGAGCAAGCACACTCATGAAGTGGAATATGCTGAAATAAAAATGATAGGAATGTGGTCTTGTTCTCCCTCACAAAGACTAGGTCTTGTCCGAGACTCAACAGCAGGTATCAGTAAATGCTCCTTCAGAACTGGATCCGTTCGGCTGGAGAATAAAATAATATTTATAAATAGCGGGTGGTATTGGGTTCCAATTGGGTCTGAGAAACAGAAGTTTCTATAGGCTAGCGGAAGGTTCTGGAAGTGTCTGTGTGTCCCCCTCCCCCTCCCCCTCCCCCTCCCCCTCCCCCTCCCCCTCCCCCTCCCCTCCCCCCTCCCTCCCCCTCCCCCTCCCCCTCTCTCCCTCCCCCTCCCCCTCTCCCTCTCCCTCTCCCTCTCCCTCTCCCTCTCCCTCCCCCTCTCCCTCCCCCTCTCTCCCTCTCTCCCTCTCCCTCTCCCCTCTCCCTCTCCCTCTCCCTCTCCCTCCTCCCTCTCCCTCTCCCTCTCCCTCCCCTCCCCTCTCCCTCTCCCTCTCCCTCTCCCTCTCCCTCTCCCTCTCCCTCTCCCTCTCCTCTCTCCCTCTCCCTCTCCCTCCCCCTCTCCCTCTCCCCCTCTCCCTCTCCCTCTCTGCCCTCTCCTCTCCCTCTCCCTCTCCCTCTCCCTCTCCCTCTCCCCTCTCCCTCTCCCCTCTCCCTCTCCCTCTCGCTCTCCCTCTCTCCCTCTCCCTCTCCCTCTCCCTCTCCCCTCTCCCTCTCCCTCTCCCTCTCCCTCTCCTCTCCCTCCCTCCCTCCCTGTGTAACACTTAGCTATCCCTTCTCAGTGTCTCACTCATGAAGTTAGTTGTGGGTTTTGAATAACTTTCCCTTATGACGGTTCTGCTGCTGCCACCAAGCAGGGGCTAAACTTGTGACCTTGGCCGTGACCTTGGCCGTGGTATCGCCACGCTCAGCCCGCTGAGCCACGCTAACGGGACCGGCGTTTAAACTTGGCGTCCGTCCACACATCAGTGGTTTCCTCGCCTCTGTAATCTCTTAAGTAAAACACAGGGACGTCGGGGTGGAAGTGATTAGATGTCCACCCAACCCTGCGTCTCTCTGGCGCTTAGAGACCTAATGAGCCCAGAACCTCATCAGACCAGCGGAGAGGAAGAAACACGACTCACTCTCTGCCATCCTCTCCTCTCTCCCTTTCTTCTCTCCCTCTCTCCCTCTCTCCTCTGCCTCTCCTCTCTCCCTCTCTCCTCTGCCCTCTCTGCCTCTCCTCTCTCCTCTGCCTCTCCTCTCTCCTCTGCCTCTCTGCCTCTCCTCTCTCCCTCTGCCTCTCCTCTCTCCCTTTCTCCTCTGCCTCTCCTCTGCCTCTCTGCCTCTCCTCTCTCCTCTGCCTCTCTGCCTCTCCTCTCTCCTCTGCCTCTCTGCCTCTCCTCTCTCCTCTGCCTCTCTGCCTCTCCTCTCTCCTCTGCCTCTCCTCTCTCCTCCCTCTCTCCTCTCTGCCTCTCCTCCTCTCTCCCTTTCTCCTCTGCCTCTCCTCTGCCTCTCTGCCTCTCTCCTCTGCCTCTCCTCTGCCTCTCTGCCTCTCCCTCCTCTCCTCTGCCCTCTCCTCTCTCCCTCTCTCCTCTGCCTCTCCTCTCTCCCTTTCTCCTCTGCCTCTCCTCTGCCTCTCCTCTCTCCCCTCTCTCCTCTGCCTCTCTGCCTATCCTCTCTCCTCTGCCTCTCCTCTCTCCTCTGTCTCTACCCTCCTCAGTTCTACTCACGCACCTTCCCTCCATCCATCCCTACCCAGGCCTTCCCCTTTTTGTCTACATCTCTCTCTCCCCTCCCTCCCCCTCATTTCTGCTTTCCTCCTCTCTCTCAGCTCCTTCTCCTCCTCCTCTCCTCCTCCTCCTTCTCCTCCTCCTTTTCCTCCTCCTCCCCCACAACTTCTCTCCTCAGCAAACCGACTCACTTCTCTTCCCGTTATGTACGTCGAAGGAACAATGTACAAGCCCGGCTCTCAGCCCCTCTTACTTCACGGCTCCTCTTCATGTGACTTCCATCACCTTCACGCTCCTCATCTCCCTCCTCGTGAGTCACTTCACAAACCAGAACCATTTACTGCACGCGGAGCCACCATGTACCAGTACAGTCTGGAGACAGCGAGGGGACGGAGGGGTGTGTTTTCCTGGGGGCAGTGAGGGTGTGTTTTCCTGGGGGCAGTGAGGGTGTGTGTTCCTGGGGGCAGTGAGGGTGTGTTTTTCCTGGGGGCAGTGAGGGTGTGTGTTCCTGGGGGCAGTGAGGGTGTGAGGGTGTGTGTTCCTGGGGGCAGTGAGGGTGTGAGGGTGTGTGTTCCTGGGGGCAGTGAGGGTGTGAGGGTGTGTGTTCCTGGGGGCAGTGAGGGTGTGTGTTCCTGGGGGCAGTGAGGGTGTGAGGGTGTGTGTTCCTGGGGGCAGTGAGGGTGTGAGGGTGTGTGGTTCCTGGGGGCAGTGAGGGTGTGAGGGTGTGTATTCCTGGGGGCAGTGAGGGTGTGTGTTCCTGGGGGCATGAGGGTGTGTTTTCCTGGGGGCAGTGAGGGTGTGTGTTTCCTGGGGGCAGTGAGGGTGTGTGTTCCTGGGGGCAGTGAGGGTGTGTGTTCCTGGGGGCAGTGAGGGTGTGTGTTCCTGGGGGCAGTGAGGGTGTGTGTTCCTGAGGGCAGTGAGGGTGTGAGGGTGTGTTTTCCTGGGGGCAGTGAGGGTGTGTGTTCCTGGGGGCAGTGAGGGTGTGTTTTTCCTGGGGGCAGTGAGGGTGTGTGTTCCTGGGGGCAGTGAGGGTGTGTGTTCCTGGGGGCAGTGAGGGTGTGTGTTCCTGGGGCAGTGAGGGTGTGAGGGTGTGTTTTCCTGGGGGCAGTGAGGGTGTGTGTTCCTGGGGGCAGTGAGGTGTGGGGTGTGTTTTCCTGGGGGCAGTGAGGGTGTGTGTTCCTGGGGGCAGTGAGGGTGGTGTGGTTCCTGGGGGCAGTGAGGGTGTGAGGGTGTGTGTTCCTGGGGGCAGTGAGGGTGTGAGGGTGTGTGTTCCTGGGGGCAGTGAGGGTGTGAGGGTGTGTGTTCCTGGGGGCAGTGAGGGTGTGTGTTCCTGGGGGCAGTGAGGGTGTGTTTTCCTGGGGGCAGTGAGGGTGTGTTTTCCTGGGGGCAGTGAGGGTGTGTGTTCCTGGGGCAGTGAGGGTGTGAGGGTGTGTGTTCCTGGGGGCAGTGAGGGTGTGTGTTCCTGGGGGCAGTGAGGGTGTGTTTTCCTGGGGGCAGTGAGGGTGTGTTTTCCTGGGGGCAGTGAGGGTGTGTGTTCCTGGGGCAGTGAGGGTGTGAGGGTGTGTGTTCCTGGGGGCAGTGAGGGTGTGAGGGTGTGTGTTCCTGGGGGCAGTGAGGGTGTGTGTTCCTGGGGGCAGTGAGGGCGTGTGTTCCTGGGGGCAGTGAGGGTGTGATGGTGTGTGTTCCTGGGGGCAGTGAGGGTGTGTGTTCCTGGGGGCAGTGAGGGTGTGTTTTCCTGAGGGCAGTGAGGGTGTGAGGGTGTGAGGGTGTGTGTTCCTGGGGGCAGTGAGGGTGTGTGTTCCTGGGGGCAGTGAGGGTGTGTGTTCCTGGGGGCAGTGAGGGTGTGAGGGTGTGAGGGTGTGAGGGTGTGTGTTCCTGGGGGCAGTGAGGGTGTGTGTTCCTGGGGGCAGTGAGGGTGTGTGTTCCTGGGGGCAGTGAGGGTGTGTTTTCCTGGGGGCAGTGAGGGTGTGAGGGTTGTGTGTTCCTGGGGGCAGTGAGGGTGTGAGGGTGTGTGTTCCTGGGGGCAGTGAGGGTGTGGTGTTCCTGGGGGCAGTGAGGGTGTGTTTTCCTGGGGGCAGTGAGGGTGTGTTTTCCTGGGGCAGTGAGGGTGTGAGGGTGTGGTGTTCCTGGGGGCAGTGAGGGTGTGAGGGTGTGTGTTCCTGGGGGCAGTGAGGGTGTGTGTTCCTGGGGGCATTGAGGATGTGAGGGTGTGTGTTCCTGGGGGCAGTGAGGATGTGTGTTCCTGGGGGCAGTGAGGGTGTGTTTTCCTGGGGGCAGTGAGGGTGTGAGGGTGTGTGTTCCTGGGGGCAGTGAGGGTGTGAGGGTGTGTGTTCCTGGGGGCAGTGAGGGTGTGAGGGTGTGTGTTCCTGGGGGCAGTGAGGGTGTGTGTTCCTGGGGGCAGTGAGGGTGTGAGGGTGTGTGTTCCTGGGGGCAGTGAGGGTGGGAGGTTGTGTGTTCCTGGGGGCAGTGAGGGTGTGAGGTGTGTGTGTTCCTGGGGCAGTGAGGGTGTGTGTTTCCTGGGGGCAGTGAGGGTGTGAGGGTTTGTGTTCCTGGGGGCAGTGAGGGTGTGTTTTCCTGGGGGCAGTGAGATCTCTTCCCTGCACACGTCTCCTCGCCAGCCCAGAGGCACCATGTGCTCCTCACGCTCACGTTAATATAAACACGGACCCCCCCCACCCTTCCTTTGGAAGTCGCTTTGGAGCGTCTGCTAAATGCATACATGTACATGAGAGTCCACCGTGATGGGTTAGTGGACGGGGGAGAGGTTTCACTCCACAGGAAGAATCTGGGGGACGCTCCAAAAGCATACATGTGCAGGACGGTGTGTGTGATCATGTGTGATCATGTGTGTGTGTGTGTGTGTGTGTGTGTGTGTGTGTGTGTGTGATCATGTGTGTGTGTGTGTGTGTGTGTGTGTGTGTGTGTGTGATCATGTGTGTGTGTGTGTGTGTGTGTGTGTGTGTGTGTGTGTGTGTGTCATCATCAACAAGGGGCACAATCCAACATGGTGGAAATATCGTCATATATCCGAAAGTGTGCAAATAATAATAACAGAACTAATGACATTCACCCGAGTGTACATTGAGTTAAGCTGCTTTCCCATCAAAGACCGGGTTCAATTCATGCGTGCGTCTGTGCACACATGCGTGAATGTGTGTTTGTGCAACGCGTGAATGAAAGAGAATCTACACAGCAAGACTAGTTTCCAACCATCTGTCACCGACGGTGACCGTGTTCCAACTCCAATCATCTCCTTCCAAGAGCTCCAGAATCCTCGCTCCGCATTCCAAAAGCCAAACAGCCCGACGTGCCAGAAGCACATCAGAACCAGACAATGACGGACGAACCCACGTGCCTATCAGCACCACAGGCACACACTAACACACACACCCACAGGCACACACACACACACACAGGCACACACACACACACCACCACCCCCCCTCACACCTAACCACACTCCCCGCTTTCATAACAGGATTTTTTTTCTTCAACTTTGACGTCCTTACAGTGACTCAACACACCTCGTATCAGGCCAGGAGAGAGAGACGTGTTTTTCTCACCGGCGGAGCCAGAGAGAGAGAGAGAGGGAGAGGGAGAGGGAGAGGAGAGTGGAGAGGGAGAGGGAGAGGGAGAAGGATAGGAGAGGAGAGAGGGATAGATGGAGAGTGAGTATGGGTCAGAGTGAGATTTCGTGATAGGGTCGAGTGAGCTTTAGTCGTGCTCTTGTGACTTCTATCGTCGAGCTACACCCCCACCCCCATACCTCGCCCACCGAGCCTGTCGCTTAGAAGCAGACAACAGATGTTGTAGCGCGAGTAAAGCTGGAGTGAGGACACCGAACACCAAGACAAACATGCCCAGCCCCCCCCTGCTGACCCAGGTGACAGTATTTGACATTCACGGAAGGTTCCCAGCACTTTGTGAAGGCAGCAGTGGATGAAGAGGAGATCCAGTCTGGGACCTGTTTGGGCTGAGCTGATATGGCAGCTGCTGTCTGCGTCTGCCCAAGCTGCAGTCTCACACACACCACACACACACACACCACCACACACCACAACACACACACACACACACTTGCACACCACACCACACACACCACACACCAGCTGTTGTGTACTGGTACACAACTAACCCTTCAGCTGGTACACAAACTGGTACACACACACTGGTACACACACTGGTACACACACTGGTACACACACACACTGGTACACCACACACTGGTACACACACCTACACACACTGGTACACACACACCGTACACACACACTGGTACACACACCAGTACCAGCTGTACAGGTCTGGCCAGGGTCTTCTCTTCTCCCCAGTGCTGCTGAATGGACTCGACCTCGACCTGAGCAGTCAGCTGTCTTCAGACTGACCTCCCTGAGCGTCAGTCTGTCCTTCCAGAGACTGACCTCCCTAGCAGTCAGTCTGTCCTTCAGAGACTGACCTCCCTGAGCAGTCAGTCTGTCCCTTCAGAGACTGACCCTCCCTGAGCAGTCAGTCTGTCCTTCAGAGACTGACCTCCCCTGAGCATTCAGTCTGTCCTTCAGAGACTGACCTCCCTGAGCAGTCAGTCTGTCCTTCAGAGACTGACCGTCCCTGAGCAGTCAGCTCTGTCCTTCAGAGACTGACCTCCTGAGCAGTCAGTCTGTCCTTCAGAGACTGACTCCCTGAGCAGTCAGTCTGTGTCCTTCAGAGACTAGACGCTCCCTGAGCAGTCAGTCCTGTCCTTCAGAGACTGACCCTCCCTGAGCAGTCAGTCTGTCCTTCAGAGACTGACCTCCCTGAGCAGTCAGTCTGTCCTTCAGAGACTGACCTCCCTGAGCAGTCAGTCTGCCTCTGAGGTCAGTCTCTTCTGCGTCTGTTGTTCAGAGCCTGACCTTCCTGCTCACTGGAGGACTAGTAGAGATCGAGGTGTAGACGT
>CAEFZP010002245.1:0-2500 GCA_903064625.1 Mallotus villosus
AGTGCATAAGAACTAGTATTTCAAAGGCCAAATAACCCACATACTGATCTTTATTTTCTCCCCTTCCTTATCTGCTCATTTGTAAGCCTTTTGTCTACATTGTGCTCAAGTATCCACTTCCAGCAGCGTATAATAAAAACCTTAACACTAAAGCTGACACCAGATTCCTTAGACGTTATCAAACCATTATCAACTCATAGAAGTCAGAACTTCCCAGGATCAATGGGAAGGCGGAGTCTCAGGTCGCCACGTGCAGCCAGGACTTCTCGAGTCAGCGCTATCCATTTCACATGTACAGTGAATCCTTAAACGCAGACAAGTCACGGTGTGGGTTTTGTAGGCTAGCACACTCCCTCTTCCTCCACTCCTCCGCCTCTCCTCTCCCCTCTCTCTCCTCCTCTCCTCTCCCCCCCTCCTCCTCCTCCTCTCCCTCTCTCTCTCTCCCCTCCCCTACTCCCTCCTTCCTCTCCTCCGCCCACACGCCTCTCCTCCTTCCTCCTCCTCCGCACCCCTCCTCCTCCTCCTCTCCTCTCCTGCAGTAGAGAGCATATTGAGCTGGTATCCCCTTCCTCTCCTGCAGTAGGAGAGCGTAGACTGGTATCCCCCTCCTCTCCTGCAGTAGTAAGAGCATAATTGGCTGGTATCCCCCTCCTCTCCTGCAGTAGAGAAGCAGTATTGAGCTGGTATCCCCCTCCTCTCCTGCAGTAGAGAGAGCAGTATGAGCTGGTATCCCCCTCCTCTCCTGCAGTAGAGAGAGCAGTATTGAGCTGGTATCCCCCTCCTCTCCTGCAGTAGAGAGAGCAGTATTGAGTCTGGTATCCCCCCTCCTCTCCTGCAGTAGAGAGAGCAGTATTGAGCTGGTATCCCCCCCTCCTCTCCTGCAGAAGAGAGAGACTGTATTGAGGCTGGTATCTGATTCCATACCTTCCCCTGGCTCATGCCTTGCAAATGTAATCTATGTTGCTGCTTCTTTCTTTCTTTCTCTCTCTCTTCTCTGCATTCTCTCTCTCATCTCTCTCTCCCCTCCTCTCTGCTCTGTCTATAGCCTAAAAACCCAGTCCAATCCTGTCTAGTCCTAGTCTGATCTGGTCTGCTCTGGTTAGTCCAATCCTGTCTAGTCTAGTCTGATCTGGTCTGATCTGGTTAGTCCCAGTCCATCCTGTCTAGTCTAGTCTGATCTGGTCTGATCTGGTTAGTCCAGTCCAATCCTGTCTAGTCTAGTCTGATCTGGTCCTGATCTGGTTAGTCCAGTCCAATCCTGTCTAGTTTGGTCTGATCTGGTCTGATCTGCTCTGATCTGGTCTGATCTGGTCTAGTCTGATCTGGTCTGCTCTGGCCTTCTCTGGTTAGTCCAGTCCATCAGACTGAAGCTTCCATCTGCAAGTTGGATCCATTACAATCCCTCGCCATACCTCAGAAACACAGTCACTCTTTCACTGGAAACATGGACATGCACACTCACATACTGTACACACACCACACACACACTGTACACACACACTTCTCTACCTGGCAGGTGGAATTCTGCATTCATGGTTGAGCTTCCCTGGCTGCGTTGCTAGGCAATAATTTTTCATGGCAGTGGAGCGTGCGTGTGTGGTGTGTGTGTGTGTGTGGTGTTGTGTGTGTGTGTGTGTTGTGTGTGTGTGGTGTGTGTGTGTGTGTGTGGTGTTTGTGTTGTGTGTGTGTGGTGTGTGTGTGTGTGGTGTGTGTGTGTGTGTGTGTGTGTTGTGTGTGGCGTGTGTGTGTGTGTGTGTGTGTTCAGGCCAGTGAAGGCTGGAACTGCAGCTGTCAGACAGACAGACACAAGAATGCCAGCTAACCATCCAGCCAGCTAACCATCCAGCCAGCTAACCATCCAGCCAGCTAACCATCCAGCCAGCTAACCATCCAGCCAGCTAACCATCCAGCCAGCTAACCATCCAGCCAGCTAACCATCCAGCCCAGCTAACCATCCAGCCCAGCTACCCATCCAGCCAGCTAACCATCCAGCCAGCTAACCATCCAGCCAGCTAACCATCCAGCCAGCTACCATCCAGCCAACATCCATGTGTGCCAGCTCAAACACCCCAGCCGGCATGGCCTCCAGTGGGCAGAGGACTGCTGTTGTGACAGGGTCCAGCACCAGGAAGTACAGCCTGGACATCCAACAAACTAACGTGGTAATATACCCATTACAAGGATGAGGCATGACGTGTGTGTGTGTTACTAGTGTGTGTGTGTTACTAGTGTGTGTGTGTATATAGAAGGTTTTGTGTGCATGTGTGTGTGTGTTACTGGAGTGTGTGTGTGTGTTTGTGTAGTGTGTGAGTGTATATAGAGGGTTTGTGTGCATGTGTGTGTGTGTTACTAGAGTGTGTGTGTGTTTGTGTAGTGTGTGAGTGTATATAGAGGTTTTTGTGTGTGTGTGTTACTGGAGTGTGTGTGTATGTGTAGTGTGTGTGTGTGTGTATAGAGGGTGTGTGTGCATGTGTGTGTGTGTTACTGGAGTGTGTGTGTT
>CAEFZP010002245.1:5000-50000 GCA_903064625.1 Mallotus villosus
CCTCTCTGCCCCTTTCCACATCTCCTCTACAACTTCTCTCTTCCCTCACGTACACCCCCCTCTCCTCTCTCTCCTCTCACTCTTAACCTCTCTCTCTCCCCCGCAAACAACACTTTGATGTTAGATTACCAGTCGATGAACTGGGAGAAAGTAAATACAACTGGTGATGAGCAGATCTAATCCATTTATAATCAACGCACTCATTTGAAAATGATTTTTGACACTCTTCATACACTTTAAATGAACGTTTCCCACCCTTTCAGTCCTGTGCTTCTGTACCAGAATATGAAGCCCCTTCACGGTATCTCTCTCTCTCTCACACCACACCTTCTCTCCATCATAGATATTTCTCTCTTTTTTATTTCTTCCTCGCCCCCTCCTTTCATGACGCAAAATTCTTCTGGGTCCCAATTAAGCCTTAAAGCGGCTGTTGTCTCTGTGATGAGAACACTGAGCAGAGACACCCCTGCTACCTGTCAGCATCCACATCAACACACACCATCTGTCTGCCTGCACACTGGCTCCTCTCCTCACGACCACACACACACACACACACACACACAACACACACACACACAGACAGACACAGACAGACACACACACACACACACACACTCAACCCCATGGAGAATAAAGAACACGACGAGACCCTCTGAAATGGCGGGGGTTTTCACCAGGTAGGTCTCCCGTGAGAAGACCGCTCTGATGCCTGAGGGCTTGTTGTCGTGGGGAATGACAGCCGGGATTGTTGTACTGTTCCTTCACACAACAGCAGGGGTTTCTCGCAGCACTTTGCAGTTAAGGCGGCCTAAGCACACGCCTGCCACCTTAACTACGTTGCTGTGTTACTCTATCCAGTTCTCTCCCTTCTCTGCAGAACTTTTTAGGAAACTCCATCCTTCCCTCTCTCCCTTAATTTTCCATCCCTCCCTCTCTCCTCCCTACCTCCCTCCCTCTCTCCTCCCTACCCCTCCTTCCCTCTCTCCTCCCTCCCTCCCTCTCTTCCCTCCTTCCTCCCTTCCCTCCCTCCCTCCTCCTCTCTCTCTCTCTCCTCCTACCTCCCTCCCTCCCTCTCTCCCCCCCTCCTCCCTCCCTCCCTCCCCTCCCTCCCTCCCTCCCTCCCTCTCTTCCTCCTCCTTCCTCCTCCCTCCCCTCCCTCCCTCTCTCCTCTCTCTCCTCTCTCTCCTACCCTCCGCTCCCTCTCTCCCCCCCCCTCCTGCCCTCCCTCGCCTCCCTCCCTCCCTCCCTCCTCCCTCCCTCCCTCCCTCCCTCCCTCGTCCTCCCTCCTCCCTCCCTCCCTCTCCCTCCCTCTCTCCTCCCTCCCTTCCTCCCTCCCCTCCCTAGATTCAGCAGTGTCCCCTGTCTGTCCTTGTGATTGAACTCTTCTCTGTGTGAATAAAGGAAATGTCAGGATGCCAAATGTCCCATGCAGGACACCGTGGGCGTTCCTCTACACGCTGCTGGAGAACAACATCTGTTTTGGCTGGGAAACACACTGCTGAATCATCACTCACACCACACCACACACTCACACATTCTCTCACACACACACACACACCTACATACATTAACACACACACACACAGGCTGATAACTATTCTGAAGGACATTCAGACATTCAGCAACTTCAAGATAGGTGGAACATTTCACATCTTTCATGCATGGAGAACGACACACAAGAATGACCCGCTCAAGCGTAGGAAGACCCAGACTGCAGAGACCAGACTGGAGAGACCAGACAGGAGAGAGAGGAACAGTTTACTGACGTCTCCTCGTAGTCTATGTACACACCTAAATATTTAGCTGTCAAACAGCCTGCTTTGACCCGCTTGTAAACATTTCAAGCAACTAAGGATGACAAGCAAACATCTATTCATCTCCCCTCTCTCTCTCTACTCCCAACATCTGCAGTTTTCACCTCCACCTCGCTACCCCCTCCTCCTACCCTGATCTGAGAGACAGAGAGCAAGAGAGACAAGACAAGAGAGAGAGAGAAACAGAGAGGACAGAGATAGAGAATCAGAGAGGAACAAGAGAGAAAGCAGAGAGGAACAGAGAGAGAAGCAGAGAGGAACATAGAGAGAGAGAAGCAGATAGGAACAGAGAGAGAAGCAGAGAGGAACAGAGAGAGAGAGAAGCAGAGAACATGAGAGAGAAGCAGAGAGGAACATAGAGAGAGAGAAGCAGAGAGGAACAGAGAGGAACAGAGAGAGAAGCAGAGAGGAACAGAGAAGATGCAGAGAGGAACAGAGATAGAGCAGAGAGGAACATAGAGAGAGAGAACAGAGAGAACAGAGAGAGAAGCAGAGATTAACAGAGAGAGAGAGAAGCAGAGAGGAACAGAGAGAGAGAGAAGCAGAGAGAGAAGCAGAAGTGAACAGAGAGAGAGAGAAGCAGAGAGGAACGAGAGAGAGAAGCAGAGAGGACAGAGAGAGAGATCAGATAGGAACAGAGAGAGAGATAAGCAGATAGGAACAAATAGAGAGAGAGAAGCAGAGAGGAACAGAGAGAGAGAGAAGCAGAGATGAAGCAGAGAGGAACAGAGAAGAGAGAACCAGAGAGTAACAGAGAGAGAGAGAGAGCTATCCATAACTCATTCAGAGTAGCGAGGTCCTGTCCCAGAGCAACGGCCCCATTTCATCTGACAGATATTGATCGTCTACTTTGGCCTTGAGCCCCCACGCCTCCAGCTCTGTGGACCCCTCATCCCCCCCACCCTGCCCCTCCCCACGGACCCCCCTCATCTCCACCCTGCCCCTCCCCACGGACCCCCTCATCTCCCCCCGCCCCGCCCCGCCCCACGGACCCCCTCATCGCCCCGCCCCACGGACCCCCCTCATCCCCCCCCTGCCCGCCCTCCTCCAACCTGCACACGTCGGAGTCACAGTGGACCCACGCCACACAGCATGCCTGGTCTGTCAAAACAAACGCACCATGGATGGAATTTCTATGTGAATACCTGGGATTCTTTGGAATGATATATCTATGATGAGTATAGTGTATATAGGTTCAACATCTGCAATACCTGAGAATGTATCTGTGAATTAATAATAAATGGAATCCGGTCTTAAAAAAGACTTCTCCTACACACACACACACACACACACACACACACCTTAACTACACCCCAGTGGTGTCGCAGGCCGGTTAATGGTGCAGGTCTGTTCTGTAACGAGGGCTTCTGCTGCAGATAGTGCACAGTGAAGTGTGGAGGCCCTGGTGCAGGCCCTTAGTCACCTTAGAGACAGGTGTTTTTATGGATCTGCAGAGTGTGCGCGTGTGTGTGTGTGTGTGTGTGTGTCTATAGGAAGACCTGACAAGGATAATCACTCAGGGGAAATGGAGGGACAATAGCAACCAGCCTTAAACACTCTCCCCCCCCTCTCCCTCTCCCTCTCCCTCTCCCCTCTCTCTCTCCCTCTCCCTCTCTCCTCCCCCTCTCCCTCTTCTTCCTCCCTCCCTCTCCCTCTCCTCCCCCCCCTCCCCCCTCCCTCCCTCTCCCTCTCCTCCTCCCTCCCTCTCCCTCTCCTCCCCCTCTCCCCTACTCTCCTTTAGGCTTCAGTGCATAAACAAATAACGTTCCTCTAGTTCCCTCTGTGGTCGAGCCTAATAAGGCGTTTGTATCCCTGTGAGCTCAAGGAGAAAATAGCCACAAAGCAGGAGAGAGGAAGCAGACATAAAGCTTCCTGAAGATACAGCTTCCCATTTTCTAAGCTGACAAATAAATTGCTGACGATTTTAATGGGTTTCATCCGAGGCAGTTGGTCTGTGAATGGGATGCGACATATTTCAATGCCCCTGCAATGTCTTCATGAGGGAGTTATCAGGGAGAGCGGGTTCTGACTGCCTGTGTTTCCTAATCCACCGCTGAGGTAAGGGATTCTGTAAACCCGTCGTGTTATCCCAGGTATCCCAGCCCCTTCGCATAAATCCTTCTGTGATTTGAAAAAGTCTTGTCTGACTGTTGGACTTGTTCTGTCAAATGAGCTCTTTCAGTCTCCCGCCTGCTGAAGGAATTACAGGCAGACTAACGGGGTTTTAGCAGAAGGCCAGATAATAGTGGTTTCACTGTCAGGGTAGCTCAAAAACGCATATGCACACACACACAGCAATATATGACACGCACACGCGTACACACACAAATAGATGACACATGCACACTCAGGGCTCGAAATTGGCACCCGCCGAGCGCCAATGGCGTGTAGATTTTTGGGCTGGCGACTAATTGTGTCCGATGCCCCGCCATTTGGCGAGTGAAAATGCGGAGTACAGCTCCCGACTACCGCGCCCGTCATGGTTAATAAAAGCATGCAACGCCAACACGAACAGTTGTGCGCGCATCTAGGTGGCAGAAAACTGGGAAGATAGCCTTTATAACAGCTAGAGAATGACACGGATAATACAAATAGTTAGATTTAAAAAGACAAAAAGGTTGAGGATGACGGCATTTAAGAGAGAAAACTTCCCCATTTATCTGTCACATCAGAATTTTTATTTGGGTCACGAAAGTCTTGAAATTTGAGTGAGTGCGTCGCCAGATAGACCGCACAGTCTAGGCGGCAGCTAGGTTTGTGACACATAACTTTTAATTAAATATATATGTAGGCCTATTAGCTATGTTGGATGCTGTCCTCCTCTCCTACTCTTTCTTCAATGCCTAACGAATCTATCTCTTGACCCTGTATTTATGCTTGAGCAGCACTGGTTGAAGCCTGAAAATATTGTAAACAATTTCTGCATATGTGCAGGTATAGCAACGCTAGTGCTAAATAACTATTTAGCTGGTCGGCTCCACGGCCGGGGTAAGTAGGGCTCGTGAGACACCCTCACCAAAAGAACGATGGGGAAGCCACTTGTCTAGCAGATTAAGACATGTTCGTAGTACCTAGCGAAAAGTAACCTCAACTTTCCTAGACTTAGCTACGATGCTAATGCTGAAGGGTCGCGGATATCGCATAGCGTCGTTGCTAAAGTGTGATGACGTTGTGACTGTGTGTGTGTGTGTGTATGTGAGAGACACGTGAATGACAGAGTCGGAGGAAGAGCAGGGAAAGGAAATGCAGCTGATGAAT
Source organism: Mallotus villosus (assembly GCA_903064625.1). NCBI lineage: Eukaryota > Metazoa > Chordata > Actinopteri > Osmeriformes > Salangidae > Mallotus > Mallotus villosus. Next base: position 10,073 of record CAEFZP010002245.1, read on the forward strand.
ACGCTGCGTGTTTTAGATAGCGTTAAAAAAAGTCAGGATAAAGTGTCTAAATTAGTCTTTGTGGGAAACACTGAAAGCGAAGACCAAACCTCATGGACAGGACAACCCATCTCACATTGAGCAGAGTAGGCCTAGTAGTAGGCCCCAGGACCCCCTGAATTAATACATTGTTTCAAAAAGTAAATTGGTTGATTTTGTCCATTGAGTGATTTAGAATGATATTTAAATCATAGGTAAAGGTTGTTTATGTCAAACAATGTTAAAGTATGTCTGAAATGGCAGGTTTAATTTTGGCTGGTAAAAAATATTATTGGCTGGTAACTTTTTTCATCTACCAGCCATTTGGCTGGTAAGCCAAAGTTAATTTCGAGCCTGTGCACACTCTACAAATTCGTTTTTTTTTATAAAGTAAAGCGCATTATATTCAATGAGAATTTTTTTTTCAAAATAATACTCTAAAGCACACAGGTTGTAAATGTGGCTGTTCTGCTTCTCTCTACATCTTCCTCCTCTGCATCACCCTCACCCCTCCTCCCTTCTCTCTCCTCCTCCCCCTTTCCCTTCTCTCTCTCCTCCTCCCCCCCCTCCTCCCCTCTCTCTCGCCTCCCCCCCCTCCTCCCCTCTCTCTCGCCTCCCCCCCTCCTCCCCTTCTCCTTCTCTCCTCCCTTCTCTCTCTCCTCCCTTCTCTCTCCTCCTCCCCCCCTCCTCCCTTCTCTCTCTCTCTCCTCCCCTCTCTCTCTCCCTCCCCCCTCCTCCCTTCTCTCTCCTCTCTCCCCCTTCTCTCCTCCTCTCTCCCCCCCCTCCTCCCTTCTTTCCTCTCCTCCCTTCTCTCTCCTCCCCCACCCCTCCTCCCTTCCTCCTCTTCTCTCTCCCCCCCCCCTCCTCCTCCCTTCTCTCTCCCCCCTCCTCCCTTCTCTCCTCCCCTCCCTCCTCCCTCCTCCTCCCTTCTCTCTCCCCCCTCCTCCCTCTCTCTCCTCCCCCCTCCTCCCTTCTCTCCTCCCCCCTTCTCCCTTCTCTCTCTCCTCCCAGATAGACAGAGACAGATTCTGTGTAAACGTGATGGAGTGCTCTCCTTAACAACTTGGCAGCAACATGAACAAATTGATTTTCTGACAGATTAAAAAAGATTAAACCAGCCATAAACACAACTGGGAATGGTTAATGGACCATATGTGCACAATAAGCTTTTAGATGTATTCTTTTCCGCTCATTCTCTGCCATGTATCTTGTTTGTGCTGACAGGATGGATAGCTGTCAAAACTCACACTCTGAAACCAGACTGCACTTTCACACACACACACACACACACACACACTGTCAAAGCTCACACTGAAACCAGACTGCACTTTCACACACACACCACGCATATACAGTGCACCTTAATTATCCACATACCCACACACATACTGCCTACTCTCTCTTGTCCTTGTTCTCTCTCTCTCTCTCTATCTCTCTCACCACACACACACACACACACACACCACGTCCACACGTATTAAACAGTCTAAACAGAACACTGACAAATTGTTAATTAATGTCAAATCTGGTGAAAGTCTTTCTTTGACAAAGTTCATTCAGTACGTCTTCTGTAGAGGTTCACTGTCAGTTATAAAAGCTAGCGCTAATAAGCTAAAGCGCTAAGCTAGCGCTAATAAGATAAACCGCTAGCCAGGGCGACCTGTGTCTGTGCAGTCATCAAGCGCTAATATTAAGCTAAACCGCTAGCCAGAGTGACCTGTGTCTGTGCAGTCATCAGCTACCAGTTAGCCAGAGATCGCCCTGGTTGGGTTCGTAGAGAGTTTACAGAGTCAAAGAGGTTTTCTGGAGCCGACACATACTCTCTACCCGTCTGGGAGCGCGAACATGAAGTAAAAACGTCTGTCTCCTTTGCTCGTCCGTCAGCCCCAGGGTCATGTGATCCCCTCCTCACACTCACACACACACGCACTCACTCACACACTCACACACTCAGCCTCAAACAGGGATTACCTCCATAACGAGTCAAACGTTCATAGATTATTCTAATTCCCTGACAGGTTCGACCCGTCGGATCGATTGAAACGGAGGTGACCCACCATTCAATGATGTTCCATATCAAACACGACGAAGGGTGAACTTTGAACCTTGGGTTTAGGGTTGGCACATGGAAACCTGAAATAGAAGACGCTTTTCATCACTGTAAGAGATCAGTGTGTGTTGAAGGACATCCTCTGTCACCCTCTACCCCTTCCTCGTCTTCTAAACTATCTCTCTCTTTCTCTCTCTCTCTGGGTCTGGATGGTGCTTGTGTGTTTGCAACATGTGTGTGTGTATACGTGTGTGTGTGTGTGTGTGTGTGTGTGGCCTTTAGCGCCATGTTCTGCTCAGCTGGCAGGCAGCCTATCAGGACACAGCAGCCTGCGTCCTGTTGGGGCTCTATAACGGCTTTTTTTCTTTTTCAATTATTCTTTATTTTTCTGGGGAATCTTCATCAGCAGAGCAGACGCTTGTGACCAGAAGTCACAACACTTGTTTATTGGTTGAAGCTTCAACCTGACAGACTGTACACAAACGATAAAAGATAAATCTCCGTGGTAAGAGTTGAGAGACGCTATAGCGGCGTTTTCTTTAAAACCTAACGTGACGTTTTTTTCGATCGCCAAGAGAAACGAGATCAAATTAAGTTTGCTTGAATGCAGTCTTCTTCACGTAGTTTAATTTTGCACTGGGTTTACTCTCAGCAATTGACTGTTTGTTCTTGATCGTTGGTAGCCTACTTGAGGAAGACTGATTGTTTGTAGCTGTGAATACGCTAGCTAGACTAATGCTATTATAAATAGCATTCGTTTTGACGCGACAAACAAAAGAAAGCGATTGTAAAGACAAACGTAAGATTCCTGTCCAAACTAAATGAAACCACAGAAACACAAAGCAATGATTGTTGAAAAACGATTTCAGCTCAGGTGAGCATAGCCCTGTCTTCAGCAAGTTGAAAGCTAAATATGTAATTACTCACCACTAGGGGGACAAGCACAAACTGAAATCTTAGACTAAAATGTTAGACATTTGGCTCTTACAGACCCCAATAATTGTGATTGGGTCTTAAGAAACAGAACATGTGGACGAGTACGAATACCCTGAAACTCATCCTTCATTCTCCCCTGTGGTTCCTTCTGACATCACAGGACTAGGGAAGGAGGGATTGTAATTGACTGAAGGAAGCAAGGAAGGAGGCAAGGAAGGTAGGAAGCAAGGAAGGAAGTCATGACCAAACCAGCCCTCCAGACCATCAGCACCAACAGTCTGTTAGAGGCACCGACCAGCACATCAGCATTCCATCCACGCTCTCCTCCACTCCTTTGCTCTCTCTATCTCTTTCTCTCACACATATACAGACACTCCTTGTTAGTATGCCTCTATCTCTCTCATTCAAAACACACACACACAAACACACACACACACACACACACACGACGCACTAACACCTCAGCTCCAGTCACGGAGTTTCAGGGGAATCTCCTCTAGGCGTTTCAAGGTGAGAGGCAGCGGAGGTGGAGATAGCCGAGAGAAGCTATTAAAATATAGGCTTGGGGTTTCCTTATCTGTTCCAGCGAGACAGCCTACACCACACACCCACATTATGGAGATAAAATGCAGGTGGAGGAGAGGGAGGCAGGGAGAGGGGGATGGGGGAGGAGGGGAGGGATGGGGGAGGGAGGGAGGAGTACGCGGGGACGTCAGATTCGCGGAGCGAGGGAAGCTTAAGGTTATTAAATCTGGAGATTACTCGACTGCGAAATTGTTGAAGTTTTCTGGAGAAGTTGAGGGATTTAGGCTGGTGTTAAACACTGGGGTTTAAGAAGGTGGCTGTACATTACTGGGACGGCTTTTCTTCCATTTTTCTTTCTTTCTTTCTTCACCCTTTCATTAAGCTCTAAAGAGATTATTGAACTCTTCATATAATGTCCTCTCCTCTCCACAAAAGACAGAATAAAGATTAGACCTAGTTTTAGGATTAGGATTAGACCTAGTGGGTTAATGTTTGAGATTAGACGGAGGTTAAGGTTAAGATACGTGTAGGGTTACACGAACATTTTGAGATGGGAGTTGGGTTTAAATTGAGGGATAGGTTTAGAGCGAGGACTGAGTTAAGGATCTGGGGTTAGGGGTCAGACCTGGGTTAAGGAGGAGGTTAGATTTAGATTCAGACCTCGGTTTAGAGCTCGGATTAGGATTGGATCTACCGTTGGAAGAAACACTTGCTGTTCACAGAAATTGTTTGTAAAGGCTTCTGATCCGGTTCCATAGCTGTTTTGTTCTGACGTTTTTACAGTTTTTCTCAGAAGGATTTGTGGAGGTGTTTTACAAACAGCCTGTTCAGGGTGTGTTAGTTTTACTAAACAGCATCTCCCATGTTGAGGTCTAACCAATCAGGAAGAAGAGAACAGAACAAAAACACTCGGGTTCCAAACAAACTCTACCGAAACACACGCACCCAAGTCGGAACACACACACACACAGGCTCACACACATTCTCACCTACACACAAACACTTACTCAAACACACGTACACAATCACACCAACTCAAACACACACGTTCGCACGCTTTTAGACGCTGCTGTGCTATGTGAACTTGAAATAACTCCAGACTGCGGGAGCTTTCTACAGACAGTTCAGGCAGAAGAGAGGCTGTCTCCTCCAGAGGTGAATGACAGCACCGGAAAATTATGGATTTCCATCGTCGTCTGAGAATGTGTTTGTCCCAGTGTCGTGTGTGTGTGTGTGTGTCTGTGTGTGTTAGTAAACACCCAGCTAGTTTTGCTCTCTAATTCATCGAGAGGCCTCTGTCTATTTTACACTCGTACACCCTCCTCCCTCCACTCTTCCTCCGCCCTCCCTCCGCCCTCCCTCCGCCCTTCCTCCACCCTTCCTCCGCCCGCCCTCCCTCCCTCCACCCTCCCTCCACCCTTCATCCACCCTTCCTCCACCCTCCCTCCACCCTCCCTCCACCCTTCCTCCACCCTTCCTCCCTCCACCCTTCCTCCAGTCTCCTCCTCTGAGCGATGAAACCCAGCTTGTGTTTGTGTAAATCCTGTGTGTGCGTGCAAGACAGGTTACCGTCTGTACCAGCATCCGAACGCGCTGTTTTGTGTATTTCCTGATCCACTTGATGGCTCCTTGCCTTAGTGGAGGGAAACATCATTAACCTGTACACCAGGGGGACCTGTCTGCAGAGGCATGTGTGTAATGTGGCTGAAAGCAGCCTTTTAGAGAAGTAAACAATGTCTAATTGGTGAGTCTAGCACAGCCCACGGATCACACACACCAGCTCACTCAGGAAAGAGGTGGTCTTGTTCAATCATTATTCACCGTCGCTTCGCACAAGCATGCACACACACACAGATACGTGTGTGCGCATGTACACAGAATACACACACACACAGACCTTGCACACGTATCAGTAGCCCTCCCAAGGGACTTTGCTAACAAGCTGACTGTGACCATCCAGTACCCCCCCACTCCTCCCACTCACCACAGCCCCTCCAGTCTGCTCTCTCCTGGGGGACACTCCCACTCAGCCAGGGGCCCTGGGGCATGTGAGGAGAGGAGGAGTGTGGATGAAGGTGTGGGGAGAGGAGGAGTTAGGATGAAGGTGTGGGGAGAGGAGGATGAAGGTGTGGGGAGAGGAGGAGTGTGGATGAAGGTGTGGGGGAGAGGAGGAGTTAGGATGAAGGTGTGGGGGAGAGGAGGATGAAGGTGTGGGGAGAGGAGAGGAGGATGAAGGTGTGGGGAGAGGAGGAGTGTGGAGAGGAGAGGAGGATGAAGGTGTGGGGAGAGGAGAGGAGGATGAAGGTGTGGGGAGAGGAGAGGAGGAGTGTGGAGAGGAGAGGAGGATGAAGGTGTGGGGAGAGGAGAGGAGGATGAAGGTGTGGGGAGAGGAGAGGAGGATGAAGGTGTGGGGAGAGGAGAGGAGGATGAAGGTGTGGGGAGAGGAGAGGAGGATGAAGGTGTGGGGAGAGGAGAGGAGGAGTGTGGAGAGGAGAGGAGGATGAAGGTGTGGGGAGAGGAGAGGAGGATGAAGGTGTGGGGAGAGGAGAGGAGGATGAAGGTGTGGGGAGAGGAGAGGAGGAGTGTGGATGAAGGTGTGTGGATGAAGTGTGTGGAGAGGAGGAGTGTGGATGAAGGTGTGTGCTTGGGTGCCATATTCCAGTTAAGCTGTTGTCTGTTTAAGTCCTTCATCCCAGAAAGTTGTTTCAGATCACAGAGAATAATCTGTACTCCTGCTTCCTCATCTCTCAAGAAAACTAGTCAGGAAACACAGCCAACAGCGCCACCTGGTGGCTGGAGAGCATATCACAAATAAAAACACCCACTCTTTCTTCTCCCCCTCCCTGGCCTTTCCCATTTATTTCTTTTCCACCTCTCCTCCTCTCTCCCACTCCTCTCAGAAAACATAAATTCCTCAAGTCTCATCCTCTCTCCTCCTCCCCCCTCCTGTCCCAGTCTCATCTCTCCTTCCCTATCCATCTCTGTCCAGCCAATCAATAATCAATCTGCCGGCAGTGGCCCGCCCTCCATCCATCTCCATTGGTCCAGCAGAGCCAGAGTGCAGTCCACCCGTATAGATCATAATTTGGAGAGCTGTAATTGCTGGTCAGAGGAGGGGAGAAAGAGAGTGGGTGAGAGTGAGAGCGAGAGAGGGAGAGAGAGTGAGAGAGAGAGAGAGAGAGGGAGAGAGAGGGAGAGAGAGTGAGAGAGGAGGGAGAGAGAGAGAGAGAGCGAGAGGGAGAGCGAGAGAGATGAAGATGGAAAGAGAGTACAAACCTCTGACGCCCCACCTATCATTCTAACTGACCCAGTTTAACTACTGTTATCATCTCATTGTAAGTGTGTGTGTGTGTGTGTGTGTGTGTGTGTGGTGTGTGTGTGTGTGTGTGTGGTGTGTGTGTGTGTGTGTGTGGTGTGTGTGTGGTGTGTGTGTGTGTGTGTGTGTGTTGTGTGTGTGTGTGTGTGTGTGTGTGTGTGTGTGTGTGTGTGTGGGTGTGTGTGTGTGTGTGTGTGTGTGTGCGTGTGTGTGTGTGTGGTGTGCGTGTGCGTGTGGGTGTGTGTATGCAGGCAGGCCTTAGGAATGTTCTGTAGGCAAACTTCTACCAGTGGGGCATTGGCTAGGAGAGCATGTATCTGTGTTTGACAAAGAGGGAATGTTCTGGAACCTAACCAGGCACCATGTGCACGCTACGTCGCTACGCTAATAACACATTCTCCACCACATCCCTGTGCCTGCTCCTCATCAAGGCTTTCTGCTGAAACACACTGTTTGCAATATGCAATTAATGAGGACTTGGAAAGCTTTCAATGGCTCCCATTCCAGCTGTAATTGTGTGAGATTCCCTCAGGGCTAGGGGGCTGTGGGGGGGGTGAGAGGGGGCTCTGCTCTGAGACGAGGCTTGTCAGGAGAAACAGAGCTGTATTTAATCTTCATTTGATGACTTTCAGTACGAGTGGATCCGTTTGGATGAGTTACCATGGATATTCTAGTGGTATAGAGAGCGCGATGTAGGAAGGAGGGAGGGGAAGGAGAGCTGTATGATTAGTATGTGAGAGAGAGTATGTTTGAAAATGAGAAAGAGATTTTGACGTTGAGAGGCGAGAGAGTGGAGTAGATGCAAAGTCGACGAGACGTGAGAGCTGAGAAGACGAGAGAGAGAAGAATAGAGCGAGAGGAGAGAGCTCGAGAGACGACAGAGAGGATCGGGTGACACGCTAAAACACTCAGCGACGAGACGAGGGGAGAGAGACGAGCGAGTTATCCGGGAGAGATTATCGTGTATGGTGTGGTGAAACTAGACGAGCAGCGTCAGTGTATGTTTGTTTAGCGTGAGAGAGATGATAGATGAGACGAGAGAGAAGAGTGCCATTAGTGGTTAAATTGTGATGGACAGTTAGCTATCGAGTGCGTCTGCGTGTACGAGATGCTATGTGCCGGTCACTGGTGTTCTGCTTGTCTTTTTGCCTTCGCCTGCGAGCGACGGAGAGAGAGGATGAGTGAGAGACTCAGCGACGTCATGGGGACGAGTTAGATGACCTCCTATTATGAGACAGAGAGAGACGATTGAGGAGAGTGAGGAAGAAGATGAGAGGCCGTATGAGAGAGAGACAGAGAAGATGAGAGACAGTAGAGAGAGAGAGCTGGAGAGAGAGAGAGGGAGAGAGAGCAGTGACAGAGAGAGAGAGAGAGAGAGAGGGCATGTAGAGAGAGAGAGTAGGAGAGGAGAGAGAGAGAGGAGAGAGAGAGAGAGAGGGAGAGTAAGAGTAGAGAGAGAGAGAGAGAGAGAGAGAGAACGAGGCAGGTTTTAAACAGAGCTAGCACTACTTGTGTCACTCAGCCTCTGGGTGGCTGGTCTGGAACAGGATGACTAGAAGAACAGCCTTCACAACACTCAACATGCACAGCACAGTGGTGAACACAAATGTGTCTGGGAGTATGTTTGTTTAGTGTGTGTGTGTGAGAGGAATGTGTATGTGTGTGTGGTGTGTGCTCTGTGTGAGAGATGTGTACGTGTGTGTGTGTGTGTGCTGGGTGTGTGTGTGTGTGTAAAAGAGAATGTGTACGTGTGTGTGTGTGTGTGTGTGTGTGTGTAAAAGAGAATGTGTACGGTGTGTGGTGGTGTGTAAAGAAATGTGTACGTGTGTGTGGTGTGTGTGTGTGAAGTGGAAGGGGTGTTTTTTGTAACAATGATTTTATTCCCTAGACACATCAAAGCACGAGAGATGACATGTTGAGTTTTAACTTTCAAGGAACTCAGTTATTTATAGACTGTTACTGGACCCACTGTTACTGCTGCTGAGAGAGACGCTTAATATCAGCCAGTTTACATGTAAAACACAATAAACACTATATCTAATCTGAAGAGAGGAGAGGACAGGAGAGGAGAGGAGAGGAGAGAAGAAGAGAGGAGAGGAGAGGAAGAGGAGAAGAGAGGAGAGGAGAGGAGGAGGGAAGAGGAGAGAGAGGAGAGGAGAGGAGAGGAGGAGGAGAAAGAAAGGGGAGGAAGAGAGAGGAGAGGAGGAGAGAGGGAGGAGAGAGGAGGAGGAGAGGGGAGGGGAGGTGAAGGGAGGAGAGGAGAAGAGAGGGGAGGAGGGGAAGAGGACAGAGAGGAGAGGGGAGAGGAGAGGAAGAGGGGATGAGAGGAGAGGAGAGGGAAGAGGAGGAAGAGAGAGAAGAGAGGAGAGGAGAGGAGAGGAGAGGAGAGGAAGAGGGCTCGACACACTTTTTGACAGGAAGATTTGCTGCCTTCCTTGTCAGACCTCCCACTAAGTATGCACCCCACACACACACACAGAGAGAGAACACACTTCACAAACACCACACACACACCACACACACACCTTATCTGCCCTGGCAGAGTAGTCTGATACTCCGTACTTGAGCAGATTAGGAGAGTTCATGCTGTGTGTGCACAGCATGGCGTCCATTTATCCTTCAACTCACAGGAGCGTCTCCACCCGGCTCCTCCGAGTTCCTCACGCCGTGCACGCCCTCAGCCACGCCGTGCACGCCCCTCAGCCACACCGTGCACGCCCCTCAGCCACACCGTGCACGCCCCTCACCCACACCGTGCACGCCCCTCAGCCACACCGTGCACGCCCCTCAGCCACACCGTGCACGCCCCTCAGCCACACCGTGCACGCCCCTCAGCCACACCGTGCACGCCCCTCACGCCACACCGTGCACGCCCCTCAGCCACACCGTGCACGCCCCTCAGCCACACCGTGCACGCCCCTCAGCCACACCGTGCACGCCCCTCAGCCACACCGTGCACGCCCCTCAGCCACACCGTGCACGCCCTCAGCCACTACGTGCACGCCCCTCAGCCACAGTGCAGTCCCTCAGCCACAGGCCGTGCACGCCCTCCTCAGCGATCAGAGCGAAGAGGAGAGAGAGAGAGGAGGGAGAGAGAGAGAGAGAGAGAGAGAGAGAGAGAGAGGGAGAGACGAGGAGAGAGGAGAGAGGGAGAGAGAGGGAGAGGGAGAGAGAGAGAGAGAGAGAGAGAGGGAGAGAGAGGGGCTGATAAGAGCTGCAGTCCTCAAGAGGACCCTCTGAAATGATCTTCCTCAATCAATATATTATCTCAAGATGCTCCCCCAGCAAGGCACCTACACATGACCTACAGTATGTTAAATACTCTGACCCTCTCTCTCTCCCTCCTCTTTAGTACCCGCTCTCTCTCTCATCTCCTACGTTGTCATTCCAACCTATCTCAGTTTATCCATACATGTTTATTCTCTTCTTAAGTCAGGGCTGCTTCTCATCGCATACAAACAGCCCACTTGAATCACCTCGTGGACAGAAGGCAGGGGGTGGGGCGCCACGTCACAGAAGGACATAAAACCATTGATGTTCCTCGCGGGAACCTTAACATCTACGCTAGACCAAAGAGAAACCCAGGGAGATCTTGTGGTGATGATTTCCGTCGGCAAGGTTTATACATAATAAAAAAGTTTGTGTGGCGAAAGGTGAAGCTAATGGTAGCTAACTAGCTAGCCACAGTCAAAAACTTCACTAACGACATGACGTCACAACCCTGCGCGCGATTACCTTCATTAAAACATAAATTCAGACTAGCTCGTTAGCTTCTAGAAGATTCCAGGCTGTGAACACCATGTATTTTTGCCGTTCTTACTGATTAGCTCCCACCACATCCCACATAACAATAGCAGTATAGCTGGTAGCACAGCTGTACAAGTTACTTACCGGTCAGGTCTGAAGCTAGAAGCAAAACGGTTCAGCGCTGGCTTCTCCGGATGAGCAAAATGGTACATTAAAGGTGCTAGGATGTGCTCTTCTGTTGCTGATATATGATGTTCTCCAACACCGGGTGTAACAACTGGTAGCCTGCTGGCTATAGTTTTAGCTACCAACCAGTTAACTAATACTTTAGTGTTAACCCTGTATTTGCGCTGTTGGGCTAGTATTGTGGTGGGACTGATACATTAATAAACATAGCAATAAACCACGAAAGGGTTATCAAATGATTATCATAAATCCTGTAGGGCAATCCATGTGACAATATCCGAACGATTAGTGGAGAACATGAGAAGAGCGAGCCGACTACTCATAGCGCGGATATCCGGTCACATGACCCAGAGTCTTTAGACAGGGATGTTCATGATCGCTACATGAGGCCTCTCGCAGAAAGACTGAAGAGATCGCATAATGAATCAATAGATTTAGTTATTTTCAATATAGTCTACCACCCAATAAAAATATTATCTTTCTCCAAATGTTTGGAAGTTTCATATTAGTTTAACAATAGGTTGGAAGTATAAAAAAAAACGGCCCCAGCTGGAACCAACGCAAGCACTTCTCACAAGTTCCCCAGAAATGGTACCCTCTCAAGTAAAACTTTCCATTTGAATAAATGAGCAGACGCTTTTATCAAAAGCAATGTACAAATGCATGTATGGGGACATTATAGTAAGGATCGTAGTGCTGGTATTTCAGATGTCTTTTCTGGTCTGTATTGTGTTACCCACTCTATTGGTCCACCGCTGCCTCTTCGATATTCCACTCACACGGTGAAACTGTCTCTTAAATGAAAATGAGTTGTATGTGAAGAGTAATCATTTAAATGGATTTTCCTCTGGCATACAGAGACCCCATTTATCTGTCAGGGACTTCAATAGATAACTCAGACAGCACCACACGGACAACAGACAAGCTCCTCGTCCACATCACACTCCTCTTCCTCTCCTCTTCCTCTCTCCTCCCACTCCTCTCCTCTCCCTCGCCACTCTTCCTCCCCTCCTCTCCCCTCTCCCTCTCTCCCACTCCTCTCCTCCTCTCCCCTCTGCCATCTCTTCCTCCCCCTCCTCCTCCTCTCCCCTCTCCCCTGTTCCCCTCCACTCACTGGCGGATGCAAGAGGTGGCTTTAGAGATCGCCTCTCTCCTTCCCTTGCTCCCTCTCTCCTTCACTTGCTCCCTCTCTCCTTCCCTTGCTCCCTCTCTACTCCTCATCCTCCAGGTGCTCAGTGTAAGGTGACCGTGTTCAGCACTAAGAGGGTCGTCTCAAGGTCACCTTTCTGGAAGGTGTTCAGGCAGGAGGGGAGACCTAGGTTCAATACCTGGATTAGTTAACACACATATATCTGCGCGCACACACACACACACACACACATTCGTCTTGTGTTGGGAGGCAGATCTGTGATTTTCATATTATTTGTATGGCTAGCCTGACCTCTAGCGGTCATTCGGAGACTTGCATACACCTATGCCGTCATGAACCATGTTTCAATCTTCACTGACACAAGCCCTCAGCAACAACTATATCTATGCAGTTCTCAAAGGCGGTCTGCATTGGTTTGAGGGCTAAATCTGAAAAGATTTTCGAAAGGTTGAAAAATTACTTTTGATTTTTTTTCTAACGGTTACAACAAATATTTTCCGATAAGAAGTTCTGACATTCCTGATCACCCATGATGGCCATATGAGAGAGATGTCCTGATCACCTATATGGCCAAATGTTCGAAATTGGCGGTCAAAACGGATTCCTCGTGAATGTGCTGCCTGTCTGTAGTGTATTTGTGATTATATGATGTGACGTCCAGTTACCAGCGTGACACTAAAACAGGTAGAAGTATTGGTTACTTAAGGACTATTACCTTAAGTATGTCAGAGCCCACACTTCTTTACTTTAACTTGAGTGAAAAAGTCAGCGCTTTAACTTTTTAAAAACGAGTAGGCCTATCTGTACATCTACTTGAGTGAAGGATATGTATTTTAGCCATCTCTGATATTCTATATAGCCTATCCATATGTGCATGTTATCTACAAGCAGTAATCTCATATTGTGAAATGTTACACATTTCCCAATGCGCATTTGTTTGAGCGGGGCTCACCTGTGCTGCGGGGCTCACCTGTGTTAATTGCAAGGCTCCTTTGACCAATCACAGTTGAGTGGTTACAGGTTTGTAACGTTTTGCTATCTCAGCTCAGCAGTGACCTGAGCGCGGTAACGCAGTTTAGGAGTAAATTAACCTGTTAGTGAGATTATTTACGAAATTGAAGCCTTTTTTCCCCTCCGTATTTAATTGTGGCCCAACAGGTTAATTATGCACCCTCGTGTAACATCCAGCAGGTAAAATAGTTTATGTATTTAGGTTTATACGTGCAATTCTTATTCATTACTCACTCAGGTGTATAATTACCGTTAGCCAATGCAGGATATTCAGTGCGAGCTCATTATTCACAGTGCATCTATACAAATGCAAAAAGTTATGTATTGCATGACGATTAAGACAATAACACGTTATTATTTGTGAATATCACCCATTTCCTTTAAGAGCTTTTCAACAGGGTGACACCTAAACCGCAAGAATCCATCGCAACTTTGTAACCGCGACTCGACCACCAGGGGGAGCTATAGTCAGAAATGTCAGAAGGAATTCAACACGTCACACTTTCATGACATCCTTTCATCGGTTGGGTGCGCTGTCCGCCTACTTTAGACTTCATATTACATTTGCCTTCCACTGAAAGTGTTCTTATAAAGGACTGTATGTTGGACCCCGTAGTTGAGGTGACATCTGTTTCAATTCGGTCGTAGTCAGACCGAGGCACTTGTCTTGAGAAACGCAATCGTTTCTTAATAAGGCCATGGAGAATTAAAAATGAAGAGTGTTCTTGTGGCCTGCTATTACTGGATGTGCTGGTTGTCCAGTATCCTGTAGGCTACGTCGAGTCGAATATATGAAAACGGTCTCACACTAATCTGTTAACATTGTAAAGGACCTCCATATTACATTTGCAAGATAATGGAAGATTTGTATAATCTGTATTAAATTGACACTTAAGTAGCATTTGGAGGTGATGAGCTAAGGCTTGTCTTTGTAGGCTACTCTATATAGTAGCCTAATATGATTTTTGACCAATTAACAGTTTGAATGTAGTCTATATGCTAAACAAATAGCTATTGTGAACTGCGTTATGTGTGTTAGGCCTACATTTGTATTTGATAATAGTATTTTAAGGTGAGTAGTTTGAGCAGACGTGGTAGCGTACACTGGTCTATAATTCTTTTTTAATAATACATTTATTCTAAAATATGAATGTTTATAAATGGCTCATTTCAGAGTAGCCCTACGTTTACATTGAACCAAGTAAATCGAAAATGTCATAATTTTTTTTCATTTTCATCCAAATTAATATCTAGTTTTATGACAGGAAAACTCCGTCGTGTTAAACTGAAGGACAATTTCGATCTGTAAACCGAAAGAATGCGCTTTGACGTCGATGCTACCCGGTTTATTACTAAAAACATAAATACAAAATAAATGTTTTTTTTCGGCCACTATGGGTGATGTAAAATCTGTGTATTATGTATTCGGAACTATTAATTTGTAAATAGATTAATATAAGCCTTGCCCATTCAATTTATAATAATACCAATTATATGAATTCAATCGTATGGCCATGCTGTTAAGATGAAAATAAGTATTAGCCTATTTCAAAAGATCTCCACATCTCAGTAGTAGTATTATTACACATTAAATGGTTAGGGGGGAATGGCTGAACGAGGAACACTGTATAGCCTATAGGCTATAACAGATGACCTAGGCTACAAGCCCATTCAAACCCGACATAATAAATAATAAAATGAAAAAGACAATCATATTAACACCAATAATATAAAAGGTGAATACTACCCAAACAGTAATATTATAGACTACACTTTTTCTTTTTTTATGTTAGCCTACAGATTAATTTAATTAAAACGAGTTATTGTCTGGTTTTGTATAAAATAACATTTATTTCCAGCAAATTCATATACAACGACGGTACAGCTTGCAACATGAGAGGAGCCATTGACTTGATTCAGCACTAACATATGCCATTTCACAAATGAAGAAATATTGCAGCTGATAAACAATGAAAAGAGTTAGGTCAATTATAATATAATCATCTTATATAATCAAATGCATTATACACTATACATAGTTGGAGAAATATTATTTTTTTAAATCAAATCAAGAAAAAAGAATGCAAAACATAATTAGTTCAAGTTTTACAGTTAGGTTTAGGTTATGTTCAACTTTCGGGAAGCTACACAGGAATAACTTGGTCTTCCCACACTGTAGAGATTACAAATACGATCAACTATAACGTTACAAATATAGGCTATCGTGTTTCCTGTCTCGGGAAATAAAAGACTAGGATATTATCCTCGTATTGTGGCTCTGTAACACCATTCAACACCTGGGATTGGACAAAATATTATTGACAAATCTTAACAAAACTGCACAACTCACAGTCACCATTAAATGCATTTGATGTCCTGGTTAACTCCAAGTGCATTTGTAAAAATAAAAATCGGGGAGGTTGGAATTATATTGTTGTTTTTTATGCTTGCAGACACAAAAAAACATAATTCAACAACGTAATATTTGTGAATTCCATATTAGGACTTGCTGAGGGTATTTTAGCAACTGTTCTGTACATGGGAAAGTAACGAGATTACATAATATATAAGTATGCTTGGTCTGTCTCCTTGCCCATCAGGCAGATAAACTAAACGCCAGTTTCATATTTACAGCATTAGCCAAAGACACCACAGATCTCCTTAACAACACTCAACACTTTTGGCTACAAATACCCAGTCCATCCTGGAGTGTTCTTCCACCCGTGCTCCACCCGTCCTCCACCCGTCCTCACCCGTCCTCCACCCGTCCTCCACCCGTCCTCCACCCGTCCCCCCGTCCTCCACCCGTCCTCCACCCGTCTCCCAGTCCCAGCAGCGGGCGCACGGTGAGTTCGTTACCGGGGGAGGGGGGGGGTTCTCTTCACGGTTTGTCCGGGTTGTTGTTGACCAGCGGCCCGTAGAGACTGTTGATGTAACTCTGATCCTTGTGCAACATCGTCCTGTCCCGGATGAGGTCACTGAAGGCGTAGTCCATAGGCGGTCTGAAGCCCAGAGTGGGCATGAGCCCCGTGGTGGAGTAAGGAGTCATGAAGGCCAGTCCTCGGCTGTGGGCAGAGTAGGCCAGACGTAGCGGGTTCAACCCCAGGTGGGTCCCCAGGGGGTACGTGCTTGGATCCGTGCCAAAGTGTGGTGCGTTTGGGGGGGGAGAAGGCAGAGCGACTGCTGAGTGTCATGGCTCCTTGGAGCATGGGTCTGGGGTTGGAGGACAGGGGAGACTGGTGGACGCTCTGGAGCATGCGCTCGGCGGTCCAGGTGTCCTCAGGGGCTTTGGGCTGTCCGCTGTTGTTGAGGATCTGCTCGATGGCCTGGACCACGTCCTTCCCACAGCCCTGCAGGACCAGCTCTAGGACGCTACGCTTGTGGCTGGGGAACACCCGAGTCAGGATGTCGATGGCGTTCATTTGCCGGGAGGCAGCGGAGGATGGCGAGGGCTCCTGGTCGTCCTTGTCCGTCTCGGAGCCGGAGTCTGAGCCCAGCGGGGTGACGGAGCCAGGGGTGTCCTCGCCGTCCTTCGGGGTTTTGGACACGGGGGAGCTGATGAACGACTCCCCGTCTCCGTTGTCCGAGCCGGAGCCGTGGCGTGCGTCCGGGGAGGACATGCCCGGGACGGACTCGTTGTCGGTCGATACCGACTTCCCCATGTTGTGCTGGCCGACTCCAGAACCCAACATCTGGGATTTTGGGAACAACTCGTACTTCTGAATACTGGAATCTGTGAATCAGATTATTCAAGACGTGAGAAAATACAATGACATGATTCTCTTGAAAAGGGGCCAAATAAACCTGTGTTTGAGGATTACTTGGTTCATCTTTTTATATAAAATATACAACAGAACACTTCAAACGACATGGGATATGTGTTGATTATTTAAAAATTCCGGGCATAAGTGAGTTCAGTCATAGCCTAATTTTTTTTATTGAACGTTATACATGCACAAAAGTAACGTCAGTATGTTGTCTTTGCTAAGAAAAAGGGCCTAACGTCCTTCGTCCACTCACCAGAGTTGCTCTCGCTGCTGACAGAACCAAACACCTCGTAGTTCTGTCTAGGTGGAATAATGCCGTTAGCGGCAGCCAACGCGAGCCCCTCGGCCGTCCCGTACAGTAGCTGAAGCTCGCGGGCTTCGTTCTCTTCTTGCGCTTGCTGTCTCCGCAACGCAACCTGTGCCGCCATGACGCGCTGCCGCTCGGCGATCAGAGTGCACTTGGCGCACATACAGTCTTTCCAGCGGCAGTAGCGCTTGTGGCCTTTCAATGCTGACACCACGCCGTGGTTCCTGCAGCGGGCGCACTTTGGGTGTGCGGGGATACTTCTCGGTAGCGCGCAGGAGGAGCGGCGGACCACGGAAGAGCGCGCTGGCCATGGAGACCGGGATGGAGGTAGAAGTTCCCACGCCTTGATGGACTTGGGAGCCGGAGGGCACAGTGGAATGTTCTGGTCTGTGATCCATTCCCCGTTTGCCGACCAACCGTCACACAATCACTTGGGAAATGTGGCTCGATGATAGATTCGTTTCTCGAAGCTGTAGAAGTTGTTCTTGTTGCCGTGGATCCGTTTACACCAGCTGATTGGTTGTCAACATATCTGTCAAGTTAACGATCTAAAAGTGTTGTTTGTCCATCGACGAAAAACGTGCGTTAATGTTTTCCTAAACCGGAGGGATGTAGCCAAATAGTTGTCAAATCGAATCTAGGCAAATTTTAAGAGGTAAACAAGGCAGGAGAACAAGAATTGACCGTGTTACACTCCAGTTTCCGAGTGCTGCAAGACTAGTTTCTTTCTCCTCCCGACTAAAGTTAATTTCTCCAAAAGGAGCCGAGGTTGCAACTCGAAGCAGCGCGAGACACTAACTTCCTTGGGAGATTCTGAGTAGATACAGAACGCTCTCGCTCTCGCTCTCTCCCTCTCTATTGTTGCTCCTACGTTTTCATTAGACAAATTTGACAACAATGTGGCGTCTGTCATTGGCCAAAGGGGGAAGGTGCAATCTGATTGGCTTGTCCCTTTTTCTACAGTGTCCACCTGAGTTATTTCTCAACTAACAAGTGTTTAGAATCAGAGGGCGGCCACGGAGAGCTAAAATAGATATCAACAACGAAATTATATTTAAATTAAATAGCAATTAATTCAGCTTTTTTGGGCATTTAACATGACAACATATTATCAGAACATTTATAAAAAAATATTTAACGCAACATTATCCTATAAGTTTAAATCAGTTAATAGAAAGGGGTGGATGTTTAAAAAGATGGAAGCTATTGTAATGCTTGGTATATGATGACACGTTGTATTGGCATCACGTGCGATCGTAATGCATAGGCTACTGTTTATATGATCAATATGATTTTATTTATCTTTTTTGCAGTGACACCAAAAGCCAATGATTCTGTCACTGTAATTTAACCATCAACCCGCTAAGGTAAGTAGTATTTTAACTTTGATTCGTGACTTGAAACCACTTGTCTTGTAAAAATAAATATAACATCTATTAAAGTCTATAAATCTATCTTTTTCTCAATGTTAGAGATTGTGTTTTAAAAGCATGCCGAACATTTTCTTAAACTTTTTCCCACAGACTTCATCTATAGTGTAGCCTAGCCTGTACATTTTTAAGGTGTAGCCTGCTGGAAAATTGTTTTAAACTGAGCGACAGTAGGCTACAAAAAGTGACAGGCTTTACATTTGAGAACATATAATGAACCGTAGCCTTCAAACTATTCTCACATATTTACGTTATTGCAACAATCAAACACGTCAACTTAAGTTTGGATCTTGTCAATTATTTAATTGTCAAAACGGAATGTAGTTTGAGAACACATACTTGTGCTACAGTAACGAGTTGACGTGTCTTGAAAATTAACCTGGGAGGACATGTTAGACTACTTTGAGCTTTGAAATATTTCCAATAAATAGGCTAATCATCTTGAAATAATTGCTGCATGTCACTTTGGCTTTGTCAAAGGAGTGCTCGCGGCCGGCGGTGACTCGGAGACAGAAGACAAGCTAGGCTTGATTATAATCAAGTTCTTTTAGCCTACCCACATTTTTGTCTATCACATGTCACAGTGAGAATTTGCGTTAGTAAACACTAACCATATTCATATAGCCTACTAATGAATATCCACCTTTACATTTAATGTCAAATGTTTTTAGATGGGATATATTCCGAGATATTTAATGTCAAAAGTATTGTTTAAAAAACATTTAGGCTACATAATTTCATTTTTACGATATGCTTTTTTTTTAAGAATAGCATATAGGCTTTCACACACATACATATATGGAAGTCTATGTATTGTTACCTAATAATACAAATTACACCAAAGCCCTAATGAGAAACTGGATTTGTGTCGCACATAGGCTTATAGTGTACTTTAGTAGGCCTCCACTATCACATCAGTTGTTATGCAATGATAATTCATTATTTCACATCAGCTAACAATCTACAAAAACAAAATTGACAGCATTCGTTTTGGCACTAAGTGTGTGATCTCTACTTCTAAAGGGTTTCTGAGCAAGATGACCCACGAGGCAGCAGCCACCGCGTGCCAGTCACCGCGTGCTGCTCTGATGGGATTCCGCTGACGTCCAGGCTATGTATTATTACACATTTAATCGAAATTGTTAAACGATTATTTTATGATTATGATGCCTTTTTCAAAGATGTGGCTGCAGTTATTTTTTATGAGATCAAAATAGTTTAAGGATAAGAATCAATTAATACAAAACAGTTGTGTGTTTTGTATTCTTGTCCATGGCTGCATGGACTAACAAAAACGTATCTATAATTTTTTATAGTTTTTATTTACATAAAAACATTCAGAATATCCTACAATTATCAACAGCAATTTACATACGTGTAATGGTAAAATATATTAGTTGCTTTAAATGTTTTTATAAATAACATGGAAACAACGAGTCTAAACGGGACTATAGCCTATGTCCTATTTCAGTTTACAACAGACAAAAAGTCTAACTAAATCTCCACTGATGTTGGGACACTGCATTGATCTTAAAGTTGTTTACCTTCGCTGAATAGAGGCGAGGCTACAGTAGCTTAATGATTTCTAACCGCCACTCTCTCACGTCACCCCTACCTGGAGCTCATAAACATTATCCTATCTTTTCTTTTCATACGGACCTTTACCGGCTCGAGCTCAATATCTCCTGTATGCTCCGCGCGTCTCTGGGCGCTCCCGCCATGCACCCAGCTCACGCGCAGCCTGTCTCTCACAGTTCCATTGTTTACCTTCTGAATCACAGTAAGCAAATGCCATCTGTCTCCCCCGCCGCTATCATCTGCACCTTAATTACCTAACCAATAGACTAATAGAGACGATATTAAACTACATCTTTTTGACATTCAAAGTAATTATCTTGCCTCGGATCTCACACGAATGAGAATGGCCCAACCAAGAAGTAATTTCGGGCTCCATGTGATAAATGGAGTTAGTAATGTGAGGAGATTATGTTATGTAAACCACATCAGAATCAGGTTATTTTCTCTTGCCGCTATAGAACTATAAGTTCGTTGTTGGGTAGGTCTATTAGTTAAGAAGTGAAACAGCAAAACATGCTTTTGCATGTTAACAAAAGAAAACTATGTGGCGTTATACGTTTTCTTTTTGTAAAGATGGATATTTATAACTTCAGAATTGAGTTTCCACAGTTTAAGTGTGAGAGAGACAGAGAGAGAGAATTTTGGACTAGTTCCATTCTTATTAATTAAAAGTCTGTTTTTGTACTTTGACTATTTAATCTAAGTAGGCTTAGACTGGTTTATTGCCCCACATGTCATTACACTGTTTCATTGTTAAGTTATTCCTATATTTGCACTTTAGATTTTTGCTCTTTTGGTTAAATGCTAACTGTATTTGATGGGCTCTGTACTGCACAATAACAATAAAGTTGAATCTAATTTAAGAAAATAGTTTGATCTTTTGATTTGTCTTCATTCGATTCTCTTAAAACTCCCTCACGCTACACGTGAGTAAACATTATGGCCTGGTCTCCCAGGCCTATAGCAAGACTAAAAACGTTTACAATTGAGATCTTTATTTAATCTGTTTTATACTTTAGGACTATAGTCTTAACCCGTGTGAGGGAAAGAGTTCAGGTTATTCACACGTGCTGAAAATAAAATCACATATTTTTATTGTCAAGTTTATCTTAACTATATACAGCCATATTGGTGTATTCATATGACCTAGCATATATTGGCATATATACTTGCTAAGCGTTTTAGCTATAGGCTTATATATATAACTTGTTTTACTAAACATTAAGTTGAGCTTGGTGCAGCTTTAGAATTTTCTTGAAGCCTAAAAAAAACTCTCATCCCGTGTCTCTCCACGGTTTCCAATTAAATGCCCTCGCGCAATTAAAAGTGACTGTGGTCACTTAAGAAATTCAACATTCTTTGAACACTTCATTAGACCTATGCATCAAAAAGCGAGGCGATTCTTTCATTTCTTTCAGAAAGGCTACAGAAGACTAGGGTTTTACACCTTTTTAGACGACAACAAAGGAGAAGCTTGACCCAACATATGTAGCAGCATGTTTCCGCTACCCCTGCACCCTGGTGGGGTATTCTAGCGACCTCGTTCACTGCTGCTGCCCTGCCTCAGCACGGCTGGACCCGGATTGCCTCCTGGGGTTGCCCGCTGGAATCGCAGAGTCATGGAACAAGGCGGAGGTTAGAGTAGCAGGTATACAACGAGCTGCGTAAACGACGATTGAGTTTTGGGGGAAAAAAACAGCGCGTATTTACACGCTTCAACTGCTCCCCAAGTGCTCATTAGGTTGTTAACCTCGAGTTCACACTGGGCCCCGAAGAAGACGGAGTCCTCCGGACGGCGACATTCCTTTAAACATAGAAGAAGAAGAACACCGTAGAACTCATGAAAGAGGCGAAGTATTTATTTGTTACAAGTGAAGTGAAGCTATGCGTAATGCGCCAAAAAAAAGAAGGAAATAAAATAGAATTTCCCACAGAATGTCATCTCCAGACGAGACTATTTCATCATGAGATTAATAAAATGTTTATAGTCTAAATATAAACTCACTCTAGCCTATATAGGCTCCAGTATGCTATTCATTCTTTTTTGAACGGTTTATTATTTATAGGGCCGTTTTATTAGAATATTAGTCTGCATATTCTATGAGATTCTTGGGTTCCATCAGGCATGGCGTATAATCTCCATATAATCTCACAAAATTGCAAGTGTAGGGTTTAAATGAAGTGCATTATATTCAAGAGGAGCATGATATCAATGAAACACATCAACTCTGCTTCCGTTTCTCCAGCGACCGCGGCTGTCCACTCATCAAACACTTGAGCTCGAGAGGATCCGTAAGTGCCCCTCCAAACTCACTCCACGAGACCTGCACTCTCAGTCCTAAACGCGGATAACCCTGACACGGCATATGAATATTTCAAAGATTTTAAAGAGACCTCTCTGCCAAATCCACTGGCTGTCTGGCGCTAAGCTCACGCACTCCATTCTCCATTCATGATCGTCCTCTTTCTCTTTCTAAAGCCGTTTCTTACCCTCAGGGCAGATTGGCAGAGTTTATCATCTCGTTGCTTTACATCGAGTAGTAGGCTATAGGCAACGACCATTCAGTCACAACGTCAGAATGATCCTCGTCTCAAACGGCTCCGTGATTTATGCGACCGTGATTCCATCCACAAATAACAACGATAAGGATATAGGCTATCGGCCATCGGATAACTGCCAATTCGATAAGGCAGCCAAATTGTGTAAAGTGAAAGTCTGTGTGTGTGTGTGTGTGTGTGTTGTGTGTGTGTGTCCACACACATGCAAGCAGCAACCAATTAAAATGCAGGCTCTCGCTCTATATCCCTCCACATCTGCCTCTTTACAAACGAACGTCGAAGAACAGAGAGGAGCTGATGAATAGGCGCTCATTGAGATCACAGATGGAGTGTGGGTTTTTGCTAGAAATTTGAGAAACACCATTGTCCCCAATCAAAACTCAATGTGTTTTCCTACAAAGGGTCCGGCTTTGAGCACTGCCGCTTCAATTGGCCTTGTTTTTTAAACTTGAAGTGTTCCGTACAAAGAACGGGGCTCCTAAATGTCACAACCGCTTCGATTCCAAGTGTGGGTTTCTCCCTCAAGACGGTGTTGGAAAAGAAAAAGAACACAATTATGAAGCAATAATTACTCTGCTTGGCTATGCGCGCCACTGCTTCCATTGAAAACCCTTTGGCCAGATTAATTCTTTATCCCAGTGGCTGATAATCCGAATACCACAGATTTAAGTTATAAAAAAAAGCGTTAATATTGATGTAAGGAACATCGCGATAAATAAATTACTGTTCAGTGTCATGTATTTAGCCTACTTAGAAATAATGAATCACAAGTAGACTTGTTCCGATTTCTCATTTATAATTGGAGAGATCTTTGATCGTCTATAGACCATATTTAAATTTAACAGAAAATGACCACAATACATGAACTATATATCTGACTAGACCAGTAATTATAGAACTTGGTTGTCAGGCTATCAGAACAAAGTGACTCCTGTGAATATTAAACTGTTGGCACAATAGGATAATGCATTCTTGTTGAATGAAAAACTTCATGTCTATGTTATTTAATTGCATAGCCTATATTTCATTAATAAAATTGCAAGTTAGGTTAAAATCTGACAAATTAAAAGTTCCTAAATATGCATGCATATGGATACATGCAAACTATAGGCTCCTGACTAAACGAAATACTAGCAGCATGTATTTTATTTGTGACCATTTAGTAAATGGAAGAAGCATTTATTGTAACACAGGGTCAAATCTTTTGCAAGCAAGAAATTAGTGTTCAAATAAAAGCCTAAATACAGTCTATGAAGTCATATTTTTCTAAGCACATAATTTCTATGCAAAACAAACAGGAATGAAACTGTTGGGGCTGGGCTCAGTGGCCTCGATACCAGCCTGCAGGTGAGTCGTGAAATGCTGTAATGTAATCAAACGTAGGCCTATTACTCGCCATCCAATTAAAATGTGTCAATATTGATGAATTTATTCAAGGCCGGCATACTAAAATGAAATCAAATAACTTTAATCAAACAATCCAAAAACTGTGAACGAACGAATAAAGACGGACCTGTTGCAGACTATCCCAATATATTAGAATTGTTTTATTTATTACCACATCATCGAAAAATTACATTTATTTCTAACTTATTCCAATTGATTTATTAAAGAAGCGCAGGCAATACTTTTAGGTTATTAAGAAAAATCGTGTTATCGAATAATACAAAAATTGACACATTTGCTATTGTTGCGTCATAAGTGAGTCACCAAAAGATCCACCTGAAGAGAGCCTTGGCCTATTATAGGCTGACGATTAACAAACCAGTGGTATACGTTGGTTAGACCTCGGCTATAAATATAAATATACCAACATACAGTTTTGCTAATAATTAATAACCTGACGTTCAAGATCCTGGGAATCAAACTTTATCTCGGTTAAATACCTCCTGATAGTCTGAGCTGGGCCGGAAATGAGATACTGCTATTATCAGAGTGTAAATGGAGCGAGGCAGAAAGACCGCAGGTGACGGATCTCAGCCGTCATTCACGAGCCTTTGCTAGAACTCTGAACACCTCTGCGTAAAACTGCGTCAGGATGGAGGTTCACATCGGCTTTACTTCCCCCCCCTCACTCTTCAGACTGACGCAAGCATAACTCCTTCCCTTCCGTGAAAAGCACACGCATGGCGCTGCACATTTAAATCTCTCTCACTTTAGGGCGCGCTCGCCAAACCTCGCGCACACAAACCCCTTGGATCCAATGCGCGCATGCACCTCCCTCCTCTTATTTAACAAGGCACCCAGAAAGAGATGAGTCCCCCTTTGTGCCCGACAGTTTAAGCTGCATAGATTCTGTTGCTTTGGCGCTCATTGAGTGCGAGCGTCTCTGAGAAAGTAAACTGACTGTGACCCCTCGAGGGTGAGCACTGTCTGGGATCCTAGAACGTGGAGGATTCCAGAACGCCTCGCGATTGCCGGGGGTTCAAAACTCCCACAACTTCAAAAGGGAGGGGGGCAGATCAGTTGCGTCAGGAATTCTGTTCCCTCAGCAGGGCCCAACATTTCTTGACCCTAGCGGGACTGGTTAAACATTGTAGAGCTCCTCGCCTTTGTCATGCCAGAATCAAGTCACCAGCCTGATGTTGCCACTAGTGAATCTGTGTCGTAGGATCTCTTTGTCACACAGACAGCCGCTTTCACAGAACGTGGGATTTAACGAGGCGGGATTTACTTAAGATGAGGGCGAGAGGACGGGAAGCGGGTTGACGGGCCGGGTTATAGAGGCTACTTTTAGGGCACTCTGCTGATTGAGATGTCTAACATTTGACCAAGATGTCAATACTGTCGACCGTTACTGACATCGAAATGACCTCACTGAACGGTTATTATTTTAAAGACTGACAGCAGAAGAACATAACCGTCTCAGAAATGTTATATCACCGTTTACAGTTAGCCATTTATTCGTTTTAAATTGAGAACACACTTCTAGAGATAACTGAATTTCCCTCACGGGATAAATAAAGTATGTATTTATCTATCTATCTATCTATCTATCTATCTATCTAGAGTAGTCTACATTTCTTAAGCTTTCGCTCTCAAAGATTGTGTGGAAAACCATGTAGGTCTATACTACACACATGGTAAATGACGAATAAACCTGTGCTCCAGAAAGCAAGCACACCTTCTAACTGACAAGTTGGATCAGGTTTAAGAGATACATCATTATCCAATTGGTATTTCCGACCGCATCATCGTCAGTAGTTGCAGCTGTACAAAAACATGCCCGAGTACATTAGCGAGAGTCTGTGATTGAAACTGTTAGGGCCAATATCACACTTCAGAGAACTCAGAAAATGTAGCCTGCCTCGTTCTCTGGGGAACAGGATGATGCACCTGTCTCTTGCTTTAGTGCACACACTAAAGCAAGTTCCAAGCACATGTTCCATTGAATTCCTTACCTTTAAGTAACCTTTCGTCTATTCTGAGGGCTCAATGCTACCGGAATACTCCTGAAAAAAATATAGTAGCAATAGCAGTGCTTATTGACCAACATGTTCAGAACATTAACTGTAGGTCTACATGAAATGACACCAGCGCGCTATACGCTGCAAGGCTTCTTCGCCGACGCAAAAGGAATGTTATTTGGACCAAAATGAGTAATTTACTCGCATGTTTTCAGTCCCAGCATAGGGGCCACTTTTTTAATCGGTTTCCAAGCTACAGAGTGGTATTGGGCCCGTTTCAAGAACGTGTTTATCTCGGTTTCTAAAGCGGTCCTGTGGTGCGAGGAAGTCTGTTTGACCTAACACGTTAACCGTTTTCCTCGCGTGACAACCAGGAATGGCGCGAAGGTTGCCTGCTCCTTCAGGGCTGTTGGGTTTCGGAAATGCATGATAGCATTTTTAGATTTGACACATTCAGATAACTTAATTGGCTATACGCCTTTAAATCTGACTTGTGTGTCAACTCCATTACAAGAACACACAACCTCAACAGAAACGAACACTTAACGACAATCACAACGAGATCTGAACGAGTCTTCTGGCCTAGGTTTGTAGGCTTTTCCCCCCCAAGTTTTTTCTTCTTCTTCCTATTCTCTATTCTGGTTGAACACACCACTAATCCCAGTCGCTGCGACCTGCTGGCGTTGGGATAAAGTGTCTCTTGCGAGTTGTCGTTTCCGGGTCCACTGGGGTCGCCTCAAACTTTACCTTTCCGTCACCACAACACCGCCACAGATGGAGCGATAAGCCGGCGTGATCTCACCGCTGAATTTGCAGAGGAAATTATACTTGCCGTAGATACAACACCAGGCGGTGTCAGATCGGTAGATAATAAACTCACAGGAAAATATCTTCACTATTACACGTGAGAAAATCCCCTAGCCTAAATTATATTGGTGGAAAGAACACAGGAGGAAGTCACGTGTTTAGGCAACCTGTTGAACCTAAAGTATTGAGTTGAATTTGGACGCTTGAGTTGATCCTATCTGTTCAATCTCCGTCTACCTTGTTTTATACAGGGAGTTCTAGATTATATCAACAGGAAACTAAGGGTTTGCTGTTGAGGGTAATATAGTTCTGGTGTTCACATTGACTTCAATGTCAAAAGAAAATACTTGATTCATATCCTTCTACCCGAAGTTCAAATAACACAGCCAGTTTATCGTTCATCCAGATCAAAATAGCCCTGCTAGCCAGAGATGGGAATGAACTACAAAATACTCTGTTACTGTACTTAAATAGATTTTTCTGCTGCCTACTTAAACTTTTGACTTTCAGTCTTTAATTATTTATTTTTTAACACAAATATCTTTACTTTCTACTTCTTACATTTTCAAGACAAGCTTGTTACTGTAGTTTTAATCTGAATTTTGTGGCATGGTCAATATTATTTTCTCGCCATTGCAAAAAAATAAAAATATTTCTAAGTTAAAGGTGGTAAATGATTTTAAAGGTTGAAAATATATAAATATAAAAAATAATAACCTAAAGGTTGCAAAACATTTTTTTTTAAAAGGTGAAGGTTTCAAAAGGTAGATTTTCCCCTTTCAAATGAATGACCTGATTCAAATGAATCATTATCAGGCTTCTGCTGAGCTTCACATGTGTTGGAGCTGAGAAACATCTCAAACATACCGAGCCCAAGCACCAGGATTAAACACCACTGGAGTCAAACATTCGATTGTCACGAGTCTCTATATCGATAGATATAGATTTATAGATCTCTATAATGATTCAGGGCTCCACGTGAAGAACTGACTAGAATCATCGAGGCCACAAACTACCAGAACACAACGTCTGTGCATGTATCTTAGAATGTGGGTGTGTTTCAAGAGAATTGCTGAAAGACAGATGCATGTTCATATATATTTTATATAATGTATATCAAACTAAAACTAATACAGCATCAAACTTAAAAAGGATCAAGAAAAAAAAAGAAAACAAAAAAAAAGTCTATTGTAGAGAACAGGGCAAGTGTGGAGCAGTGGAATTAAAAACCAGGGGGGAGGAGTCATCTCTAGAGGGGGCTGTGTAGGGGGGAGGAGTCATCTCTAGAGGGGGCTGTGTAGGGGGGAGGAGTCATCTCTAGAGGGGGCTGTGTAGGGGGGAGGAGTCATCTCTAGAGGGGGCTGTGTAGGGGGGAGGAGTCATCTCTAGAGGGGGCTGTGTAGGGGGGAGGAGTCATCTCTAGAGGGGGCTGTGTAGGGGGGGAGGGGGAGGAGTCATCTCTAGAGGGGGCTGTGTAGGGGGGAGGGGGAGGAGTCATCTCTAGAGGGGGCTGTGTAGGGGGGGAGGAGTCATCTCTAGAGGGGGCTGTGTAGGGGGGAGGGGGGGATGGGGAGGGGGAGCATTCATAGGGGCCGAATGCAAGTTCAGATGATGAGATAGTCCAGCCTTCTCCAGAAAAAATGTCACTTTGTGTGTCTGTTGTGTATTTTAGCTCTTAATTAAACACAAAAAGCCAACAGCAGCAGCCCTGGTGGGGGGGCGAGGGGGGGCGAGGGGGGGCCGGGTGGCGAGGGGGGGCCGGGTGGCGAGGGGGGGCCGGGTGGGGGCGGGGGCGGAGGCGAGGGGGGGCGGGGCCAGGTGGGGCGGGGCTGGGCTGTCTAGCAGGAGTCCTGCTCGCTTCATCGTGGTCAAACTGAACGCGGAGAGAGAAAAGCACGACTCTGTAGTTAGGTGGAGGTGGTGGAGGGGTGGAGGGGTGGGGGGGTGGGGGGTCGTGGGTGTTTGGCTGTGTGCTTGTGTAACTGACGGGGCTTTCTTCTCTGTGCTTAACGTGTACACCAGGCATTCATGTAGCACGGACAGACCGGATCAGAGAAGCACGCGTGTGCGTGTGCATGTGTGTGTGTCTGTGTGTGTGTGTATAGTGTCATGTGACGGTGAGAATGTATGCATTTTATATTTTTTTCAAGATACAAAAAGGGTTTGTGTGTGTTTTGTGTGTAGACCCAACTGGAACCATGCTAGTTGCGTAGTGTGTCCAGCCAGTTTGTGTGTACGTCAGTCCCATGTCCACCTCCAGGCCAGGCCAGGCCAGGGGGGGCAGGCCTACTCCTTAGCCTCCAGGAACAGAGTCTCCTGGGGGAAGAGTCTGGCCTCCAGTAGAGAGGAGCCTGGCTCCAGCTGAGTGATCTGAGGAGGAGGAAGGAGGAGGAGGAAGAGGAGGAGGAGGAAGAGGAGGAGGAGGAGGAGGAGGAGGAGGAGGAGGAAGAGGAAGAGGAGGGGGAGGAGGAGGAGGAGGAGGAACGAGGTGAAGAGAGGAGAGAGGGAGGGATTGTAGTAAGGGAGAATGGAGAGAGAGACAACAGGGATGGGTAGAGGAGGAGAAGAGAGACCAAGAGGGAGGTAAAGAGGGAGGTTGGGATTATAGAGGAGAGAGAGAGAGAGAGAGGAGAGGGGGGAGGGGAGAGAGAGATAACAACAAACATATTAGAAAAACATTCAAACACGAGACGTCAAAGATGACCGTTACTACATAAACACCCAGTGCTGGTGTCAGAGGATAGCCTACTTCATATCTGACATGAGAAAGCACGTCATCTAACCCCAGTGTGTCCTCGTCTCAGACGCACACACAGAGTCAGGGAGGACACAGAGTCATGGAGGACACAGAGTCAGGGAGGACACAGAGTCAGGGAGGACACAGAGTCAGGGAGGACACAGAGTCAGGGAGGACACAGAGTCAGGGAGGACACAGAGTCAGGGAGGACACAGAGTCAGGGAGGACAGAGTCAGGGAGGACACAGAGTCAGGGAGGACACAGAGTCAGGGAGGACACAGAGTCAGGGAGGACACAGAGTCAGGGAGGACAGAGTCAGGGAGGACACAGAGTCAGGGAGGACACAGAGTCAGGGAGGACAGAGAGTCAGGGAGGACACGGAGAAAGAACAACTTCTAATTCTCTCCATCTTGGAACACTTCATCAGCGGTGTCAGCCAAGGCGGCTCAATGTGACATCCAGAACACGGGTTAGCTGTGCTAGGAGAGTGTGTGTGTGTGAGTGTGTGTGTGTGTGTGTGTGTGTGAGTGTGTGTGTGTGTGTGAGAGTGTGACTGTGTGTGTGTGTAAATGTGAGTGTGAGTGTGTGTGTGTGTGTGTGTGTGAGAGTGTGTGTGTGAGTGTGTGTGTGAGTGTGTGTGTGTTAGCTAGGCTTTGGGCTGTGTATTGTTCTAACATCTTGTTTAAACGCCGGGGTAACAGGGCCGGGGTAACGGGGCCGTAATCGGAGCGACTAACATTCTCACATTTGTTTTCACAAAGAGCTCCAACCCAAACCCCTCCACTGGGGCCTCTGCATGAGGCCTGTAGCCGAGAGAGAGTGTGTGTGTGTGTGTGTGAGAGAGACAAAGAGTGTGTGTGTGTGTGTGTGTGAGAGAGAGAGAAAGTGCAGAAGAGAGTGTGTGTTGAAGTGTGCACATGCGTTACACATAACTAACCATCAGTTTTGTAATCCCAATACTTAAGTGGTGCAAACGACAGTGAACGAAAAGCTGCTGGTGCAATATTAAACAAGGCGTATGGATACGCATAGCTGCCACAGTCTTCTCCAGTTCTTCCTGGTTTGAGTTCCCTTTGGGAACAACACACCTCCGGATAGCTGATTGAGTTAACCACCTTGATCTGGTGAGGCTAACATATGTAGCTTAACGTGAGCAGCCCAGCCCCCAGGCCACACACACACCTCGGTCCCCCTGGCTTATGTGAGCTAATCACAGCTGGGGTCGTGTTACATAGGGCCCCGCTCTAACACCTGGACAGAAGGCTGGGTCTGTGTGTGGGACTCTGTGATGTGGAGGCCTGGACACAGCTTATCTTCTACCCGTCAGATCACCGGACTGATAATTAACCTGCTCAGGGGTCAGGGGTCACAGAGAAACAGTGTAAGAGCCAGATCAAAAGACACATGCGCCACACACAAACAAACAAACAAACAACAACAAGCTCCGTCTGGACGGTCCCAGGACCAGAGTCGTTCAGTGACAGCGAGCCGGCTCTGGTAAGACCAGGCACAGCAGGGTGCCGTTAGCAACGAGGTCGCCATTAGCAACGAGGTCGCTAGCTCGCCCGTGATGGACTGAGATGCTGATAGGAGTAGCGGAGGGAGGGGGGGGGGAGGGAGGGAGGGGGGGGTGTTGCTGCCTGCAGGTATCAGTATACCTAGCGGTCTCTCTGGGGAGGGACATGTCACACCAACCCTGCCTCTCCACCCTGCCTCCCCGCCCTTGCCTCCCTCCTCCTCATCACAGCAGGCTCTTGACTTCCCAGCATGACCTCGGGAGGGAGGGGGGTGTCTCTCACACACACACACACACGTGTCCGTACGGTGGTGTGTGTGCAGGCAGGATGCGGTGCTAACAGATTAGCTCCCCGTGGAGCAGCAGTGTGCCTGGCTTCCCACCTCAGCTTCCCACCTCAGAGGCAAATGGCTGCTGGGCTAATGAACCTGCCAGGCTGACGGCACACACACACACACACACCACACACACACACCACACACAGAGCAGCATCAGGTCACACACACACACACACACCACACACACACACACAGAGCAGCATCAGGTCACACACACACACACACACACCAACCACAGAGCAGCATCAGGTCGGAGCAGATGAAGCCTCAGGGTGGAGCAGGTGCATGCTGGGAGCGTGGGACTGATTAAGAGAGAGAGAGGGGTGGAGAGAGAGAGAGAGAGGGGTAGAGAGGTGGGGAGAGAGAGCGAGAGAGAGAGAGAGAGAAGAGGAGAGAGCGGGATCTAGAGAGAGAGAGAGAGAGAGAGGGAGAGAGAGGGGGAGAGAGTGTGTGTGTCTGCACGTTGACGAGTGTTGGATAAATGTGTGAACGTGCACGTGGAATTAAACCTGCGCACGTGTGTGTGTGTGTGTGTGTGTGTCCGTGTGCACGTATGGATGTTGTCTGTTTATTCATGTATGTCACGTGTGTGTAAGTTGCATGTCTGCGTGTATCC
Source organism: Mallotus villosus (assembly GCA_903064625.1). Taxonomy (NCBI): domain Eukaryota; kingdom Metazoa; phylum Chordata; class Actinopteri; order Osmeriformes; family Salangidae; genus Mallotus; species Mallotus villosus. The sequence goes on from CAEFZP010002245.1 coordinate 42,074, forward strand.
ATGCTGTGTGTGTGTGTGTGTGTGTGTGTGGAGCGAGCGCTGGGGAGAGAGGAGAGCATCTGAGCGGCAGAAATAAGGTAGAGAAACAAGATGCCACATTGACACAGGAGAGGAGGAGCATCCGTGTTTGTTTACACTGTTATCCAATTAACAGAACATAAGCATGGAGGCAGCATGGAGGCAGCATGGAGGCAGCATGGAGGCAGCATGGAGGCAGCATGGAGGCAGCATGGAGGCATCTGTCAACAAACAAAGCTGTTGTTGTGCCTCCACACTGCAATCCCTGCGCCATATTCCTCCCAGAGCTGTACACACACACACTAGAGCTACACACACACACACACACACACACACTAGAGCTACACACACACACACACACTACAGCTACACACACACACACACACACTACAGCTACACACACACACACACTAGAGCTACACACACACACACTAGAGCTACACACACACACACACTAGAGCTACACACACACACACTAGAGCTACACACACACACACTAGAGCTACACACACTAGAGAGACCTCCTAACAGACTGGAGAGGAGAGGATGAGGGCTGGATGAGGGCCCTCCTAACAGACTGGAGGAGAGGATGAGGGCTGGATGAGGGCCCTCCTAACAGACTGGAGGAGAGGATGAGGGCTGGATGAGGGCCCTCCTAACAGACTGGAGAGGAGAGGATGAGGGCTGGATGAGGGCCCTCCTAACAGACTGGAGAGGATGAGGGCTGGATGAGGGCCCTCCTAACAGACTGGAGAGGTGAGGATGAGGGCTGGATGAGGGCCCTCCTAACAGACTGGAGAGGAGAGGATGAGGGCTGGATGAGGGCTCTCCTAACAGACTGGAGAGGATGAGGGCTGGATGAGGGCCCTCCTAACAGACTGGAGAGGAGAGGATGAGGGCCCTCCTAACGACTGGAGAGGAGAGGATGAGGGCTGGATGAGGGCCCTCCTAACAGACTGGAGATGAGAGGAGAGGGCTGGATGAGGGCCCTCCTAACAGACTGGAGAGGATGAGGGCTGGATGAGGGCCCTCCTAACAGACTGGAGAGGAGAGGATGAGGGCTGGATGAGGGCCCTCCTAACAGACTGGAGGAGAGGATGAGGGCTGGATGAGGGCCCTCCTAACAGACTAGAGAGGAGAGGATGAGGGCTGGATGAGGGCCCTCCTAACAGACTGGAGAGGAGAGGATGAGGGCTGGATGAGGGCCCTCCTAACAGACTGGAGAGGAGAGGATGAGGGCTGGATGAGGGCCCTCCTAACAGACTGGAGAGGAGAGGATGAGGGCTGGATGAGGGCCCTCCTAACAGACTGAGAGGAGAGGATGAGGGCTGGATGAGGGCCCTCCTAACAGACTGGAGAGGAGAGGATGAGGGCTGGATGAGGGCCCTCCTAACAGACTGGAGAGGAGAGGATGAGGGCCCTCCTAACAGACTGGAGAGGAGAGGATGAGGGCTGGATGAGGGCCCTCCTAACAGACTAGAGAGTATGAGGATGAGGGCTGGATGAGGGCCCTCCTAACAGACTAGAGAGGATGAGGGGCTGCTTCCTGACTGAAGCACAGCGTGTTAACTCTCGTCACACAACATCAGCTCTGGGCTCTGGGCGTGTATCATACTTAACATCACATCATTAACACGTTACTGCCAAGTTCAAATAAATACCAGAATGGCTAATCACTTCATCTCACACACACACACACACACACCACACACACACACACACACACACACCACACACACACACACCACACACACACACACACACACACACACACACACACACACACACACACACACACACCACACACACACACACACACACACCCACACACACACACACCCACACACACACACACACACACCATCGGCCTTAATGAAACACCGCTAACATGATCGACGACAGAGCAAAATAAACAAGCGCAGGCCTCGAGACGTCCGCCTCCAACCAGAATCACGCAGCTGAAAAAACGCATTTTTAATGAGGACGTTTAGGTCCTCCTGTGTTTAATTAAAACCAAATAGCTTGTCGTTTTTTTCTTATTTTTTTACAAGTAGTGTTGTCAAGTGTTTATTTTGGCCAATTACAAAAGCAGTGGGAGGTCATTATCTGGTGCCAGGAACGATGACAACACGTAGAGAGCAGGCTGTGAACAGACCCCTTCAAAGAGCTACGCCACATGGGGGGAGAGGGAGAGGGAGGAGAGATGGAGAGGGGAGAGTGAAGAGGAGAGACGGGAGATTAGATCGAGTGAGTGGCATTGATCGGGAGAGTTCATAGTGAGAGGGATAGTGTCGTCTGTCGCTATTTCTCTTCTCTTTCTATTCTCTTTCTTCGTCTCTCTATCTCTTTCTTTGTATCTTTCTGCTGTTTCTCTCTCCTTTTTTCGCTCGCTCTTTCTCTTCTCTCTTTTTCCTTTTCTCTCTTCCCTTCTCTTTTCTTTCTCTTTCTCTTTTTCTTCCTCTTTTTCTTCCTCTTTTTCGTCCTCTTTTTCTTCCTCCTTTTTCTTCCTTTCTCTTTTCCCTTCTCTTCCCTCGCTCGCTTCCCTCGCTTTTGTAGCTTCCTTCTCGAAAGGCAGATAAGAGATAAAGACGCCTCGGTACATAACACAGTTTAATAAACACGTCTTCCTGTGCGGCTGGTTGGTTCACACACAGTTTGCCCCGTGTAACAGATGTCCTGTCTGGACCAGTCAGACATACGGATCCTTCTAGAGCTCTGCTTGTTTTCGCTCCCTCCATAGTTTTGTCTAAAGCAGTCAGGCTTTTCAAAGACCTTCGTATTGAGGAAGCTGGGAGACAGATTAACGAAAGCTCGCACCAGGAACGTAAAGTAGCCTACAGTATCACCAGCATGATAATATCCTGTGTTGAGTCTCTCTCTCTCTCTCTCACTCTCTCTCACACACACCACACACACACACACACCAGCTGTGTGAGTTAAGGAACTGATGCCAAAGACGACAAAAGTCCTGAACCAAAAACCCTAACTGGATCCTTCTTGCCAACTCGAGTCTGCGTCCCCTTTCCCCTCCGACCCCAGATCCTCTCCCGGCCGCCTCACCCGCCACACGGCCAACACGCCTCGCCCGTGTGCGTTCTAGAGAGTTCTATGCGAGGCAGAGGAGAGCGGAAAGGAGAGTTTCAACAGTTGTGGCTTTATTACAAATGCAAGAGTGCTGCATGATCTAATCCCAAGGCAGCAACAGTGGAGCGTATGGAGGAGGAGGAGGAGGACTGGGAGGAGGAAGACTGGGAGGAGGAGGACTGGAGGCGGACTGGGAAGGAGGAGGAGGAGGAGGCTGAGGAGGAGGAGGAGGAGGGGAGGAGGACGGAGGAAGGACGGGAGGAGGAGGTAGGGGAGGAGGACTGGGAGGAGGACTGGGAGGAGGACGGAGGAGGGAGGAGGAATGAAGGAGGTGAAGGGGGAGGGAGGAGGATGGGAGGAGGAGGACTGGGAGGAGGAGGACTGGGAGGAGGAAGGGAGGAGGAGGAGGAGACTGGGAGGAGGAGGACGGGGAGGAGGAGGAGAGGACTGGGAGGAGGATGGGAGGAGGCGAGGACTGGGAGGAGGAGGACTGGAGGAGGAGATGGGGGAGAGAGGACTGGGAGGAGGAGGAGGAGGAGGGAGGAGGACTGGAGGAGGAGGGACTGGGAGGAGGCGGAATGGGAGGAGGAGGAGGACTGGGAGAAGAGGAGGACGACTGGGGAGAGGGACTGGGAGGGATGGGAGGAGATGCTTCTCCTCCTCACAGTTTAATTAGAGAGGATAGAGAGAGGAGAGCGCTGGGATTAGGCTGCGTGCCGCTCAGTCACACACACGCTGGCACATGACGCTTCTCCCAGGCTGTTTACAGCCCTCTCTCCTGTCAGGATCTATCTCTCTCTCCTCTATCTCCCTCCTCTCATCTCTCCCTCTCTCTCCTCTTCTCCTCCTCTCTCTATCTCTCTCTCTCCTCTCTGTCTCTCTCTCTGTTGTTCATCCATCCTTCTCTATATTCTTCTACCCTCTCTGCAATCCTAATATCCCGCTTAGTCCTCAGCTACAGCAACTCTCTCTCCACCACTCCCCACGGCCCCCCCTCCCCACGCCCCAACAGACTGTGTGAGGCGGGAGACACATTCTATCTTTGTCTCCAGCACTTGTTTACTCTGTGAGCTTAGAGAGAGAAAACTGTGAATCCTGAAAGTGACAGAGTGGGGACATGTGTCTGCATGAACATATATTTGTGAATGTGTGTCGAGAGTAAAAAGTGCACATTTGGTCTTCTGTTGGGTGTGAATGTGTGTGAGTGTGGTGTGTGTGAGTGTGTGGTGGGTGTGTGAGTGTGTTGTGTGTGGTGTGAGTTACAAAGAGAGGTGTTTGTGCCCTCGCATTCCCCTGGACTAGCGTGGCATGATGCCTAGGCAGGCCTGCACACACACACACACTCACACACACACACACACACACACTCACTCTGATTAATGGAAATCCCAGCGTTGTTTCCAGGAGTCTTAATGAGGCAGGTAGTGAAACAGTGCTCACTCACACACACACAGGTAGTGAACAGTGCTCACTCACACAAACACAGGTAGTGAACAGTGCTAAACACACACACACACAGGTAGTGAACAGGCTAAACACACACACACAAGTCAGTGAAACGTAGTGACAGTATACACAACACACACAACCACACACAACAGGTGAGTGAACAGTGCTCACTCACACACACACAGGTAGTGAACAGTGCTAACACACACACACACAGGTAGTGGAACAGTGATAACACACACACCACAGGTAGTGAACAGTGCTAACACACACACACAAGGGTAGTGAACAGTGCGTACACACACACAAACAACACACCACACAGGTAGTGAACAGTGCTAACACACACACACACAGGTAGTGACAGTGCTCACTCACACACGCGTAGTGCTCCTAAGCTCCTCGCTCTGAGTGGAGACAGGTGAGATGAACGAAAGGGGCCGAAACACACGACAGCTGACTGTATCCCTGCCTAGCACACGTGTACACACACTACACATATTCAGGAGCTTACAAACTCACTGTGGATCCACTCACACAGAGCCCGCTGTGGGGTTTTTATGTGCTCTGGGTCGCGCGATGGGGATACTGGATCTGAGGCGCGGAGACGACACAAAACACCTGCAGGCCTCCAGGAACTCTGTCACCGGCCAATTACAGAGTGCGTGTCAGGAGCTGGCCAATTACGGGCCAACGGCTGGAAGACTGGCAATTAGAGCTCCAGGATCCCGTGGTGGTGCTCAACTGGGCCTCATCAGGGGGCCTCCGAGCCCGGGCCCCAAACCACAACACACTCACTGGGACCTACCTACCTGCGGCTGGGACTAATCTACATGACCCAAGTACTGCAGAGAGAGAGAGAGAGACTGCGTGTGTGACGTGTGTGTGTGTGGTGTGTGAAAGAGAGAGAGGTGTGTGACTGTGTGTGTGGAGAGAGAGAGAGTGTGTGTGTGTGGGAGAGAGTGTGCGTGCGCAGGTACTACGTTTCTGCGGGGGAAGGTGGTGAGAGAGTGGGTGAGAGAGAGAGAGGGAGAGGAGAGATGAGAAGCAGAGAGTGCGTACGAGTATGGCGGATGACTAGTGTCATAGAGAGAGGCCCGACGAACAGATGAGACGTGATTGACGAGAGAGAGGGAGGAGAGAGAGAGATGACGATGAGAGGCGAGAGAGAGAGGGAGGGTGGAGGGAAGACCTCGAGCGAGAGAGAGCGTGGTGTGTGGGGAAGCAGAGTGAGGAGCGTGGTGTTGTGAGAGTGTGTGGTGAGAGAGGAGAGAGAGAGTGTGAGTGAGAGTGTGTTGCGTGCGTGGGCAGGTACGTACGTTTCTGCGGGGGAAGGTGGTGAGCAGTTTGAAACTCGTCCCAGGGGAAGCCCTTGGAGGCCACGAAGTCAAACAGGACCTGCAGCTTACAGCTCCCAGGAAGCGACGCTCCAGGAACTCTCCGATGGGCGTCCTGATCCGCAGCTTGCTGACCGGCTCCCCACCCTCCTCCACGGGCTCTACAGGCAGGGCTGCTCCAGGGACAGGCGGATGGCCTCGGTGGAGGAGAGGAGAGGAGGAGGAGAGGAGAGACGAGGAGAGGAGAGAGACATTGTCAGGTAGTGTGTGTGGGCAGTGGGGAGGCATCACTAGCACAGGGGGTCAGGTAAGGCACAGGTGTTTGTGTGGAAGACCCACAACCTCAAGCTAGCCCCCAGCCTCCAGCCTCCAGTACCCCAGTCCCCCAGCTCCCAGTACCCCAGCCCCCCAGCTCCCCAGTACCCCAGCTCCAAGCCTCCCGGTCTGTGGTGAAGGAAGGAAGGCTTCCTCATCAACAGTGGTAGGCTAATCAGGTCTCTCGTGTCCCCCTCCCCTCCCTCACACACTATATTCCTCTCCCTTCTCCTCCTCTCCCTCCCTCCTCTGCCCTCCTCTCTCTCCCCCCCATCCTCTCTCTCTCCCTCAGGAGCTCCACGCTTGTTGTTCCTTTCTGTCCTGGCGGGCAGCATATGCTGTTGACCAACACAAGGCAGGTTTATTTACCGACCATAATGCAATTATATTCATAAGAGTGTACAACAGTAGCCTCATTAGTGAGGAGGCAGAGCTGGACGCGTGGCTCACGCTGACGGGTCCCATGTGAGGGGCTGCTTGCCCTGAGGAGATACCCTCCAGGGGGGGACACACTCACACACACACTCACACTCACACTCACACACACACAGGGACACACAAACACACACACACACACAGGGACACACAAACACACCCACACACACACACACACACACCACACTCACACACAGGCAAACACACACACACTCACACACAGGGACACACAGGGACACAGACACACTCACACACAGACACACACACACTTACACACAGACACAGGGACACACACACACACAGACACAGGGACACACACTCACACACACACAGACACACACAGGGACACACACACACACACAGACATCAACACACAGGGACACACACAGGCAAACACACACACTCACACACACACAGACACAGGGACACACACACACACACACACACACACACAAACACACACACACAGGCAAACCACACCACACACACAGGGACACTCTCACTCACACACACACACACACTCACACACAGGGACACACAGGGACACAGACACACAGGCAAACACACAGACAAGACACACCACACACACACACACACACAGGGACACACACACACTCACACACAGACACAGGGACACACACTCACACACACACAGACACAGACACACAGACACGCACACACAGGGACACACACAGGCAAACACACACACTCACACACACACAGACACAGGGACACACACACAGGCACACACACACACTCCACACACACACAGACACAGGCACACACAAACACAAAAATAGAACCAACCTCCCCGCCTCTCCTCAGAAAACCACAGGGACACACACGCTCCTGGATGATGGAGCCCTGGCTGCTAAAGACAAAGACGCCCCCCCTCACCTCGCCCTAGAGAACCCTCACCACAGAACGTGTGTGTGTGTGCTACCTGACAGACCCTTAACGCCCTGGTAAATAATGACATGAAATCCACCCCCCAACACATAAACAATATTGTGACAAAGAGAGGTAGGAGAGAGAGAGAGCAGGTGAGAGAGAGAGAGAGACGTAGAGAGAGACGAGAGAGAGTAGACGAGACGAGGTGAGAGAGAGAGAGAGTGGGTTAGAGAGATGAGAGAGGTAGAGAGAGAGAGAGGTAGAGAGAGAGAGGTAGAGAGAGAGAGGAGAGAGAGAGAGAGAGAGAGAGAGGTAGGAGAGGAGAGAGAGAGAGAGGTAGAGAGGAGAGAGAGAGAGGAGAGAGAGAGAGAGAGGGATAGAGAGGGAGGGAGGTGGGT
>CAEFZP010002245.1:55000-59912 GCA_903064625.1 Mallotus villosus
ATGGGAGGGGAGAGAGAGAGAGGGAGAGGGGGAGAGGAGGGGGAGAGGGGGGGAGAGGGGGAGGGAGAGGGGGAGGGAAAGGGGAGGAGAGAGAGAGGCCATACACACGATTCCACGTTCTCTCGTGGTTAGCGATGGAATGACAGGAGATATGTTCTGGGAGGCTGTCACAGCGGCGGTTCCCATGGTGACGTCCACCGACAGGTTTCCATGGTGACGCCCACCGACAGGTTCCCATGGTGACGCCCACCGACAGGTTCCCATGGTGAGCCCACCGACAGTTCTATACTCGACGTAGTTCTACAGAAGCTCCAACCGTCATGGTTACGGTACTACAAGCTCTCAATCTGCACTGAGCCAGATCAGTTTAGATATTGATTTAACCCCTCAGCTATAAAGCTTTTAAATTCTAGGTAATGTCAAATAAAATGACTTTACACAAGTTTTGTGTGCTTGTTGAGTTGTATGACTGTTTGTTTCTCGTGTTATATACTTGTAACGCTGCAACCAAACTTCCCAATAAACCGACCTTAAGGCTGTACCATGGAAGGGTGTTTACCGGGACATTGTAGATACAGTTTCTACCAACCTCACCCCACCTCTCCCAGTCTGAGGCTGAAGGAGAGAGAGACCACCACCATGAGGCCAGCCTCACCCCACCTCTCCCAGTCTGAGGCTGAAGGAGAGAGAGACCACACCATGAGGCAGCCTCACCCCACCTCTCCCAGTCTGAGGCTGAAGGAGAGAGAGACCACACCCATGAGGCCAGCCTCACCCCACCTCTCCCAGTCTGAGGCTGAAGGAGACCACACCATGAGGCCGGCCTCACCCCACCTCTCCCAGTCTGAGGCTGAAGAGACCACACCATGAGGCCGGCCTCACCCCCACCTCTCCCAGTCTGAGGCTGAAGGAGAGGGAGACCACACCATGAGGCCGGCCTCACCCCACCTCTCCCAGTCTGAGGCTGAAGGAGAGGCCGGGCCCGGAGTGGGGTCTCTGCCAAACCTACCAAGGTCACACCGCTGTCACCTGACCCCGCCCCCATACCTGGTGGAGCAGGTACAGAAACACAAAAGAGAACTCTATTCACCCTGGATGATGGTGAGTAACAACTGCTGGGGGGTTCTATTCACAGACCTCGAGAACAAGAAAGGGAGAGGATGAGAGAACGAGAGAGAGACTGTATATGAGGCAGGAGGGGTCAGGTGAAAGAGTTTGACACAGGAAGACCTCCCTGCCTGCCCTCCCGCCTGCCTCCCCCCTGCCCTCCCCCCAGGCCCTCCCCCCGCTCTCCCAGTACCGTTTATGCATCCTTCTCTCAACATGAAAGACCAGTCTCTCTGTTCTTCTGTGTTTCTGTGTCTTTCTTCTCAACAGTTCTGTTTGTCTAGTTTCTATTGGATTAAACTGCTCTGTGGGCGGGCCCTCTGATGAAAGGAGCTGCGCCTTAATTGGTTAACTCGCTAAAACAAGAGAGAATGCAACACTTTGTTCCAATCCCATTCCTCTCTCCGCGAGTGGAGACAGGGATGTTTTCTCTCTGTTGTCTCTCTCCTCAGCTACCCGCTGAAAGTGTCCCCCAGTCTCTCCCTAAGAGGCTGGGACAGAAGTCTCCAGGTTCGAGAGGCGAACTCACTCCTAACCACACTCGAGTGGGGCGGCGGTGATTGATACGGTCGAAGAATACAGCCAGTGGAGCTGCCCCACCCCTCCAAAGTGCACTGGTGCGAGGTGAGACACGAATCAAACGCACCTCATCCTTGATGTCTTCCTGCTGTTTGCGCTGTGAAGATCTCCATGGCGCCCATCAGTCTCATCATCAGCTCATCCACCGTCGTGTTGCCTGGCGACACAACATCACTCATCACTAGGTGGGATGGATACTAAACAGCCACAGCACACAGTATTCTGCTCCTGTGGCTCCTTAGTGACAGCTTGGCAAGTCACCGGTCACGATAAACTGTAATTGGGGTGTGCTTTGCCTTCGGCATAAAGCACAACCTTTGTTATCTCACATATATATTTATTCATCTTATGATACAAATTAAAACGATACAAGCGTGGATTTGAATGAGAACACAGTGGCAGTGACTATGTGCATGTTGTGTGTGTGTGTGTGTGTGCCCCCTGTGGTGCGTGGCGGTACCTTGGATGACGTTGAACACTTCGTTGGAGGTGCGCTTGCCCATGACGATCAGCAGCAGAGGGAACTGGTCCGTCTTGTACGTGCGGATGGTCTGGGCCACAACCTGCCAAAGTGCCTGGTGGCACAGTGGTGAGTAGTCTGAGAGGGGAGAGAGAGGGAGGGAGAGGAGGGAGAGGGAGGGAGAGGAGAAGAGATATTGAGGGAGAGGGAGATATGAGGGAGGGAGAGGGAGATAGAGGGAGAGATATTGAGGGAGAAAGAGATAGAGATATAAGGAGAGGAGAGAGAGATTGAGGGAGGAGGGAGGAGGAAGGAGGAAGGAGAGGGAAGGAGGAGAAGAGAGATGAGGTCATACTCAGATACTCAGAGGGTTCAGTGAAAAGACCACCTGTTGTTTGGAGGAGTCAGTACCTGAAAGGGGTACATGTGGTGGTGTGTGTATAGTGTGGTGTGTGGTGTGTGTGTGTGTGTGTGTACAAAGTTCAAAACGTATGCACCCAAATGACTGATTGTGTAAATGTAAAACTAACGACAAACACTAGCCAGTTAAGAGCGGACAGCAAGAGTGAAGTCTCCAGACCAGATAGGATGTGACTCTACGCTCACACACACACACACATCCGCATTTAAGGACCTTTAAAACCTCTTCTAACTCTCATCCGACGGCCTTCCTCGTCAACTAGACTGGCCAGGTGAATTAGTATTCAACACCAGACGCTGCACACAGATAGGGCAAAGAGGGATTATTATTCCAGTACAAAGACAGAACTTTAAATTAACATTCAGGGAGATGGCAGAGGCTTGTCAGCAGGTACGGCTCTCGGAGCTCACTGAATGTCATTCATATTAAGACTTGCTTATAGACTAAATGCAATTAGATTAGCTTTCACTACGCTTTTAATAAGATCCACTTTAAAACTGGGGGGAAAATAGAGAAATGATGGAAGGGGGGGTCAGAGAGGAGAGGAGGGAGAGGAGGAGGGTGAGGGGAGGGTGGAGGGGAGGGAGAGGAGGAGGGTGGAGGGGAGGAAGGGGGAGGGGAGAGAGGAGGGGGGGGAGGGAGAGGGGAGGAGGATGGAGGGGGAGGGAGAGAGAGGAGGGAGGGTGGAGGGTGGAGGGGAGGGAGAGGGAGTGGAGGAGGAGAGGGGGAGGGGAGGGAGAGAGGAGGAGGGTTGAGAGGAGGGTGCAGCGGAGGGAGGAGGAGGAGGAGTGGAGGGGTGTGTGGAGGGGAGGGTGAGGGGGTGTGGGGAGGGCCGGCTGGGGGTGCGGGGAGGCGAGGGAGGATGGGGGTAGCTCATTATGTTGAATTCAGAGTGGAGTAGGCGGTTGGCGACCTGTCCAACTGCTGGAATCTCGAAAAGGCTCAGCTTGCAGCATGCTGATGAAGAGAAAGGAGAGTCTGTTTTCAAGCGCTTACAGACAAGAGAAACCAGCTACAAGTGTGGGCAAAACACACTTCATGTTCAGAGTACATGTACTACAACTGAACTTGACATAACAGTCCTCGTTCGCATCTCTCTCCCCCTCACTCGGCTGCATTTGATTGGTGTGATACAGCTGTGCTTACGCCATAGCATATCTGACCATTATGAGGTCATCGATTGTGCTCCAGACATTATCTGGCTGTTGTAAAAAGGAGCAGCCAGTGTAGTGTGTGTGTTCACACTGACCACGTGACCTTGATGAGGCTCCACCTTGGTTCAGGAGGTGTGTGCTCATGCTACTGATGTCTAGCCGCTGATCAGCTCGGCGAATGACTCCCTCGCGTTAATGGTCAACAATCTAATGCATGATGGCCATTTCAAGGATCTGCCAGGCACACAGGCCTGCCCCGCCCTATGACATAGTTCAGCCCCAGTCCTAGGACTCCAGATCCTAGCCAACACTCGTAGCGCATCCTACAAGTAGCCTAGCCTAGCCTGCCCCAGCTCAACCCAGCCCAGCCCCCAGCAACTAGCCAGACACTAGCCTAGCCCAGCCCTGGCACCCAGCTGTGAGAAGCTGTCTGCGGGCCAGAACAATAGCCATGGAGGTAATTCTAACCTGTCATGAAGGACTGAGACAATAGCTGCTTCCTCAGAGTAACTTATCTAAACCCTCATCAAACAGGGTGCGGCGGGTGATGCCTCTTCTGGAGTCAGCGTTCGACGAGCGCTATGGAGAGAAGCGAGGAGAACGGTGTACACACATGGCAGGGGAATCGGATGCAGGACTGTGTGTGTGTGGTGTGTGTCGTCCAGTGTGTGTGTGTTGCTGCCCCAAGTCGAGCACTGTGTGGCGTGCACGGGGTGTGCGTTGGGATCAGAAGACGACCCCCTTCAACCAATACAGCAGTTCACGCAGTCAGTCCAGACTCAATCTCACCGAGCCAGAACACTCAGCATCATCTCCCTCTCCCCTTCCTCTCCTTCTCTCTCCTTCCTCTCCCTCTCCCTCTCTCTCTCCTCTCTCCCTCTCTATCTCAGGGGCTATCTCGCTCCTCTGCTTTCTATGTCTCTCTCTCCCTCTCTTCTCCCGCTCTCTCTCCATTTCTCTCTCTTCTCCCTCTCTCTCTCCCTCTCTCTCTATCTATGTCTCTCTCCTCTCTTCCCTCTCTCTGTCATAAACCACAGGTGTTCCCCAGGGAGGAGCCGCTAGCAGCAACAGGAAACACCTGGACCGTGAGCATCCGCTTCTGGTTGTGGATAATGTGATTGGACAGGTATAGTCCCTCCCCCCTCCTCCCCGTGGGAATAAACGTTCATGTTCTCCCTCTGGCTTGTCAGG
>CAEFZP010002246.1:0-70332 GCA_903064625.1 Mallotus villosus
GATGATTGATCTCCTGAGACCTTCTCCTCAGCTCTGGCTTTGTATCTCTGGTTTACAATAGTCATGGTAGAGTAGGCCTAGTTAACCTTCATTGATTTCATTCATTTGCAATATGATTACATGATTATATTATTTCACCTTAATTTGACCATTCTTGCTTTGATTTAACCCAAAGAGTCAAATAACTGCAATTGGTATGCTGTTGGCATTATTTTTTTTATTTTTTTATGTTAATACACTGTTCAGTTTCCCATCTTCCTTCAAACCAAGGCTAGGCCTACTCATTGTTAGATTTCTATTTGTAGGCAACGAAGAAGACCAAATCCTACAATTTCAATGATTTGTCTTTATTTCAGTGCCAAAAAGCTTTTGGTAAATTCTGTGTGCACGTCCACGGCGTTTAACACTAGCGATGGAGACCCAAGGGCTGAGAATGTTGCTCAAATAAATTACAGATTGTGACGGGAAACGGTAACTTAGGCATTCATCAGGGAATTAAAGCACATCAAATCTTAAAATCGTCTCCTGGCGTATAACTAAGCGAATTTAATTTTGTTCGAGAATCGGCTGAACCAGGAAACGATATCCCATGTCTTCCAACGCTATCAAACTCAGAAAGTGGGAGGGGATAGGTAAAACTCAGAGTATGGCATGGAACTAACCACCTAGCGAGCAGGTTAGTTTCACAGCGTAAGTTACCATGGCAACTTACCAAAAGGTTTCGTTACCTCTCTTTCTGGAACGGAAACCTCGGAGTTTGCCTGTTTTCAGGGTTAAACAACTCAGAGTTTTCACAAAACCGGCTACCTGGAATACCCCCCAGACCTGCCTGAGGGTGTGTGTGTGTGTGTGTATGTGTGTGTGTGTGCGTGACTGGGTGTGTATGATACTCTCGTTTTTAGGGGGAGTTACCCCTAACCCTAACCAGGGCTCAGGCTGGTGAATTAGTAAATGAGTGAGCGAGCAAGTGAGTCTGTGAATGAATGAATAAATTAGTGAATGAATTAGTGAGTGCTAGTGAGTGAATTAGTAAGTGAGTGTGTGACCAAGTGAATTTGTGAGTGTGTGACCGAGTGAATTAGTGAGTGTAAGCAAGTGAAATAGTGAGGAAATTAGTGACTGAGGTGTGAATTCTTGACTGAGTGAGTAATTGAGTGGGTCAGTAAGGGAATGAGTGAGTGAGTGAGAATGACTGACTGAGTGTGTGTAAGAGAGAGTGAGAGTGAGTGAGAATGACTGAGTGTGTGTAAGAGAGAGTGAGAGTGAGTGAGTGTGTGTGTCGGAGAGAGAGAGAGAGTGAGAGTGAGAGAGAATCTCTGCTTGGGAAATGTTTCCTATTAGTTCAGGGCGTGTAGGGTGGCGTGCTGCTGGCCTGATTGGTTGTTGACACAAGAGAAAGATATGCTGTTGTTGTCATTCGTTGTTGACACAGCGGCCATTAGAGATGATGGAGAAGAAGAAGAGGGTCTATTAGTGACCGCTTCCTGCTGTGATGTCACAGTGGGTGTCACTCAACACAGGACTGATGATGCGGTGCATGACATAACACCTGTTGTTCAGAAGGAGAGAGTGTGGTTGGTTCACAGTGTCAGTTAAGTTCCAGGAACAGTACAGATTAAGGGCTCTACTTTCCAGATTGTTCAAAGTCAGCAAAAGAGATAATGCAGATGTAGTGGTATTGTTGTTGGGCACTAGGAGGTTTTTCTCTCACCTGGGGGCATAATTCCCGGCTCGCCATGATATCACTTGCACCTGCAACGGTGGTGGTGTTACTGATAGGCAGACAGCTCTCAACTCGTCTGAAAACTTCCCTCCGTATGCCTGCGCCTCGTCCATTAATTGTAGCTGGACAAGTTATACCTTACTTCTCAGCGTGAGAAATGCAAGGTGTTGTGTGACAGCGTGAGAAATTGTTGAAATGCATGAGTCTCATAGCAAATGCATGAGACTTGAGAGCCCTGATTATCATAGAACATAAGTGATTCCCCCCGAGGCAAGTAGGGTGAAGTGCCTTGCCAAAGGACACAACGTCATTTTTGGTTTAGCCGGGAACCGAATAGACAACCTTCTGATTAATAGCCCGATTCCCTAAACCGCCATCTGACCCCTGTTTATTCGAGAGCGGTGTTTATTTGAACAACTCCTTAACTTTTGTAATGAACAACTCCTTAAGAACAACGAATACTGTCAGGAGATAAAATCTTTATTTATAGAGATTAGGAACTCAATAATAATAATAATAATAATTAATTTGATTTGTAACGCGCTCTTCATTCAAAAGAATCTCTGAGTGCCACTCCGAAGAACTATCGACCAATGTCAAGAAATGGAGTTCCTAAAATACAAGATTCGACAGATTACTATTTCATTTAGATAAAATGAAAAAATATAACGAAAAAAAACGGAATAGATATGTTATGAACAGTATTAAAATTTGGACTGATAACGAGGTACGAGTGTAGCGATTGCGCGGGAGCTTATAACTGTATTTCCAGTTTTTAACATATGATGATATATGCACATTATTAAAGAAATATATCTATTATACGCTGTGTTCTGCAGTTATCTAAAGGTATAGGATATATGATGTTATCTTGTATTCCATGCAGTCAGGGCATCTCCTCCTCCTGCACATATAGTGGACAATGGGATATTGAGTTAAGATTTGAGTTGGATTTTACAAGGTGTTTATGGAACACTTATCACTCAGTACAAGCAAAAATAACACTGCTGGATTTAATCTTCATGATAATGATGATATGGAGTGAAAAAAAGTAAGAAAAAAGTAAGAAAAAAACCTGTGAGAAAAAGGAAATATATAAATATTATGAGTAATCGTTCTTCCCACATTTACTTTCTGCAGTCTGACTACAGTACGGTCATCTGCGTCGCCAATTCCAACTGTATCCAAAATGTACGTTGGCGTAGACCTACGCATGGATCAGAGTTTTCGCACTCCACGAAGTCGTGGCTCACCGTCTCCTCCACCCCCCCGCACCCCGCCCATGGACAGGTGTGCAGCCGGGAGAGGCCGTGTCTGTGGAGGACCTCCCTGACTGGCAGCCTTCTCCCTTGGGCCGCGAGTTGTCCTAGTTCATGACCAGCCGCCTGAGGGGGAAAGACAACAGGTGCACAGAAACTAAAACAAAAGAACATCCAGCTTGAGGGAAATGTCGGGGACCCCCCTCCCGCCCACCTCCACTGCTGGTGCATCCAGTCCCTCTTCACAAACTAGCGCACATGAAGGTGAAGATGTCTCGCACCAAGGGCACCCAGCAGGGGGAACACGAGCGCCAGGTACACGATCGAGGCCAGGATGTCGGCCCTGCCGCTCAGGGTGAGCCTCCAGGCCTTCCACAGCCCCATCTTGGTCCGCACAGGCGCGCCCGCCAGTTGAGGCCAGTGTACAATACATGTTTTGGCATAATGGTTCTGCTCACAGCGGCTTCCTGTCGCACCCAACGGAGACACCATCTCAGAGAGCAGCGAGCGCATGATAGGAACGCACAAAAGGAAACAGAATCAAAGGTGTAGGCCAGGGAGGCGGAGGCAGCAGACGGTAGATTGAAACAGAGGGCATCCTGTGTCGCAGTAAGCAAAGCAGAGTGCAGTGATACCCTGTTTAAATAGCCTGCTAAGAGGGCGTGCCCCGACTGCGTGATATGACGAGATGCTAGTGACGCGCTAAGGTCTCGGAGTGTCCTGCATGAACCGGCTCCGTCCGATTCAGGCAGGAGGACTCAGTAGTAGTGATTACTTGATACTGTATTACACCCGATACATGTTTTGGCATAATTGATTCTGTTCGCAGCAGCTCCCTGCCACACCTAACGGAGACACCGTTTCGACACCTGAGCAGAGAGCAGCGGAAGCATTCCCCAACACAGAACCACATGCCAGACGAGACAAATGTATGAGACTGCTGTGTGTATGTGGAGCCCCTTGATGGTGCTATGAAATGTGAACTGAGGCGTGCGTGTCGCCGTCGCCAACGCACCGCATGGAGGTGCAGTACCTATTTGTGAATGAGCATCGTGTTATCCATGCTTAACATAAGCAAGTGTAGCTCGGAGCAGACAGTCCCCCGAAGCTGTATCTATTGTGATTGAGTGACCGTGAAATTCCCACAGAAGCACAGCTTCGACCACCCAACTGAGGCACTGCCTCATCACCCAACTGAGGCACTGTCCCGACCACCCAAATGAGGCACTGCCTCGACGACCCAACTGAGGCATGGCCTCGACATCTCAACCTTGATGGTCCACGTGCTGCTGTAATCCGCGCCCGGCCAGCCACCAGACAAAACATTCATTTGTGAATATCAAGCATGCAATACATGAAAGACTGAACGTTAGGTCATTAGGAGGTAGGGTGGGTAGAAGCCCTCATCCTCTGGCCTTCCAGAACATCACTGGCATTCAGGCTCGAATATAACGTACCGTTGCAGATGACCAACGACCCAACACTTTCAGCTTTGAAGCCGAGACCACTTGAGACGCCAACGTAGCCGCTCTGAACGAGTGCGCCGTGTCCAGTTTAGGGTCCAGACCACCAGGATTCCAGGAGTACCCACACCAGCTTTCACAGTCTTACTATGTTTAAGAACCGTTGTGTACATGCGCGTGTCTATGGTTAAGTTGCCAAGGGTGAGATTGTGCAACGGTTGGAATGTGCGTCGGACTACGAAGCAAGCCCAACCTCAAGCCCAACACTTTTAGATTGTCCCAATGTAGTTGCCTCATTTAAAAGGAACATCACCAGAAGGCAGACGGAAGGAATGCGGCTTGCATATTCACTGCTGTTCACCCATTGGTGATGATGGCCTGATGGATTGAGAGTTGAATCACTCCTTTCCCACGCTGATCTACCTCCATGCTGTCAGATTGAAAATCTCTGCTGTGCCTCATGGTAGTTGTCGCCACTCGCTTGTAATTACTTTTGACTATAATTTGTGAACATTCAGATACTTCAATACTTTTCATTAATAAAGTTACGTCAACGCATTTTGGGGATCTGGAATCTTTTCTTTTTTGATAGGGCGTCGGTCTACGAAGCAAGCCCAACCTCAGCCTCTCAGCGACTTTTAGGGTGTCTCAATGTAGTCGCCACAGTACCATCAAACACCAGTAGATGGCATACTCACCTCACTCGGCAACAGCATTGCGGCCATATTTTCTCTTCATTTTCTCAACATGGGTTCATAGCTCATTACATCCTTTCTTCCTCCCCTGTCTTCATAACCAGTGCTTGTATGCCTGGGTGCATGTAAATGCGTGTGATCAGTCCTCAGTTAAGAACCATGCTGTGAGAGCTAAATGTCCTGGTGACACTCTGGATCCAGGCTGAATCCTCACAGACCAGGAAGGCTGGCCCGATGCAGATATTTACATAAATTCTTATTAAAATGGAATGTAATTTGTAATTTACTAGTGAAAAGATAATTGTTTCAATTTAATTCTACATTTTTATTTTTCAGTCAAGAGGATGAGCTCAGTTACGTTTAAAGAGGTTTTCTACAGTGATTAACCCTTGAAAACCCCTTTCAAATAACATGTAGAAAACCCCTTGGGGTTAATTTCTTTAGGCCAGACCATTATTCTGATATAATTTCAGATTTTTAAAATAAGATAGGATAGGTAAACTATGTATGCTGGTAGTCTGCATATGACGATCTGCATTTATCATCTTGGTGCGACCAGTGTGATCTCACCTTACAGTGTCACTTCCTGCTCCAGCCTCACACTTGTTGTAATCATCCCTGTCTGTTTATCAATCCGAAGAACACTAACAACGTTCTTGAGAAGAATGTTCTTGATGAGAATGGTTTGGGTTGCGAGGATGGAGAATGCAATGCAATGACCTCTGGGAAATCGGATCCTGCTGACCAAGTCACCAACTCATGCATCCTCGATGAAAAAGGGCACATCCGGGCATTTTAAGCATTCTCGGTCAATTATGTTGTTTGGATTGGAACAGTACTTGACTATGAAAGATGACGTCAAACGAGTTCACAAGAATACAATAACAAGAACATTTGAATTGATAAATGACCACTGATTAGTGCTCATACAACTTCCTGTTACACACCCCAGGATCCTTTAAAAAGAGCACAGACAATATCTGGGAAACCAGAATCTTCTAGGACCTGAGATGTTGAAAATGAAATATAAAAATGTATCCTCTCTTACTTTCTCTTTCTTTCTTTCTTTCTTTCTTATCTCCTTGTCCTTGTTTCTCTTTCTCTCTCTCTCATTCTTTCTCAGTCTTTCTCTGTTTCTCTCTCTCTGCCTTTATTTGTGTCCTTCTTTCTCTGCCATTGCAGGCCTCAGTTACACAGAGAGCTGGTCTTGGCTGTATTGCCACCCTCCTCCTCAAAGCCTAACTGGTGGTAATGAGTCAGCCTGGCCACCTATGAGAGGCAGCGGATCTGTCCCTGTCGCCATGTGGTCTCCAGCGCCAGCATCGGAGTGATGAACAGAGGAAGGAGAGGAAGGAGAGAAAGAGCTGCTCATGTCTGCCATGATAAGTGTTACCTTCTGATGTTAACTTCCTGTTTGCGAAAATGCCTCAGTCAGTCAGTCACCCATGAGTGAGAGTGCTTATCCTGTCTGATGGGGTGTGATTGAACTGATTAGAGGGGAGGGAACAGGTGAGGAGATGAGAGGAGGGGAGGAGGAGAAGAGATGAGTACAGGATGTAAGAGGAGGGGAGGAGGAAAAGAGCGGACAGGAGGAAAAGAGAGGAGCAGAGTAGTGCAGAAAGGAGGTGAGGACAGTGGAGGTGAGAGAGGGGCAGAGGAGAAGAGGGGCAGAGAGGTGAAGAGAGGAGGGCAGAGAGGAAGAGGAGGGCAGAGAGGAGGTGAGGACGGTGGAGGTGAAGAGAGGAGGGCAGAGAGAAGAAGAGGAGGGCAGAGAGGAGGTGAAGAGAGGAGGGCAGAGAGGAGAAGAGGAGGGCAGAGAGGAGGTGAAGAGAGGAGGGCAGAGAGGAGAAGAGGAGGGCAGAGAGGAGGTAGGAGGGCAGAGAGGAGGTGAAGAGAGGAGGGCAGAGAGAGAAGAGATGCAGAGAGGAGGTGAGAGGGCATAGGAGGTGAAGAGAGGAGGGCAGAGAGGAGAAGAGGAGGGCAGAGAGGAGGTGAGGAGGGCAGAGAGGAGGTGAGAGAGGAGGGCAGAGAGAAGAGGAGGGCAGAGAGAAGAAGAGGAGGGCAGTGAGGAGTTGAGGACAGTGGAGGTGAAGAGAGGAGGGCAGAGAGGAGGGCCTGGTATGTCTGCTTGAACCACCATGTCTGAGGACAAAGCACATCACCACCCTGTTCTACACACAGCATAATCACAGATAAGAGGGAACAACAAGCTACACTCATCAATTATAGTAATGTCTATGTGCTGGGTGAGCAATCGCTCTCTATCTCTTCTTCTCTGTCTTTCCTACTCTCCCTCTATGTCTCTTTCCATCCCCCCTCTCTCTCCTCCCCATCTCTCCCTCCCCCCCCCCGCCCCTATCTCTCTTCTCTTGTCCATACGTCTCTCTTTATTTAGCTGGTCTCTCTTAGGCCTTTTAAGAGACTGGGCACAGTGAGACACAGCAGTAAATTAAATTAATGTTAGCCTTTTTCTCAATCATTCATCATTGCTATAAAATGATTAGAGCGGTTGTAAGTACATCGTTAAAAGCGCACAGTATAATAGAGCCATTAAAAAGTCATTAAGTCCAGCCTAGCATGAAGGACTGACAGGAGAGAGATGGAGAAGGGGGGGGGGTCAAAAGAGAAAATGTCAACTATTATCGGAGAGGTTGAGAGGATGTCCAAGAGCACGTTCACGATGTAAACAAAGCAAGTAAGGTAGGTCTTATTCGCCCTCAGGTCAGTCATATTTAGTCATTCACACTGTTGACCTATAGTATAGACTGATGTGTGGTTGGGATCAGTTTGATGGCTTTAAGAGACGACTGGAAGCAAAACCATGGTGAAATGTAGCCCCCATTAGGTAAAGGCCCAGAAATCTAAGCAAATCCTATTCTATGCAGATTGCATGCACATTTATCCACTGTGTCATAGAGCAACAAACGATTGGCCTTTATGCATATCTATGTTAATGTGTCTCCACCTTTCTATTATATTGCCAGAAGTTCCTAGCTATTGTAGCAAGTAAGATATCGATTATGTTTGTATAAACAGCTTCACAGTCCTGATTCCAATGATTAAAAAGCTTCACACACGAGTGTGTCTCTTGTTTATTAGGGCATTATTCAATTGACATCATTAGTATTGACAAGTCAAACTAAACTTCCTAGCACATCATAGCTAACACAACATTCAGCCATCAACAGTCAGCCAGACTAGCTTGCTAGTGGACATAACATTCTTGAACCCTGGACTAGTCTTACAGTACTGTAGCAATCAGTCAAACATATTATTTGGCCATCCGACAAGCCTTTAACTGTCACTAGCTAGCTAACTGTCAGGTAATGTCAGCTAGGGTGAGATTTAGTCAGCTAGCTCATCGGTCATTTAATCAGTCAGTAAACTAGCTAGCATAACAATCAGTCAGTCATCAGGCTATTTAGCTAGCATAGCAGTCATCAAGATCAGTCGGTTAGTCAGCTTTAACAGTCAGGCAGCCAAACAGACAGACAAGCCTTCCCCACAAGGCGATTGTCCTGGTCCTACATAATTGACTGCTTTTCCTAATGGGAAAACTTGCTTAAGCCTAAAAAAATGATGTGATTGTATCTTAAGTTCCTAAGTTCGTTAATAAACAATTAGGAGAGCAGTGGAGTGGGTAATTTGATGAAGAGGTGATAAACACTTTCACTGGCTAGTCCCTCTCTTCTCAGAGGCCGTGTGTTTGGAGAGAGAGCGGCTTTAAACAGACCAAGTCTCTGGGGGGTTTTCGCATCAATCATAGCCTAAGCCTCACACACACACACACACACTCTGTATGGCTAAACTGGTTAATTGGTAGACCATTGTTTTCAGTGTTGAGTGTGGTAGCAGCTATTTATATCCGATTTGGCTGCAGTTGTAGTACATTTGTCTGTGTATGAGGCCAAGCAGCCATTCATTGTATTTACCTTTATTCAATTAGCAGAGGCTTTCATCCAAAGCGACTTCCAAGAGAGAGCTTTACAAAAGTGCATAGGTCAATGATCATAAATAACGAGATAGCCCCAAAAACATTGCGGGTAGCCACAAGGATCACACTTTTTGAGTTGAGTGACCACAAAATCATTACGCGTTACAGATTAGGCAGCCATGCAATATTACAGTTCCAGGAATTTGTCATTTCGGCCCAGATTGCATTTTTTTGTGTCTGTGTGGAATTACGGCCTTGTATAATATTTAAATTTGTTGTTACCTCATGAACAAACACATCAATTTCGTTTTCACGAACTCTTTGTTTTCAGTTGCACGTTTAAATGCTCGCAGTTTACGGTATAGTAAGTGGGCGGAGAAAGGCGCTGATTACCCGATGAACTGCAGGTTTCGTAAATACGATGTAAACTGAAGTATCACAGCGTGCGCAAACTGCAGGTTGGCCATGGTGCTAATAACGCTACGTTTGCAAATGAGGCCCTCAGTATCTCTGATGGAGGTGGGGAGTTGATTCCACCATTGGGGGGGCCAGATAGGAGATGGCGCTCTTGAGAGATGGGACTACCAGACGGCGAGGAGCGAGTTGCAGTAGTCCAACTTGGAGAGGACAAGTGCTTGGACTAGCAGCTGGGTGGAATGCTCAGACAGGTATCTCCTGATCTTCCGGATGTTGTAGAGGGTGAATCTACACGACCGGGAGACTGCAGCAATGTGGACCGCGAGGGAGAGCTTGTCATCCATGGTAACCCTGAGATTCCTGGCAGAGGATGAAGGGGTCAACGTCGCGGATCCTAAGTGATTACAGGTGATTGAGAGATTGTGGGAGATGGAGAGTTTGGCCGGGATGATGAGAAGTTATGTTTTGGCGAGGTTCAGCTGGAGGTGATGCCTGGTCATCCAGGCAAAGATGTCTGTGAGGCAGGCCTCGATTCTAGCGAGAGGGGAGAAGAGGAGGAGTATAAAAGCCAAATATTCACAAATTCATCCAGTCAATCATTCATTCATGTATTTATTTTTTACATTCCACTGGGGCCACATGTCTGTAACCTGAGTGAGTACTGTATGTGTGTGTGTGCGCATGTGTGTGTGTGTATGCATGAGTGCGCACATGCCGGTGTAGCAGCCTTATTAATAGGTTGTCCCACGGCTTGATCACAGTGCTTCATATCCATTAGCCCGGCTGGCGGCTGGAACCCCCCAGCACATGCTGCTGGCTGACTGGACCCTGGGACACGCAGGGCTGCTCCGTGATGGTAGCGTGTTCAAGTGAGAGCACACGCCTATCATCTGAAATCCTGCATATCTGTCTGATTAACAGGCTTGCCAGACCTGGATATATGCTCCATAAATGTGTGTCTGTATCACTGTGTGTGTGTGTGTGTGTGAGCATCTGTATAAGTGTGTGCCTGTGTGTGTAGGGTACACCAGGCACGCCTCTGGGACAGTCCACATGGCCTAGTTAGTGTGAGAGACTGACTGGTGTCCAGCAGGAATATTAATCTGACCTGTACACCTGAGGCTGGACTTGTCTGTCCTGTCCACCCCCTTTTATTTCTCTCTCTCCCTCACTCTTCTTCCTCTCTTTACCTCTCTCACACTCTCTCTCCCCCTCCCTCTCTCCAACTTTCTTCCTATCTCTCTATTTCTCTCCCCCCCCCCTTTTTCCTTTGCCTCACTTCCTGTCTCTCTCCCTCACCATCCCTCTTTCTCTCCCTGACCTTTTCTCTCACTTTTTGCTCTATCTCCCTCTCCCCTCCCCACTTCTTCCTACTCTCAACTCCTCTTCCTTCGTTTCTTCCCCTCTCCTTTTCTCCCCTCTCATTCTCTCCCCCTCTCAATTCACCTCCTCTCTTCTCTTTCCCTCCTCTTTACTCATCTCTTGCAGAAACAGTTTGAGTAGTGAAGGCTAGCAGAGAGTGCATAGTACATACAGACACACACACACATCCACTTCGTAGACGGGACATCCCAGAAGTCTGCCTGTCATTCTGGGGGTCCTCAGCATGACCAGCCAAGCACACAGAGGGAGCCAACTCCCCTGCCTGTCTAAAAAGCCTTTCTATGTCACTCTGTCACTCAGAACTCCCTCCCTCCCTGTCTCCCTCCCTGTCTGTCTGTCTGTCTGTCTCCCTCCTTCCCTGTCTCTATCTTTCATTACTTATCCATCTCTCGATCTGTCTTTCATTGGGTTTTAGTTCTATAACAGACTGTGTGACCAGGTCTTCCTCTAGGTGGCTACACAGCACCAAGGGCCTTGGTTGGTTTTAGAGGTCATAGAGCCATTAGAATGTGAGATCAGTCAGACAGGACAGACCTGGATCAGCAGCAGCGATATGGTCCAGTAGAGTAGCAACACCAGGTACAGTATGTCCTCCCCTCTGGATGGAGGTGAGAGGAGTGGACAGTAGAGGAGGGTAGGGTAGGAAAGAGGAGGGACTGCAGAGGGGAGGATAGGAGAAGAGAAATTCCGACATACACTTGGAGCAGGGTCAAGGTCTGTTAGTTGAATCCTCACTGCTGTATAATTGCCTGTTTAGACCTCCTGGTAAGTGGTCCCAGTAAGGCAACAACTTCCCCTCTCTCTCTCTATCTCTCTTTCTCTCTTGCTCCCACTCTCTCACACACACACACACACATTCTCACACACACACTCCCCCTGATTGGACTCCCGGTACACATATAGTCTTGGTCCTTGCCTCTGCCTGAGTCTCATTGTGCACACATGCTGCATGTATGGACCAGGTCTGGTGTGAATGGTTAAATGACCCACACAGCATAGTCTCAGTCCCAGCTCCACACAAGCACTATACACACATGACCAATCCCACCCAACATCCAACACCCTACATCCGACACCCCACATCCAACACCCTACATCCGACACCCCACATCCAACTGCACCTCTCATTACAGCTGCTGTCTGCTGTACTCCATCACCAACACTCTGGTGGACATGATAAAACTGCTGGGTTTAGAGTGGCACAAAAACCTAAACTCTACCCCAGTCTAACCTGCCCCAGTCTAACTTACCCTGTCTAACCTGCCCCAGTCTAACCTGCCTCGGTCTAACCTGCCCCAGTCTAACCTGCCCCTGTCTAATTTATCCAGTCTAACCTACCCCAGTCTAACCTGCCCCTGTCTAACCTACCCCAGTCTAACCTACCCAGTCAAACCTGCCCAGTCTAACCTACCCCAGTCTAACCTGCCCCTGTCTAACTTACCCAGTCTAACCTGCCCCAGTCCAACCTGCCCCAGTGTAACTCTACCCCAGTCTAACCTGCCCCAGTCCAATCTGCCCCAGTCTAACCTGCCCTGTCTAGCCTACCCCAGTCTAACCTGCCCCAGTCTAACTCTACCCCAGTCTAACCTGCCCATGTCTAATCTGCCTCAGTCCAACCTGCCCCAGTCTAACCTGTGCCTGCGTCTACACGGGTGTGTATCTGTGTGTGTGTGTAAGTGGAATCTGCACTTGTGAGTGTGTAGCTGTGTGTGTCTATCTGTGTGTGCCTGTGTTTAGTCATTTAGCAGATGCTCTTATCCAGAGCGACTTACAGTAAGTACAGGGATATTCCCCCCGATGCAAGTAGGATGAAGTGCCTTGCCCAAGGACACAACGTAATTTGCACGGCCAGGAATCAGATCGGCAACCTTCTGATTAATAGCCCGATTCCCTAACCGCTCAGCCACCTGACCCTCACATGTGTGAGAGTGTGTGTATGTGTGTGTTCTGCAAGCTCACGGACTAGCCTGCAGGACATTTTCTCTTATTTTCTCATGTTCTGGCTGAGATCCAAGGTTGTTTAAATTAAAGATATCTCATCACCAGACTAGGTTCTCCTCC
Organism: Mallotus villosus; assembly: GCA_903064625.1. Taxonomy (NCBI): domain Eukaryota; kingdom Metazoa; phylum Chordata; class Actinopteri; order Osmeriformes; family Salangidae; genus Mallotus; species Mallotus villosus. The sequence continues at coordinate 12,936 of CAEFZP010002246.1, forward strand.
ACTCTCTCACACACACAAACACAGGCACATATACACACACCTACACCGTCGCACACACACACACACACAAACCCAAGCGCATACACAAACACTCAGACACACGGTTGCATAAAAACACACACAGGCACATATACATACATCTACACCGTCACACACACACACACACACACATACAAACACACAGGCACACTTAATTAAAGATCCTGCTGTTGTATCTGTAGAGCATCTCCACTTCTGGTGTAGACAGAGAACTTGGCCAACGTTAGACCTGGACACCATGTTACACTGACCAGGGGGATTGAACCCTGGCCCCTCCCAGGCCTGAGCTTCTACCACCAGTCCAAGAGGGCTGACTCCCAGCCATCTGGCACGAGTCCTCAGCTTATGCACTCAAATATCAGTTATAATATTAACACTGCAGTTAGCTGCATGAGAGGAGGAGGCCTGTGTTGGTATAAGGAGAGAGGAGGGGAACGAGTGTGTGTGGAGAAGAGGGGTGTATGTGTGACAAGAGGAGGGGCGTGTGTGTGTATGTGTGCGTGTGCGGAGGTGTGTGTGTGTGTGTGTCCCTGGCTCTGCCTGACTGTCCACCACCAAAGGAATGCATGGGTGTAATTTATAAAAGTGCTACAGAAGTAGATTTCACTCAGAGTGTAAGTGTAAGAGTGTGTGTGCTTGTGTGAGTGTATGTGTGTGTGTGTCAAGTTTGCATCAGACTGAGGTGTAATTAGCGCACATCCTGTTCTCCCATCTGCCACTTCCTGTGTCCCTGTTCACATCCTTCTCTCCCTCTTCTCTCCTTTTCCCTCTCTCCCTCTCTCATTTTCCCTTTTCCCCCTCTCCCTCCCTTTCACTCTCTCTCTCCTCCCTCTTACTCGCCCTCTCTCTCCTCCCCTCTTTCACTCCAACTTCCGTCCCTGTTTTGGTTCAGTCAAGGAAAAACGGAATTTACTAATATGTTGGCGGACAACAGACTGTTCTAAAGTGACAAACATACATTCTTAAACCTTAATCCTTCTGCAGCGGCATAGATTCATTATATTAATTAAGATGAATAATATTATTGCATGAATATTCATGCTGTCATAAATGTGTGGTCTTAGTTGTTTGACCCTCTCTAATCATCTCCTACGTAATGGAGGAACACACACCTTCACACTGGGGGGTGTAAGAGTGTGTGTGTCCTGCTGTGCTCGGACCTGAAGTACACACACGCACACAGATACACACACACACATGCTGACACACTGTGTGTGTGCCCTGCTCTATCACGGGCCCCAGCTAAGGACCATGTAGTGTGTGTGAGGTAGAGCCTGCTGTCGCTTCTCTACGTGCTGCTCTCTCTGCTAATGAAGTGTCTGAACCCTGGTGGTCTTCTCTTCTCCTCTGTTCCTTCTCTCCTCTTCTTACCTCTCCTCTCCCCCTCCTTCCATCCTTTCTCCTTCCTCTCTCCTGGTGGATCTCTCTCTTCTCCTCACCTCTCTCCTCCCTTTTCTTCCTCTCCTCTTCCCTCCTCGCCCTCCTTTTCTTTTCTCCCTCCTCTCCTCACTCTTCTCATCTCTCCTTTCTATTTTCCTCCTTTCTGCTGCTCTCTTCTTCCTCCCTCATCTCCTTCATCTCTCCTCCATTCTGACTATCTCTTCTCTTCCTCCTTCCTGCCCCCCTCCTTTCACCTCTTCCCTCTATACCTCCTGGGTAGTGTGAACTGTCTCAGTGAAGTCAGATTCAGATCAGATTCAGTGATAGTTGCTGTGGTAACTCTCCAAACAGATGGTCAATCAACCTCCAAACTCTCACTCCAGAACAACACTTGTGTGTGTGTGCGCGCTCATGCTTCTGTGTGGGTGTGTGACAACTCACAAGTCACAAATGCCACCTCAACAGGACTATCAGTGCCTACAGACTAAACCAAACATCGAACACGTTACATTTATACACACACACACACACATAACTGGAGAGTTAGTTTAACTTATCTCTTGAGTTAAGAATCTGCATTTAAGTTATGTCAGTGACAGCAGGCTGTAGGCATCAACATCTGAGTCATGATACTGAATAGAGGAGGATGAAAAAAGAGACGATAGGAGATAAAGAAAGAGAGGAGGATTGGAGAGAGAGGGGAGGATGGAGAGAGTGGGGTGGATGATAAAAGAGAGGAGCAGAGAGAGGGGAGGAAAGGGCACCTCCAGGCAGAGCATCCACAGCATCCTGCAACTGTTCCTGTCGTCTCCCCCCAGCCCCAACCCCCAAGTCTCCACAGATCCAGCCAGTTTGGTAAGGCCTACTCCACTCCGGAGGCCATCCTGAGGGGGCCGGCTGAGAGGACTGACTCCAGCTGTAATCTTGGGTTGTGAACAATCTGTTCCTCCCACTCCCCTGGCCTCACCTCTCTGCCCCACCAGCAGCCAGGCTCTGTGCCAGCACCAAAATCTCAGGACAGCAGCATAAAGTCAGGGGAGGAGGGGAGGAAAAAACGGAAGGAGGGAGGCAGGGAGAGAGAGGGACTGAAGCCAAAACTCTATCCCTCTCATCTACAAACTCCTTTCTCTTTATCCCTTTTCCTGTCCCAAGTCCTGACCCTCTCCTCCCTCTTATCTTCCTCCTCACTCTCTCTCTCCTCTCCTCCCTTTTCTGTCTCTCCTCTCATCCCTCTTCTCTCCATCCTCGGTCTCTCCTCTCATCCCTCTTCTCTCCCTCCTCTGTCTCTCCTCTCCTCCCTTTTCTGTCTCTCCTCTCATCCCTCTTCTCTCCATCCTCGGTCTCTCCTCTCATCCCTCTTCTCTCCCTCCTCTGTCTCTCCTCCCTCTTCTGTCTCTCCTCTCATCCCTCTTCTGTCTCTCCTCTCATCCCTTTTCTCTCCCTCCTCTCATCCCTTTTCTCTCCCTCCTCTGTCTCTCCTCTCATCCATTTTCTCTCCCTCCTCTGTCTCTCCTATCATCCCTCTTCTCGCCCTCCTCTGTCTCAAATAAACTCGCCCTCAAATAAACGCTGCCCTTGAATAAAAGCCGCACCAAAAATGAACATTGTGTAATAAATGCCGCCCCAGAAATACGGTAGTAGCAGCTTGTCATTTTAATGAACGCTCTCTTGTGTTGCACTAGGGGCCCACTGCTAGCTAAATACGTTTCAAATATCACATCAACATACCTTACTTAGCAAATAACTCGCTAGCTAGAGACTATCTGTTAGTCAGCATTAGAAGGGAAGTTTACGAAAACATTGCCAGAAAACGAATAGCAGTCTAGCCTATTGCTAACGCCTGTCTAGATTATCTATTGAAAGAACTGAGAGAGGCAGGTGCTCTTGCGTTAGAAGCTAAATTAGTTTACATGGCTACAGTAGGTCTAGGTAGGTGTTTTCGCTATTTAGCTGTTCTTGCATTCCTTAAAAATCTGTGTTAATAAAAAGCAGATGAGATAGAGACATTTGCTCATTGCTTAATCAGTGATTTAGAAGACCGTACTGTTCAAACTAGCTAAGACAATTTAATGTAGCGAACTAGCAGGCTTGTCTAAAGACACATTAACATGCGAGCGCATCTAGCCTACAATGCACCAAAAATGAACATTGTGTGATAAACGCTGTGGCGTTAAACCGAAGAAATACGGTATGTGTCTGTGTACTGTGTCTCCTCCCTCTTCTTTTCCCTCTTCTCTTCCACCCCTTTTTCTTTTCTCTCCTCTCCCTCTTCTCTGCTTTTCTCACTTCCCTCCTCTGCTCCTCTCCTTCCATCTTTTCTCCTTTCGTCTTCTCAACCGTCTGCTCTCCTCACTTTCATATAAGTAGTTCTTCAGAACTCATGTCTGTGCGTGGAGACTGTTGATTTGAAACGCTGCAGTTCAAACTGAATGAGTCTTCAAATGGAAATCAATGAAAGCAAACGACATTGTTGAATCAACAGCAGGATATATCCAAGACATTAACACATCATTGCAAGTATGAGTATGGCTCAATCCCTCTCCTCTTTCCTCCCTCCACCCTTGTCCTCCTTCTCTTCTTCTTACTCACTCTGTCCTCTCCCCCCTCCTCTCCTCCCTCTCTTTTCATCTTTCCCTCTGATAATAAGTCAAGCTCTTTAAGCTGCCTGAATCAACAGACACACAGACCTCTTTCTCAGCTGTGTGTGTGTACTGTGTGTGTGTTTACTGTGTGTATGTATACTGCATGTGTGTTGCAGCTCCACGCACGTTTCCTGTGTGAGAAATAGGTTGAGCCGTGGCGATACCGCAGTAGCAGCCTGCTCCTCTGATTGTCGGATGGCTGCTCTGTAATCCCCTCTCTGCCTTTAGTCATGAAAGGAATGGCGGACTCCCTCTGATGGCTCTCAGAGAAGACGGGTCTCTGCCGACTCCACACACTCCTTATTAGAGGGGCTGAGTCAAATAAACAAGACTTGTTTATTCGTTTCCTGGTTCTAAAGGTCGGTTTCACGATGGGACAACACCATTTTGAACTTCCTTTGATTCTCTGTACCTCACCTGTTTGTCTAACTGTTACTCTCTCTAACCTGTCTACCTGCCTGTCACTCTCTCTAACCTGTCTGCCTGCCTGTCACTCTCTCTAACCTGCCTGCCTGCCTGCTACTCTCTCTAACCTGTATGTCTGCCTGTCACTCTCTCTAACCCGTCTACCTGCCTGTCACTCTCTCTAACCTGTCTGCCCGTCACTCTCTCTAACCTGCCTGCCTGCCTGTTACTCTCTCTAACCTGTCTGTCTGCCTGTTACTCTCTCTAACCTGTATGTCTGTCTGTCACTCTCTCTAACCTGTCTGTCTGCCTGACACTCTCTCTAACCTTTCTGTCTGTCTGTCACTCTCTCTAACCTGTCTGTCTGCCTGTCACTCTCTCTAACCTGTCTGTCTGTCTGTCACTCTCTCTAACCTGTCTGTCTGCCTGACACTCTCTCTAACCTTTCTGTCTGTCTGTCACTCTCTCTAACCTGTCTGTCTGCCTGTCACTCTCTCTAACCTGTCTGTCTGCCTGTCACTCTCTCTAACCTGTCTGTCTACTGCCCTATCTTTCTATCTAACCTGTCTCTCTCCCTAGTCTATCTATCTATTTATCTGCCAGACACATCAGACACCTCCTTCCTCTCCTGGGGCCTAATTTATAAATGTGAAAAAACTGAACGCGGGAAAGGCGGCCGGCCCGGATAGTGTGCCCTGCTGAAGGTCTGTGCTGATCAACTGGCTGAGCCCCTTCAAGAGCTCTTCAACCTGAGCCTACAGTCAGGGAGGGTCCCGGTTCTGTGGAAAACATCATGTCTCGTGCCGGTAGCCAAGACTGGACGCCCGGCCGTGCACAACGACTACAGACCGGTGGCCCTCACATCACATGTCATGAAGACACTGGAGCGGCTGTTTCTGCGCCACCTGAGACCTCTGACTGAACATGCACTTGACCCCCTGCAGTTCGGGTACCGGGAGAGTGTAGGGGTGGATGACGCTGTCCTCTACCTGCTCCACCGGGTCTACTCCTACCTGGACGAGCCGGGAAGTCAAATGAGAATTATGTTCTTCGACTTTTCGAGCGCCTTCATCACCATCCAGCCTCTCTTACTTAGAGAGAAGCTCGAAAGGATAGGGGTGGATCCCTTCTTCACTTCCTAGATTACGGACTACCTGACAGGACGGCCACAGTTTGTCAGACTGGGGAGTTGTGCCTCTGACATTGTCGTGAGCAGCACTGGGGCTCCGCAGGGGACTGTGCTGGCTCCGTTCCTGTTCACCCTCTACACGTCAGACTTCACCTACAACTCTGGGTCCTGTCACGTCCAGAAATATTCAGATGACACGGCTATAGTGGCGTGTGTGAGGGAGGAGCAGGTGGGGGAGTACAGGGACCTGACGAGTGCCTTCTGCGACTGGAGCGAGAGGAACGGCCTTCTCCTTAACACCAGCAAGACCAAGGAGTTGGTCATTGACTTCCGTAGGACTAAGCCACATCTGCAGCCTATTAACATCCAGGGCAAGGACATGGCGGTGGTGCAGACCTACAAGTTCATGGGGGTGCATCTGGACGACAAGCTGAACTGGTCAGCTAACGCAGGTGCACTGTACAAGAAGGGAAAGAGTAGGTTGTTCTTCCTGAGGAAACTCAGGTCCTTTGATGTCTGTAAGGAGATGCTGCTCATGTTCTATCAGTCAGTTATGGCGAGCGTGCTCTTCTACGCTGCAGTCTGCTGGGGAGGCAATATGTCCAAGAGGGACACTGGGCGGCTGGACAAGCTGGTCAGGAAGGCGGGCTCAGTGGTGGGGCAGAGCCTGGACTCACTGGGGACTGTGGTGGAAACGGATGCAGGGAAAGCTCTTGGCCATCATGGGCAATGTCAATCACCCCCTTCACCATGTCCTGGCAGGACAGTCCAGCAGCCTCCGTAGCGGGCTCAACACCCTACGTTCTCGGACTGAGCGTCTCAGGAGGTCCTTTGTACCAGCTGCCATAAAACTCTAATATATTATTGGGTGTGCCACGATGACGTGGCGCATCCTTTGTAATCTCACATATATATTTATTATTATTATTATTTTTGCCCCCCTACTCCTCGGTCAATATTTGGACTACATAGAAAACGTCGACGTCCAAAGTTTCGTCTTGGTCCCGATTGAGTTGCTATTACTTTTATGTACGTTCCGTTGCACAGTTTAGGACCATACAACGTTTTTGTGGCATAAAGTTGATTTTGTCGGCAAAGGGTAGACTACTCAGTTATAATAGCCTACGTCACAGCGTCGGCACATGTTAGCAACGACGCATTAGATACGACGTGCATAGAAGACTGTTGCAGCACAGCAAGGATCGTATCGTGCCCCCCCCTAGCATCCGTCAATATTTTGATTACTTAGAAAACGTCATGTCAAAAGTTGGTAGCCATTGAGTTGCTTGTCTTTTTATTTACCTGGCTAACTTGCTAGCCACAGTCACTGACGCTACTAACGTCACGAAACACGCGTGACTACCTCTAGCAGAACATTAGTTTAGCAGCTTGTTAACTTCTGGGAGATAGCTATAGGCTAACTATAGCTTTAACGATACTGCGAGGCAGCTGCAGAAACGCCACAAGCAAAGAGGCCAGGGTGATAACTATTTACAAATGTAACTTTCTGATATGAAACACAATTGTTAAGTGTAATGTACAATATAAGCTAATATTATTGAGGAACTACATCGACTTTCGGAAACGGTAGTCTACTATTTCACTGAAGCATTAGCATCATGACATTAGCCTATGTTGCCCGGGCAACACATACTACAGCGGTCTAGGCTGCATCTGTTTTCAATCGTTAAAATAAACATTACTCACAAATACATTTTCGTTGTACGATTTATTATGACATTAGATTACAAGTAAACGATTTGTTGGTGAAATAATCATTACCTGTGATTTCAAACCAGTACTGCAACGCTGTAGCCTACGCGAGACACTGTGTAGCTAACAAAAACATCCACAGCTGTTTACAGTAGGGAGTCAAACGGCGACAGAAAATGTTCGGCACTCCCTTAAATCAAAAGTATTTCAATAGGTGAAACTGTCTGACTACTAACCCGAACTTCATTGACACAGCCGTCAATCTGTTCATGAAAGCAATATTTAATTTCAGCCTAAACCGTACAACGGAACGTTCAACCAACGATCGCAACCAAGACTCGAACACTGTAGTAGCTCTACAATTTACCGGGGCAGCTTCTCCACAAAGGGCTATATCGCATTTTGCGTTATTACTGACAATGATCGCTATTGAGCTTTTTATGCATGAGCGATTTTCCACTAAATAAATGTCAAGCTTACTTACGTTTTTGGGGACATGTCATAAGTTAGCAGACATAGAGCTACTGTTTGAATCGCGATTCCATCTGAAATATTTCCAGTGATAACAGTAGCTTCTTTCCAAGGGTGTTCTTAATGAATTATTATGCAATAGACTGTGAGTAGGCTAAATGCTTGAAAATATCACTAGAAGGGAAAAACTTGAAGGGACGGACAAGCAGGCAGGCACACCCTCACAATTTCCCCAGAAATTGTATGCTCTCTAGTTCTACACTGTTTCTACACTGTATATAACTTGTAACTTAACTTAATTTAACCCTAACTTGTAACTAACCCTAACCCAAGAGTTTCTCCCTCTCCCCAAATTTCAGCTCCGCTCCCTCCTCTGGAAGGGTAATCCTCCAGCCCACTTCAACCCCGCCTCTGTACCAGCTGCCATTAAACTTGAATATATTATTCTACACTGTTTTGCACTATACAGCTGTAATATACATACACACCGTATCTACACTGTACACAACTTGTAACTTAACCCTAACTTGTAACTAACCATAACCCAAGAGTCTGTCCCTCTCCCCCCCAAGTTTCAGCTCCGCTCCCTCCTCTGGAAGGGTAATCCTCCAGTCCACTTCAACCTCGCCAGCCCTATCAGCTCCATCTGCCAACATGACTTCATAACGCAACACAACATAACTTCATATTATATGTACATATTGTCTGTATTTATTATTGGGTGTGCTCTAGGCTTCGCCAGAGCCAACCTTTGTTATCTCACATATATATTTATTATTTTTCTTATTTTAGCCCCCCTAATCCTCGGTCAATATTTGGACTACATAGAAAACGTTGACGTCAAAAGTTTCGTCTTAGTCCCAATTGAGTTGCTATTACTTTTATTAACGTTCCGTTGCACAGTTTAGGACCATACAACGTTTTTGTGGCATAAAGTTGATTTTGTCGGCAAAGGGTAGACTACTCAGTTATAATAGCCTACGTCACAGCGTCGGCACATGTTAGCAACGACGCATTAGATAGGACGTGCATAGAAGACTGTTGCACAGCAAAGATGGATACCATCCTGCCGCCCCCCTAGCATCCGTCAATATTTTGATTACTTAGAAAACGTCATGTCAAAAGTTGGTAGCCATTGAGTTGCTTGTCTTTTTATTTACCTGGCTAACTTGTTAGCCACAGTCACTGACGCTACTAACGTCACGAAACACGCGTGACTACCTCTAGCAGAACATTAGTTTAGCAGCTTGTTAACTTCTGGGAGATAGAGCTAGCTAGGCTAACTATAGCTTTAACGCTACTGCAAGGCAGCTGCAGAAACGCCACAAGCAAAGAGGCCAGGGTGATAACAATTTACTAATTTTACTTTGTGATATGAAACACAATTGTGAAGTGTAATGTACAATATAAGCTGGTATTATTGAGGAACTACATCTACTTTCGGAAACGGTAGTCTACTATTTCACTGAAGCATTAGCATCATGACATTAGCCTATGTTGCCCGGGCAACACATACTACAGCGGTCTATGATGCATCTGTTTTCAATCGTTAAAATAAACATACTCACAAATACATTTTCGTTGTACGATTTATTATGACATTAGATTACAAGTAAACGATTTGTTGTTGAAATAATCATTACCTGTGATTTCAAACCAGTAATGCAACGCTGTAGCCTACGCGAGACACTGTGTAGCTAACAAAAACATCCACAGCTGTTTACAGTAGGAAGTCAAACGGCGACAGAACATGTTCGGCACTCCCTTAAATCAAAAGTATTTCAATAGGTGAAACTGTCTGACTACTAACCCGAACTTCATTGACACAGCCTAAACGTGTCAATCTGTTCATGAAAGCAATAATTAATTTCAGCCTAAACCGTACAACGGAACGTTCAACCAACGATCGCCACCAAGACAACACTGTAGTATACAATTTACCGGGGCAGCTTCTCCACAAAGGGCTAAATCGCATTTAGCGTTGTTACTGTCAATGATTGCTATTAAGTTTTTATGCATGAGCGATTTTCCACTAAATAAATGTCAAGCTTATTTACCTTTTTGGGGGCATGTCATAAGTTAGCAGACATAGAGCTACTGTTTGAATCGCGATTCCATCAGAAATATTTCCAGTGATAACGTTGTTACAGTAGCTTCTTTCCAAGGGTGTTCTTAATGAATTATTATGCAATAGACTATGAGTAGGCTAAATGCTTGAAAATATCACTAGAAGGGAAAAACTTAAAGGGACGGACAAGCAGGCAGGCACACCCTCACAATTTCCCCAGAAATGGTATGCTCTCTAGTTATTATTATAATATTTTAAATAGGAGAGCTGTGAAAGATAACTGAATTTCCCTCACGGGATAAATAAAGTATTTATCTATCTATCTTATCTGTCTATCTATTTATCTATCTAGTTTGTATACAAACTTTGGGATTTATAAAAAACAAACTTCACGTGAGAATGTGCGGCCCTCCACGCACACTGTGACCCATGCATACGCACAAAACTTTGAGAAATGAAGCCTAGCGCAAGTTCAGTCAGGCAAGACTGATCCCTGCACTCGGGCATACTCGGTTATGTACTACTCTCTCCCCCCGCTAAGAACGCTCTACTGTTCCTATGTCGGGCGTCATCAGGGTTGAGTTCTGTTAGCGCTCCAGTCTATCAATTAACCCCGTCACATGATCCCGTGCCTTTAAATATGACTCTCCCTGTGCAGTTTGTCCATCAAATGCGCGATCGCATGCTATTGAGTGCGCGATTGCTGTTCTTGTCGTGTTGGCTGGACCTTACTGTATTCATAGTGTTTATGGGCTATGTCTGATTCCGAGTTGGATTTACTCGAGGAGGTCTTCCCGGTTCCGCCTCTCCGGTCGCCCGACGCAGCTCTCCGCTCGCTGCTCGTTGGGGCTCCGACGGGTCCGCGGTCGAGGCGGGGCTGTGTGCAATGGGCGTCCTTCCTACGCCCAAGTTGGGGCTTTCCCAGCTCCACGCCCTGGCCGCTGGGGCGGATTGTGTCTCTCCTGGCCAAGTTCCGTCGCCCGTGGCACCCCGCTCCGTTGCTGCTCCGTACCAGGAAGTCGCGCCGTCCGGAGATCCTGGATTCGGCCGCTGACGTAGCTACCGGCCCTGCTGTCGCTCCGTTGGCTGTCCCCGCTTCCAGTCCTCAGGGGGAGGCCCTCTCCTCTACCCTTCTGGTCCTGGCGTCTTCCCTCCAATCCATCGACGCCCGCCTGCGGTCGCTGGAGAACGCCGGGGCTTCTACCTCCGCTGCCGCGGTGAACGCAGCGCCTCCCACCCCGGTATCCTGTGTGCCTATCGATGTTCCGTTGCACACCCTGGCCTCCGCGGTGGCTGCTCTGTCTCTGGGTAGGCCTTACATCCCTTCTGGGGCTGACATTACTCCTCGTTTAAGGTCTCACATTCTGCAAGGCAGGAATATCAATCTGATCCGGCTGATACTCCCCTCGCCCGAGTGTGACGTTAGCGTCTCCAACAACGATCTGTACAGCAAGGTGCTTCACTCTGCTGACCCTAGGCTGGCCAGGGACCTTTCCATCGGGGAGTTCTCGGTGGCTTTTGGGATACACCGTGAGGTGGTTTGCTCCGTGTTCCCTCAAAGACGGAAGGAACTCGATGGGTACATTGCTCTTATCGGGGATTTAAATTTGCGCTATAGAAAAAACATTTTCTATCAATATCACAAAGGGTTTTTTAGCGAGGCTGCATTGGACGTCTCCCGGTCCAATGTGCTGCTGCACTGGTCCGTGTTAGACACTGAGCTTGTGGTCTTGCTGGTCGGGGGCTCCCAGGCCGTGTCGTGCGGCACGTGTGGTGACCTGGGGCACCTTGCTTGCCGAATTGACGACTGACCACCCCTCCACGCCAATAAACATGCCTGCACTTGCCTTCGAACTATCGTCCCATACTAATGTTGTGTTTGTTGACCATCTGCTCACTGGGCTGACTCAGGGTTGGGGTTATGTGTCCACTGTCCTCGTCGCTGGTTCTAGGCAACCTCCAGTCAGCGCTGCGGGAGCCGGACGTAGTTTCCTGGCTTCTGGCCAGAGAATGCAACAAGCGTAACGTGAAAGGCCCGTACAGCTCGTCTCCGTTTCCGCTGTTTCGCAGCAATCCCCTCGGCGTCGCTACTCGCAAGTACTCTGGGAAAAAGCGACTCATTCTGGACCTGTCCGCTCCTCGCTCCGGTCCAGTTCCCGGCATAAACGGTCTCTTCCCCCTCAAGCCTTTCTCGCTACACTACGCCACCGTGGACCATGCTATCAAGCTCATAAAGGCTAGTCGGCTAGCAACAATCAGGCTAGTCGTCTTCAGCGTACTCGTCTTACGTTCGTCCTGATTCTGCTTCCATCATCGAGGCACAAAGATCTCTTCGGCCTCTATGGCTCTCGGTGAGTATATGCAAATAACTGGTGGTCGGCGGTGCCATTGTTTCTCGCTTAACTGTTCTGTGTTTGCAGGCTCGATGCAAACGCTGCCGGCGGATACAACTACTCGGTTTTCTGTATGCAACAGAGGGTCCCGGGTTCCTGCCTGGCTATCACAAGTCATGAGGGCGTCGGTCCTCCAGCCAATTAAGGCTCACATGCACTTGAGGACCCCCTGTCTTCCAGCCGTCTCAGGCTCATCTGCACAAGGACCTCGGTCCTCCAGCCGGCACAGGCTGATCACACTCAAGGGCGTCGGCCCGCTAGCCTACAGGTCATGTATGCGGGGACGCCAGTCCTCCAGCCAGCTGCACAGGCTGTTCACATAGACTCAAGGGCGGCGTCCCTCTAGCCTACATAGGTCATGTACGCGGGGACATCCGTCCTCCAGCCGGCACAGGCTGCTTCACATAGACGGGCGTGCGCCCTCTAGCCGACCAAAGCCGGCAAAGGCTTTCACCTGCATTCCTGAGGGCGTCGGGCCTCAGCCAGTCCCAGGTAAACTCTGACAGCATGAGGGGGTCGGCCCTCTAGCACATTCCCATTCATGCACTAGGGCATCGGCCTCTGGCCGGCAGGCTACAGCCTACAATCTCTTGCTTTGCTGTCCCCTGGCGTTGTTGGTATAGGAACAATTCAACGGATCTGTCCGTGCCTTGCCATCTCCTGCAGGATCCGGCCCTGGTATGTATGCTTTTAGGTCATTCTGTCATGTGGTCGCACTGATTGGTGCTGAGCACCTATGTCGGTACCACTTTTACTTTTGGGGATTCTTCTTTGGATGTTGGGCAGGCGCCCATTGATCTATAATTCCCTGTGGGGTCTAAGCTCCAAACACTGTAGTACATTTATCATTCTGTAATAAACATCTTTCACTCATCCCAGGTCTCTCCTGATTGAAATGGGAAACTGCGACTCCGATGGCAGAAGGATGAAACTCGAGTCAAGCCTTCAAGTTGATAGCATTGTAAAAAATAAATCGAAATACAACCTCACACGTGTTACATAATGAGTTCACTGGAGTGCACGCACAAAATACATGATTTCCAATAAATACAAACAGAGATACCTGTTTACGTAAAAGAACCACTCAAATATGTGTACAATTTAATTGGGAAACATATTTAATTGAATCTATAATCATTCAAAACTTGCATGTTATGAATTGTATTCTCATAAATAATTAGGTGAACATGTGGACAAATTTGGTTAAAACAGATGCTGTTGCTTCAGTTAGGCCATATACTGTATGTTTTCACATGTTCGTTGCGCATAACTGTGAACATGATAAATGCCCTGTTATTGTGGTTTGATCCATCGCGGGTTATCTGTGTTCTCGCAGTAAATTTGTTATTTTCGACCTGACCTCCGGCTAGCGAGGTACGTTGTCTTCAGGTCTGAAAATTGTTAGAGAACTGGTGAAATGTCCCGCTTTGTATTCATGTTTTATAATCGAACCAAGTTGATATTATAAAACGTATAGAAGTGTGTAATAATAATTGTAGTAAAACTGTTGTAAATATTAGAGAACAACTAGCATGCCTGTTGTGACTGTGTGGGGACGGCGGTTGATGAGGTTCCCATGTGCTCACTCAGGTGGTCGAGAGCTAGTTACGGTGCACAGAAGAAATAACTGCTTTTTCTTCGTGTCCAGGCTAATAAAAAAACATCTAGCAGATTTGCAAGTGTGGCAGTGTCTTCCATGAAAAAACTACACAACGCAGAGTGAAGCACGCTACACTCACCCATGTGCGCTTAATTTCCAGGAAGTTCTGATTTATAAAGGAGTTGAAGAGTGGCATTGCCATGCTTTATGTGTTTTGGTCGTCGACAACGTTTGGTTTTCCAAAGACAGTTTGACCAGGAATTTCGCTGTGTCGGGAACACATGTAGAGTAGGTAGATTTATTCTGGTTAGATTGACTACAATTTAAATGACAGACATACATATTTTATATATTGTGTCAAACTATTTTTTATCTGTAGCTAAGACATTGTTGCTGGATAACGTTACACTGGCGAACAGTAGTAGGGCTACTCTAGCCTACTAGTAGTGTTTGTACTGTAGAGTAGTTAGTTGCTATCACGGCTCAAGTACAGAGGTGGACCCAGATGCAGACAGCAGAGGCAGGGGATGGAGGATCCAGGGGTGAGTTAGTATGTTAACCTGCTAACACCGCTGCTGAGCTGCCTTCACTGCTGTATGCCAGGCTGCCAATGCCTTGCTGCTATCCTGCTAACACTGCTGCTGGTTTGCTAATGCTGCTATAGCTAACCTGCTAGCATCGCCTCTGGGCTGCCTTTTGCTGCTGTTTGCTGTCCTGCAAATTAACTCTGCTGCCTGTCAGCCTGCTAGCTCCACTGCCTGGCTGCTATTCACCTCTGCTGGTTTTCGTTGCTAACAGGAAATCCATTTTCCTGGTCTGATTGCTGCACATTTTAGGATTTAACATTGACGCTTGCTGAAACGCACACCTCTTCCCCTTTGTCCCTGCCATGGCTGAAGCACACCTGTTCTACTCTATTGTTGTGCTTTTCATCATAATCTCACCATCCCACTGTTCATTCAAGCACAAATCCTGCAATCCTTTACATATAACATTACCCACCCCAGTAACAGCAAGTGACTATGCATTCGAAAGAGACTCAAATTTGTTGCTAACCAGACTACTTGGTCTTCCTTCTAATGAAACCAGGTATTTTATCTTACCTCTTATTGCATGTCATGTAATGAGACTGCTCCAAAGAATGACTTTGCTGCCTTCTGTCAATAATGTACACTCAAAAAAGAACCACTATGGCTCTCTGTTACCCTTTTGTCGGGCTCTGATTATTCTGCTTTTAATTCTGTCTGGTAATATTCATGTTCACCCTGGTCCTGTAGTTACTATTAATCCTATGCCTGTCAATGATCCATGCTCTAATGTAAACTCCTGTTCGAAAGACCTGAGTTTCACTGACTTCTGTTCACGTAAAGCTCTGGGTCTTCCTCATTTGGCATTTAATGATTTCTGTGATCGCACATGTTTGGGTTTCTTGCACATTAACATTCGCAGCCTGTTACCTAAACTTGACCTGTTGAAATCCTGGGTTCACACTGTTACACCTGATGTTCTTGCTATTTCTGAATCATGGCTTAAAAAAAGCATTGCCAATCCTGACATTTTCATCCCGGGTTATAATGTATTTCGGCAGGACAGAGCAACTAAAGGAGGTGGTGTTGCTCTGTATGTTAAAGATCATCTGCAATGTACTGTTGCTCTGTCAAAATCTGTTCCTAAGCTACTTGAACTGCTAGTGTTAAAGATCAAACTGTGCAACAATTTCTCTCTCTCTGTTGCTGTCTGCTACAGACCACCCTCTGCCCCACTTTGTTCTTTAACTATTTTCAGTGAACTTCTGGCCCCACACATCTCCCCCGAGTTCATTTTATTGGGGGACTTGAATTGGGACATGACTAATCCCCCAGATCGGGTTGTTCAGCAATTTGACGCCCTAAACCTCTACCAAATTATTTCAGAGCCCACCAGACTCAATCTAAAATCTCCTTCATCTGCTACGCTGATAGACGTTATACTAACGAACGCCCCCTTTAATTATAAATCTGGTGTTTTCAGTCAAGATCTGAGTGATCATTGTGCTATTGCCTGCATGCGCTCCGCCTCCTCAGCTAAGCGCCCACCTGTGATCGTCTCCAAACGTTCCCTGAAGAACTTTGACCTGGAAGCCTTTCTCCACGACACTGCTGCAGTGAGCTGGGACACAATTAATACTCTCCCTACTATGGAGGAGGCCTGGTCCTTTTTCAAATCAACTTTCAGTCAGATCATCAATAAACACGCTCCACTCTTAAAATTACGGATCAAGGATCGTTTCAGCCCCTGGTTTTCAAGTGATTTGGCTGCTTTAATTCGCCAGAAGAACACCTTATGGCAGAAAGCCCGTTCCTCCCAGTCTCCTGCTGATTGGCTTGCCTTTCGGCAATGCAGAAATAAAAGCACTCAGGCCGTCAGAAAAGCTAAAGTCACTCATTTTCTGGACAAATTTGCATCCTGCGGCTCTGACCCCAGGAAGTTTTGGAAAACGGTTAAGTCCATGGAAAACAAGCTCACTTCACCCCACCTTCCCGATGCAATGACCTTTGGTGACATTGTTGTTACTGACAAGTCTCATATGGCCTCACTTTTCAATCAGCATTTTGTTAACTCAGCTCATGTTTTCCCTACTAAGCCCTTCACTGCTGCTCCTTCACTTTCACCTTCACCTACAACCTCCAGCTCTGGCACTTTCTCCTTCAGACCCATTACGACCGCGGAAGTCCTAGAGAATCTCACCAAACTGGACTCCAACAAGTCAGCTGGCTCTGACGGGCTCGCGCCTATGTTTTTAAAAGCTGCTGCTCCTGTCATTGCTGTCCCCATCACACGGCTTTTCAACATGTCTCTGGAACTGTCCATCTTCCCTGTAGACTGGAAATCCGCACTTGTCTTCCCTCTCTTCAAAGGAGGTTCCAGCTCTGATCCCAACTGTTATAGGCCTATTTCCATCCTGCCGTGCCTGGCTAAGGTCTTAGAGAAACTGGTACATAAACAGCTTAGCCACTTCTTAACCTCCAACAACATCCTGTCCAACTTGCAGTCTGGGTTCCGGCCAGGCCATGGGTGCATCACAGCCACGCTGAAGGTCCTCGATGATATTGTTTCCTCTCTGGACTCCAAGCAGACCTGCATCGCTGCCTTCATTGACCTCTCTAAGGCCTTTGACTCCGTCATCCATCCCATCCTCCTACAGAGGCTTTCCAGCATCGGTCTTTCACCACACTCCTGCAATTGGTTTGCCAGCTACTTAATCCACCGAGTCCAGCAAGTTAAATCGGATAACATCAAATCAGCCCCTCTCACCATCACCAAAGGGGTGCCACAGGGTTCTATTTTAGGCCCAACACTATTCTCCATCTACATTAACAATATAACCAGGAATGCAGGCAACTCCAAGATCCACCTATATGCTGATGACACCATCATATACTCAGAGGGCCCTTCTCTCCCCTCTGTGGCGGCCACACTACAACACAGTCTCACTTCCGTAGAACAGCATTTCCATAGCCTTCATCTTCTGCTCAACACCAAAAAAACCAAATGCATTATCTTTGACCGGAAACACGCTCCCACCTCTGTCCCAAAAATCCTCTGTGCCGACGGCTCTGAACTAGAATTTGTTTCTTGTTACAAATACCTTGGCCTCTGGCTGGATTCATCCCTCTCATTCACCACCCACATCAAGCACTTACAATCAAAAGTCAAAGCTTGTCTGAGCTTCCTTTACCGCAATAAGGCCTCCTTCACTCATGCAGCCAAACACACACTCGTCAAAATGACCATCCTGCCCATTTTTGATTACGGTGACACCATCTACAGAACTGCATCTCACTCCACTCTCAGCAAATTGGACCCACTCCACCATTCTGCCATCCGCTTTGCTACAGGGGCTCCATTCACTACTCACCACTGCAACCTCTACAACCTGGTAGACTGGACTTCCCTTCACACCAGACGGCTCCATCACTGGTTTCTGCTCATCTACAAATCCATTCTCGGCATAACACCTCTCTACCTCTCTTCTCTTCTACACCTCTCCCACCCTGCCCGTAATCTAAGGTCCAGTGCTTTCATCAACCTCTCCATCCCCACAGTCCGCACTGTCTTTGGACGCAGTGCCTTCCGGTTCGCTGCAGCCTTTGACTGGTACACCCTTCAAAACACCCTTAAACTTTCTGTCTTCACCTCTCTCTCTGTCTTCAAACTAAATCTGCATAAAATCTTAGTTGACTCCTGCACCTGCTAGTAGCCCTTCTTGTCATACCCTATTGATTAACTGTTTATTTTATTGTATTGTATTATATTGAATTTTTTTAAAGTGTATTTTATATATTTTTGTAAAAGTGTAATATATATATAACCTTGTTTTCACTTTTAGCACTCCCCTCCCTCTTCCCCTTCAGGCTGCACTTGAAAATAAGAATTTTGTTCTTAATTTGCTTGCCTGGGTAAATAAAGGTTAAATAAATAAATAAAAACGTTTTCACGTGAATTCTACGCACAGTTTTATAAATGAGGTCCCTGTTCTGGTCCAGCTGATATGGTTTTTAATAGTCGGACCATGCAGGACAATACCTCGTCAAAACAAGACATTTGAGAAACAATATTTTGTCAAAATAAGTCATACAAAACTGTATCTTGTCAAATCTGAAGAGTAAAAATCGGTAAAATGTAAAACCAATGAAACAACACTGTAGCCTACTTATCTCCCCTTTGGTGTTGGTATAAAAAAAAAGAATCCAGGGTGAAAACTTTATTATAATTTATCCTAGTGTTAACATAAAGCTCTAGGATTTGTTTAGATTCAGGTGCCTTTTTTACTACAGGTGTAGTTCTCTTGTGACAGAAAATCAAATCTAGCGACTATAGCGACAAATCTGGCTATTTTCTGCTACTTTGTCAATCTCGGTTTTCGTTGCGCAGCAGCAAAATAACTGGAATTGTACTTCCGTGTTGTCAAAGAAAATATGTCCCCCCGGAGCTGGGTGTTGATTAGGAGAAGTCAAACCTGCCATGGTCAATTTGTGTGCTGTCGATGTCTTCTAAATGAATGCGCTGTCGATGTCTTCTAAAACCGACTTGATGGCAGAATCTACACATCTCAGTTCTCAAGCGGCAGCTATGCTTATTGAAAATAAATGGTGACGTGGTTGATTACGTTACTGTAGATTATCTGTGCATCATCGTATAAATCCCGCCCTGACAATATGATTGGTACGAACAGCTCTTGTTCGGGCATACAGACGTAGCCTGGTCCTAACCATACCTCGTACATTTCATTTGTACTGAGTCTGGCCTCCCTCCATTGACAAGCGTTGACTTCCTTGTAGGCGGGTACTCTGTTGAAGTTTAAAACTATTGGATCTGCCTAGAGCCACTGTGATCTGCCATAACCAATCGCTAGCGTTCGCCTTAGCCAATTCCTTCACCACTACTGTAACAGAGCTAGCTGCCGTAGCTGGAAAATCTAACTTTTCCCGAACCCTGTGGGGAGAGCCACAACATCATGGCCACCAACAAAACTTGTTCTTGCTCCGGCTTTAGCTTATGGATATTCGGCTGCATTGCCACACTGGACCGAATGTGGCTTCGCTCGCATCTTTCTCCGGCGCCATTACGACACAAACTAGCGCACGACATCAACGTCATCGTTCTCAGCTACTCCCTCTGCTCGCTGATTCGCCGGTAGAAAATCGACCTCTAATATCTGAAATACGAACCTAATGGCCAGACCTAGTACAGAAACAAAATCTAAATTGAGCGGACGTACGTAGGAGGGCAGAGCCAGGCTACCCCAGGCCGAACCTCCCGATTAAATGTTTTTGTGGGCGGGGTTAAGTTCGGCTGGCACCCAGGCTAGTTTTCAGATGGTTGATGGGGATCTTTTTGGAGTTCATAAATCCACTGCAGAATTGTCACCAGATGCTTTTTCTTCATTTCCCTCATTAAATGGTCTATGTGATCTCTGAGTTTTGGACATTACTCTGCATACAAATTAATCGTGTCAATTTAAAGGTGCTGTAAAGCAAATTCCATGATTTGCTTCTCAGTACATTATATATGTGTGAAATGAGGTGCTGAAAGCATGTGCAAAGCGTGAAAACTTTGTCGCACTGAAATGTGGCGTTAGACTGTTAAACAGTTATCTGTTTAACGCTGTAGTGGTAGGCTATAAATGGTAACTAATGTATCAGTAACCGCATTTTACTCAAATTGAGCAATGTATTTAATACAAGTTTCGAAATCTAAGGCTGGGTTGCACCAACATGGATTAAATTAATCCTGGTTTAGAGTTAATCTAGGGTTAGTAAATCTATGTTTAAACTGGTTTATAATTAATCAGAGATGTGTTGCACATCTTAATTTTAACCCTGGATTAGTTAAACTAGTTTAAACAAGGGTTAAAACAGGATTAGTTTAATGTTCAATGTCCGCCATGATGGATTCCGACGAAATGTAAACAAATTCACAACGTATGTTAAACAAATACAGAACTAAATAGCCCTAAATGAATGCATGCGCTCTTTTTCCTAAACTAGCTGCTTTTTGAATAAATGCCGTTACTGATAGCTACCGTTAGTCTAGGCTACCACTACAACGGCTATAATAAACTCCGTTACAAATAGCCAGCTAGCTAGCTATGGCACGTCAAAGAGGGTCAAACTTTTCTACATTTGAAAAGATGTTACTGACTGAATTGATGGAGGAGTTTGGGGTAATTATTGAGGACAAGAGGACTGACAGCAGTACTCTAGAAAAGAAGGAGCGGAACTGGGTCCGGTTAGCTGAGCGCTTCAACGGCTCTACTGGTATCAAAGAGACGAGGGACAGAGCGCAACTTAAAGCCTGCTGGAAAAACCTCAAGGCTAAAGCCAAAAAGGATGCGGCGGAAGAGAGGCGTAGCCAATTTCAAACCGGCGGAGGACCACCAATCAATGCTACGGATCCTCTGTCAAAGAAGATAATTGACATGATCCCGCAGCAGATTTCCCCCCTCCCCAACCCCTACGACGATGACGGGGCATTAGATGACAGTACAGCCACAGAAGCTGCACGTAAGTAACTATGAACTCCAACGCCGTTGGTTGAAGCAATAACGTGACAAAAATGACGAAAACAGGCTATAATTTTGCCTACAAAGCATGTGTTAGAGCCTATGTATTACTGTACATACCCCTCAGATGTTAATAATTTTCAAATTGAATAGCACATCATACTACAGAAATAACAGTTCCATGTTCTCTTTAGTAGCCTATGGTAATTTATTAAATTAGTTATTTCCTATGTCACTGGACCTCAAGAGACCTCAAGAGTAAAGTGCATTGTGCATATACAGTTGTAGGTAGCCTCCTAATGTGTTTATATGTTTTTTTGTTTTGTCTAGCTGACACTATCATCATACTGGAGCAAGTTGAGCCTCATGTAAACATCAAAGCAGCAGCAGCATCACCTGTGAAGCCCCCTGCTAAGCACCCTAAGCTTAGCTCTCACCAGGAGCTTCTCACATTAGAGAAAGAGAGATGCATGCTCGACATAGAAAATGCAAAAATTAAAAAAGATGTCCTGTTGCTACAGAAAGAGGTCCTAACTCTTCAGAAGCAGAGGCTACTGGATCAAAGCCAGTCACATGAAATAGAAAGATTTTTGAATGAATTCTGAAACGGAAATTGTGTAATGTATTTGTATTTATTAGAGTAAAATGTTTCTTTCAATCAAATTGGCAGTCCCCTTGTCTTGCTGTTCTTATTAGTTCCTCCCTGTATGGATGAGAAAGTAAGAAGCATATTAGTTAATAAGTATGGGTTAAGGTAATCTATTGTATAAGTGCACATATCAATGAAAATATAACTATATTCTGCCAATACTGACCTTAATTACGCTGCAAAGTGGTTTTCAATCAGTGTTCTCCTGACAGCATTGCCATTTGCGTTTGCAGCATTCTGCACTTGAGCATCTTCCAGATCATCCTCAAGTGGGTGCTCATCCTCCTCTGGTAGCTCATCTCCTACTCTCTTCCCAAAGTTGTACAAAACAGCTACTGCAACAATGATGGTCAGGGTAGTGTCCAATTTTGTGCGGAGACCCTCCTGTATACATGGGAATCTCCGCTTCCACACCCCAAACACTCTCTCTATTATCCCTCTTGTTTGAATGTGAGAGTAGTTGTAGTTTTTTTCTGCCTGGGTCTGAGGGTTCAAAAGAGGAGTCATCAGGTATGGGCGACATGCATAGCCATTGTCCCCCACTAGGTGTCCACGGATCTCCCCTCTCTCCAGCAGTGCACAAAGTTGACTGTTGTCAAAGATTCGGCTGTCATGTGTGGATCCTGGCCATCTTGCAACAACGTGTGTGATCTGGGCCTGGTCATCACACACAACTTGGACATTAATTGAGCAGTAGCCCTTTCGATTCCGAAACAGTTCCCCATTCTCACCACCTGGGTTGGTAATGGGAATGTGGGTGCAGTCGATAGCCCCAATTACTCCTGGAAAACCTGCTCTCCCATAAAATCCAGCTGTTGTCTCTCTCCTTGGTTCAAAGTGAATGTACTGAGCCTTTAAACTTGCAATTGCCTTGGACACTCTGCTGACAATTCTGCAGACTGTGGATTTATGAACTCCGAAAAGATCCCCATCGACCATCTGAAAACACCCTGTAGCATAAAATCGCAAAGCTACTAGGAGCTGGAGAAGCGGTGGCACAGCAAAATTCCTCTCACTTCCATGCTTGATTGCTGGTCCAACCTTCCCATTCAGGTATATGACAGACTCCTTTGTAAATCTGTACCGCTGTGAAAACTCGCTGTTGTCGTAGAATTCAATTGGGTTTAACCTATCTCTAATTTTCCTGCGAGGAACTCTTTCCTCTAACTCCATCCAGCGAAGATATGCAGCCATGTTGTCAATAAAACTGAGATAAACCTCCTCATGGGGTGGTTTAAATATAACTGCTAATCCAGGTTTAGACTAGGTTTAAAATGACTGGTGCAACAGATTTAAATTTAATCTAGATTTAAATGGAAATTAAACAGAGATTGCCAAAGGATTAGATTTACCCAGGATTAAATTTAAACTAAGGTTAAACTAGGTTTAAAGTTTGGTGCAACTGTATTAAAAGACAAACCTGGTTTAAACCTAGTTTAAGAGTTAATCCTTGTTGGTGCAACCCAGCCTAAGAATTTGAGCCTAGGATGAATATTCAGACAGGTATGACACAGCAGTGAGAGCTTGGCCTACAGTGTAATTCATTTGCTTTTCGAGTCTCAGTCTGATACATTTTTCTTGTTCAAGTGGTTAAGAAGTTCTGCCCGCCCACATCGGATGTGAGAGTATTTGTTGATCTTGTGCAAATGGCAAATCTAAGAATTCTCAGAAATTGTCTGCACAATGAGATTGAAGGTGAGAGGCAAAGTCGATTTTTATAAATATCTTGCATTCTGTGCACGCACATTGATTTTTCTAACCACCTGTGCCTTGAGAATGTTAATATCACCCCCTCTCCTTAAACAGGGCTGCCAACTTTTCAAAAAACATTGGCCTGAGATTTGGTAGTTGGTAGAGTCCCCGTTTTTTGAGCTTTCTGTAGGCTAATATAAACATTTCGTTCGACTCATTTTGTAAAATTCTCCGGAAATTATAACCCAAATTTGATTTGGACCTGAAAGATTCAGGGCTTTTGAGAAAACATATTTTTCCCACCCTTGCAGGATTTATGAAGTGACGGATCTTTCTTTTTTTACCTGCCTTTTTCAGTTCCTCCTGGCATCTTTTCCCGATCCATTTGATTATTTTCGCATCAGCTTAATCTTGCTAACTCCACAACAATAAATGATTGTTTAGGGTTGTCTCCGTGGCAACAAACTTACACGCACTTGTGTTTGAGAAAGAGAGTGCTAAAACTGAAAACTGCACTTTTTAATGCACGGTCTGTTCATGTGCTTATTTAGATTAAAACCTAGTTAGCTTACTTATCAGTCAGTCGCACAGTAACTTAACACATATCGTTTTATTCAGTGTCTGAAAGAGAAAGCAGGCGATCTGCTAGACCAATTTATGAGCGGGCAGGGCGACCCACCGTGAACTCTTCCGAAGGAACGAACGCGCTTCGGCCCAAAATCTGAAATCTTTTGCGTGAGAAATTGGTGAGTTCGTGTGAAAACATGCAAAAGCGATAGTCACACGGCGAAACCATGAGAGGTGGTAGCTCTGCCTTAAAGCTGTGTTTAATATGTGATCTTATTCTGTTTGGCTAACATGCAAACATCTGTGACTAGCTCCATGGCAAAGGTAATATACCTCTTTTTTTTATAGACAAGGCCTTTTTGTTGTGTCTAATGTTTCGTTTCAGACAAGAAAGAGAGTTCCACAAACCAAACCAGGGGGTGACAAAGTCATGCAGGAATATGACTAAACCAAAAGTTGAACTGATCACACAAGACTACTCATGATAAACATGTTGCAGCAGAAAAGACAGAGACACAGAGAAAAAAGACTTGCATGTTTTGCTGGAAGTTAGGGTC
The DNA here is from genome assembly GCA_903064625.1 of Mallotus villosus. Classification (NCBI taxonomy): domain Eukaryota; kingdom Metazoa; phylum Chordata; class Actinopteri; order Osmeriformes; family Salangidae; genus Mallotus; species Mallotus villosus. The sequence goes on from CAEFZP010002246.1 coordinate 37,286, forward strand.
CTGTAGGGTCCTGGCTGAGAGAATTTAGCAAAATGGTACTATGCTAACAAAGGGTGATCATTTACGTAATGAGATACTTATGTGCCTAAAGTAATTTCCTTAATTGTCATACATTTGATGTGTTTTCCAAGAGCATTACAATGACATTGTGAGTGTTATTGATTACTTTGCCAGGCCTGGTGAGTTAGTTTAGATTGCAATTTGTTTTGTATAAATTATAGGAGTTCATATTGACATGTGTGTTCCATGTGATTTGCAGATAGAGAAAGACTTGAACCGTTCATCATTCTACACTACACTCTTAGTATTTTGTGTAAGTATGTGTAACGGAGTGAAAACCGTGAAACTCACTCCTCAGGTATGTAGCAGGCCACCCGCGTCAACGAAGAGCTAGCTTTTCTTTGGCGTAGTTGGTAGTGGTCACGCTTGGCAAGTCAGAGGTCATACGTTCGAGCCCAGGGAGTGGCGAACGACACCTTGTTGTGACGGAGTGTGGCTACGTCTGTTACATACCCGTCACATATTTATTCTTATTTAAAATATACAGAAATATCAGTAAGTACACCCATGGACATTTTCAAAATGTTGGGATGTTTGATATGAGTTTAAACAATAGGTTTGGAGGTGTTTAGTAAAAAAAACTGCCCCAGCTGCAACCGCAAGCACACCTCCCAATTTCCCCAGAAATTGTACACTCTTTCAAATTGTACTTAATTGACTCAACACATCCTCCTAGTCCAAGTCCTAGTTGGGAATGTAATTTTTTCCAGAAAGTATTCTCAAAATGTTGACAACCAATGATGAAACCACTTTGAGCACTGAACTGAGAGTCTTGCTGTTGTGCTGTGTCCTTGACAAAATATAAATTGTTTAAAGTCTTTGACCCTCAGATTCCTGCCAACGAGAAGCCTGACAACTTTTTCATCATGTTCTTAACAGTGGAGGTATTATGACTGAGATGATGGAAGCTGCCTTGATCATTCCAACAACAGGAAGATTGTTTAAGTCCGAGGTATCGTCTTTGTTCTCTGATAAAAGGTTGATTAGAACCGTCATGTGCATTGCAGTTCTATGCCAGCTGAATGTGTTCATCCATGGGAAACATGGCTTTCAATGATTACATCACGGACCTTTAGCCTGGAAAGGTTTATCGTTTTTCTTTCTTTACAAAGGGTACCCACGCACCTACACTTAAGGTTACAAACAGGCACTTACTGATACACACACTGTCAAGCAAGCATTGATACACACAATACACACACACAGCCCTTAAAACACGCAATCAAACACACACACACTATCATCACAATGAAACTTGGTAGCTAGCAAGGACAGCAAAATATTGTCTGTCAACTCAATCTTTGGCCAGTGACAAATCTCTGTTACATATGTGGTAGGGCTGACTTGCAGTGCATTGGGAACACGCCCTCTTAGGGACGGTGTCAACATCAGCTGTTTCCGCCTGACTGAGTAAGGCCGGTACGACGTTTGAATTGTTTGGCGCGTGTTACCCGTGGTGGTGTGTCGCTGGAAGAACACTGGGAGGTTTTTATTGATTTATTTATCTGTTTTATATAATGCTTACAAAAGCGCTTTGCTTTGTTTAACGATTTTAACGATTCCGATTCCTTATCAATTTCTGCTTATTGATTCGATTCCTTATCGATTCTCTTATCGATTCTTATTGGGCAAGAGAGAGCACAAACAGGTTTATTTACATTATTTTTTTTAAATATCATTTTCTTTAATGCTGTAGTGCACACCATATACAGTATGTATACATAAACATTTTTAAATTACCTTAAACATTTATACATATTACTCTTGAACTACAAATAAAACTGACATTCTTCTGTAGAAGATAAAATAAAACTGAAAGGGTCTGGAGCAGGGACGTGCGGTCAGGGGAGGCAGAGCCTCATAATTAACGCTAGCCAACACCGTTACGATCAAACATTTCTCAAAACTGGACTTTCAATCAAAACGTGAAGTGATCAATAACGAATTGACGAAGCAACGAATGCCGAAGCAAAAATGTATGCTTCAAACGACGGGACAGAAGATAACTTGATCGACTGCGCACAATAAAGGCAAATTGCTTCACACTGGTTGTGATCACTTTTGAGGAGTTTAAATATTTACGACGATCCCCACAGGCCACAGCGTGAGTTATTTTTCCGAAACGGAAGCTAGCTAGCTTTAGTTGGCTTCCGTTACCTAGCATAATACTCGTAGCTAGCAATGCTACTACCTGCTAGTGTTAGCTACTTGTTAGCCTCATCATTGTAGATTTTGAGGCCATACTATAGCGTTTGTCATATAGTTTTTGTCTATCGGAAAATAGTCAGTTGGAATGTACGACGTTACGCTGTGAGACCAGCATGCGACGTTACTCCTTAATGGGTTAACCAGAGGTTAAATTGGGCCGGGGCTGTCCGCATAAGCGGCCGGGTCTGGTGTTCTGCACAGAAGATCTGCCGCGCAGCAGCTCCAGACGATTTTGGCAGTCTGCCTAGTCCATCACGAGCAATGTTGTCCTACTCATTTACAACTTTTCCATTGCAAATCTATGTTGTTTAAAAACACATTTCCAAATAATGGTAGGGATAGGCTGGCCTATAGACATCTGGAGCAAGTTTGAGAAGTAGGCATATCGCGCACGAAAATTATAAATTTACGCTACCGTCTTTGAAGAGGTAGATTTTGAGGTGAGGGGACTGACAAGGCAGAAGGTAAGGTGGTCCACCGGACTGGCCATCGGGAGCACCGGGAGATTTCCAGATGGGCCGAAGCACTTCTGGGCCGGAGGACCGCTTGCCTTATAATTTTTTTACTAGCCTACTAATAAAATGAACGTCTATGCAGCCCTTAGTGCCGCTTACACACGACAGTGACACTGACAGATGGAAAGCTAGCTATAGAGACAATATAAAGATGGAAAACCAGGCTAAGAAACGTAAACGTATTACCTTCACTAGACAATGTTTTACCAATTGGACAAACGGATGTTTGTTTGTTTTACATCAAGCTCCAAAAACTATTTTTCGCTCAAATCAGCCAAAAAATTCGCTCCCGCGCTGTGCGCGCTCACATTAAGCATGGAAGTCTCTAACTAGCCTCATGACTCATGGCTGAAGTTAAGTTTTTCCAGCTCTCCCCAGGTTGGCAAAAGAAGTATCTCAAAATACATCAGATTGATGCTTTAAAATATGGAATATTTAATTTTTCTTATGGGGGAGCATGCACCTTTTTCACCCCTGACCCGTTTTCATGCCTGTTATTTACTGCATAATCCACGAAAGATTTGTGAAATTTGCCCCTCGGTCAGAGCCCCCCCACATAGAAATTCCCAATTTAACCCCTGGGGTTAACTATACCTTGGCTAAATGAAGCGCTAACGTTAGCTACACTGCTGCATGCAGCATCAAACACATGGCATTCCTAAATGTATTCCATGCTGTTTGTTCAAATGTATGTTTCATTAGATTAGTTGTATTTCCTCTTGTCGAGGAAATAGACTTTGAACACATGTTACAATTGGCGTTGTCATGTTTTCGTCGTGTGAAATACAACCAGGCATTGGAGCGCTTCTGCCTAGTTGTTTGCTGCAGTCGGAAACTATAAACGTTCGCGCATGCGCAACGGCACAGAGAATCGTTAACAGAATCGTTAAGGAATTTTGCTAACGATTCCAAGGAATCGATTCACTGGGAACCGGTTCTAAACAAGAACCGGTTCTCGATACCCATCCCTAGTGTTGAGACCTGCTGATTGCAGACTTCACGTTGCTTTTGTGCTGGCGCATTGGCCGAGGTTTGTTGGCGGGAAGCCCGACGCTCCCGGAAGCCTGACGCTCCCAGAAGCCTGACGCTCCCTAAGGTATATGGTTTTATTTGTGTATTTCTCTCTTAACCATGTAAAAGTCGTTATTGTAAATATTATGTGCAATAGGTATCAGAGATCAGTCTGAACTGGGGGGTATTCCAGGTAGCGGGTTTAGTGAAAACTGAGTAGTTTAACCCTGAAAACAGGCAAACTCAGGCAAAAAAATTCTGTTCCAGAAAGAGAGGTAATGAAACCTTTTGGTAAGTTTCCATGGTAACTTACTCTGCTCGCTAGCAGGTTAGTTCCATGCCATACTCTGAGTTTTACCTATCCCCTCCCACTTTCTGAGTTTGATAGCGTTGGCAGACATGGGATATCGTTTCCTGGTTCAGCCGAGCGATCTCGAACAAAATTAAATTAGCTTAGTTATACGCCAGGAGACGATTTTAAGATGTGCTTTAATTCCCTAGTGAATGCCTAAATTACCGTTACCCGTCACAATCTGTAATTTATTTTAGCAACATTCTCAGTCCTTGGGTCTTCATCGCTAGTGTACGCCGTGGACATGCACACAGAATTGACCAAAAGCTTTTTGGCACTGAAATAAAGACAAATAATTGAAATTGTAGGATTTGGTCTTCTTCATTGCCTACAAATAGAAATCTAACAATGAGTAGCCTATTCTATCAGCTTGTTCCTACAATTTTCATGATTCACATGATTTCTACAATTTACATGATGTAACCTACCGTCCAACTGGTGATCTATTTCAACATTGTAGGGGGTCAATATTGGCCGAAACACAGAAACGAATTCCCAATGGTTTGAAGGAAGATGGGAAACTGAACAGTGTATTAATATTAACCAAAAAATGACCATAACCAATTAGTTAGGCCTATTTGACTCATTGGGTTAAATCAAAGCAAGAATGGTCAAAGTAAGGTTAAATAATACAATCATTTAATCATATTGCAAATGAATGAAATCAATGAAGGTTAACTACACCATCTCTTGGTCAAAATAGAATTTCAGCAAATTCAACAATTAATATTCATATAGGTTATTGTTCCTACAATTAACATCAACTGTGACCATGCATCCTCCCGTAACTGGAGTTCCAGTAAATCTTTTTCGAGATGAGTCTTTATTCTTGCATCCATTTCTGCGGCAGCAGTCAATGTATTTTCGTCATAATCATCATCTTTTGATGAAAAGCATTCTGTTGGGGGGAAACTGCTTGAAATAGGCACCAATTGATATTTACTTAGTATCATGTCGAATATGATTAAAACCAAGGTGACATCGAGGCTACAATCACAAGCGTAGCCTAAGCAAAATATGCATTACCTGTTCGTAGTATGTTTTTATATTTAATGAAACATTGAACATGCTATTCTATTAAGGCCACCCCCTTTTTCTCCTGTAATATTAACGGACAGTAGGGTTAAATGTTCAATGTATGGAGTGGCTATTACATTCAAATGTATGCTCGGCAGCAATTGTCTCCCACGCCATTTGTATACGCTGCTACAGCCGTGTTGCTTTTTTCCGGAATATGTACTCGACCATAAACACAAAATAAAACTTGAATCTGAAGTTTGGTGAAGTAGGACGTTTTTTGTCGCCGGGTGGCATGGTGGATCCTAGTATCGTAGCTCCATCGATGTTGGCTTTCAATAGTTCTCATGCCCGCGCTTAACTCTGAGTTGACGTACTCCGAGTTGAGTTAACTAATTCATATCAGCTTTTCTGGAACCGAATTCTCAGAGTTTCCCATTTCAGAGTAACTCCACTCAGAGTTCAGGGTTAATCTCAGAGTTTGTTAAACCCGCTACCTGGAAGCTATTTATTAAAAACATACGGTATTTTTAACAGTGCATCGACGTATGGCTGAGGCTGATATGTCAGTCAGGACACTGTACAGCACTCTCACTGGTGAGGAATTGGATCGGTGTTTGAAAGACATCAAATCCAGGCAGCCTCACTCAGGTTATCGGATGGTGAGTGCCCTTTTGCAAGCTAAAGGACTGCGGGTGCAGTATGAACGCGTCAGAGCTTCCATGCACCGCATCGACACTGTTGGAGTCATATCACGTATGACCAGTAGCGGCTGGTGATTTTTTTGCAGTTGGGGCGTCGTTAAACAGATTTTTTTTTACATTAAATATATATGTATTAGCTATGTTGGATGCTGTCGTCCTCTCCTACTCTTTCTTCAATGCCTAACTACCATCTATCTCTTGACCCTGTATTTATGCTTGAGCAGCACTGGTTGAAGCCTGAAAATATTGTAAACAATGTTTGCATATATGCAGGTAGCAACGCTAGTGCTAAATAACTATTTAGCTGGTCGGCTAGTAGGGCTCGTGAGACAGCTCACCAAAAGAATGATGGGGAAGCCACTTGTCTAGCAGATTAAGACATGTTCGTAGGTACCTAGCGAAAAGTAGCCTCAACTTTCCTAGACTTAGCTACGATACTAATGCTGAAGGGTCGCTGATATCGCATAGCGTCTTTGCTAACGTGTGATGTTGTGATTGTGTGTGTAACACTGAATTTCTCACTGAACAACCAGCTAACCAGCTCCGGTTAGCATACAGGCTTGAGGAGAAGCTACGGGTGTACGTCCCGTACGTCCCCTCCTCCTTTGCTAGCTATGTTGCTCTCGTAGATACCTGATATTTATATGGGATGTGAGGGAATGATAAAGGTCTCTGATTCGACGAATAGTCCGGTAAGAAACAATGTCATTGGTCAGGGGCGCAAACTAGTGCGCCCCGGGATCGCCCCTTTCAGCCGCAAATGAGAAGCTGTCCTTCTCAAATGTATGATAAAAGTATGAGAGCTCCCATTGACTTCCATTAGGCCGGTGCGTGGGGGACAAGTTAAGGTCCAAAAGACTGCTAAGGGACGCCGGAGAGAGGACCATTCGTGGTCGTCCTACTAGTCCTTGCTCAAATTGCACCGTTGAAGTTCGCTGTTCAACTTGTTCCTTTCCAGGTTTATAAGCCTTTGTAGTGATGTCAGGGCATCTACAATTGCTGGAGAAGCAGTCACCCGACTGGATACGGCATTTAAAAACACATACTCTTGTGTGACAGCGAACTCTAAGTAGTCCAAATCCAAAGGCATTTGGCTAATAATATGCTCTAGACGAGAGTGGCTTATCTCAGTGATAACGAATGGCAATATATTATATTTGGTCACATTTAAGTGGTTGTTGACAGGGACTTACGGTCTCCCACACACATTTAACGCGTTAACAGAGTACATTTCATATTTAAATAGTTTGGTATATCATCTTTTTTAGCGTTTTTTTTTAGGAGGGGCGGTGCCCTTGCGCCCTCTGTGGACGCACCGCCACTGCCTATGACCAACTTGGGTTGCATTGTCTGAAGAACCTACTCAGTTCCAGGCCCCCAGTCCTTGATGCACATCGACACAAATCATAAAATCATCCGGTAAATTACTTTCACAAAGAGCAGATTCATTCATTATTTTACCCAAATATAATGATGGGCTCATTCAGAATAACATCTTGACACATTTTCCTGCAGCTACAACATTGTCATCTTTGGTGGCATAGATGGCTTTTTCAGGAATTAGTGGGGCAGATAACTGTAACAATCGTTCAAAAGTGGATACAAGCACCAATATATGTATCCCTCTGGGGTCATTAATTAAATAAAGAACATTAGCCACTTTCATTTCCAAGATGGCCGCCATTTTCCAAGATGGCCACTAATGTTGCTGCTTGACAAGACATATTCTGCCACAGAATTGTACCCATGGGACATATTTTTATTATTAAATCCTCTATTATTTACCCTGGGAACATCAATAATGTACAACATCTTAAGGATTGAGGTTTTTTAGTAATTAACATGGAAAAAGACAGAAAAATTATTTAATATGAAGAATGTTTAATTGACAGAATGTATCATGTTATTGAGGATCTATTTAGTTTTTCTGACATCTAAAACGTGTTCTAGTTATGCTTGAGGCTGTCAGAAATGATAAGATGCGATCCCTGCCTCCACCAGAGCCCCCGTCCAACCACTGTCCTGAAGTAGAGTTCCAATTGATTTCAGTGCTGCCCTCTCTATGTGCAGACCCCCAAACACGATGAGAAACTGGTCTTCACCATACTTCTCAGGCCAGTGCCACTGTACCTGCTTGGCTACTGCATAGATTGGTCAGCAGCAAGAACAGGTACCTGGCCTGGGTTCAGGAATGCTACAATGTCCTTGATTTTGTCCATCACATATTTGACTGTAGCAACGGAGTGAGTCTGATCACAAAGAAGAGGTAACAGTGATGTGATGCTGACCTCAAATGCAGGGATTCTCTTCTTTGAAGCATGGTGTGCAGACCAAGTCACATCTATAGGCCCCTCAGTCACAGTGATCTTCTCCAGCCAATCATACTCCAGAGCGATCTGTGATCTCATTACACTGGCACCTGGCAACTCTGTTAAAGTAATTGGCGGAGGAGATGGATTTTTATTTTTGAAGAAGGCAGGATGGATGTTTGTGAAGGTGTCGGGCATTTCTGGGACTCTCTTCACTTAGTATTTCCCAAAAAAGTTGTTCGCGTTTTTCACCTTGGTCATCTGATTTTGGATGCTGAAAAACCGATATGCTGGTGCTATGGAAAGATGTGGTGGCTGTTGTTGCGGTGGGATTGTGATCTATGTTATCCATGGCAGCTGTAGTGAACAATCCACTTCTCAAAACAGATGGACAGACTACACCAGGGGTTTTCAAAGTGTAAGACAGTGAGCCTCCCTTGAGAGAACATCAAGTCACCGGGGCCTCCCCCATTTTAACGGGGTCATAGAATGATTTTTTGGGCATATTTCACACTGTTCCTTAAGGTCTCCCAATAGGGTATCTAACATTGGTTGGGCTGAAAATGTTCCGGGTGCTGTTCTATGCGCCCTAATGCACCCTGTGAAATAGCCCTGGAATAAAACAAGAGGGTTTCTTCTTTCTATGGTATGTTCATGAATATATAGATAAGCTGCGCGCTGATTGGTTGGTTTACAACGAGTGAAGCTGCGGAGCGAAGCGCAACATGGCCAACAGTAAGCCTACTTACCAGGGGTGAAAGTAGTTTTGTTTTCTTGGTGGTACTATGATGCAGGTTTAATGCGCGCGCCAAGCGCGCGCCGAAAATTTCACTTAGCCTAATTATTTATTATTTATTAAAATAATATGAAATACTGGCCCCAGTGGTCTGTTGGATTGCGCCTGACGAGGTTTGAAAGTAGGCATTTTTGGGAAATGGCCTCGAAAAGACGGCAGGAGTCAGGAACAGAGAAAATAAAAAATACTGCGAGATGATACCCATGCATCACTTGCAGGTAAGTCCATGTTTAATCATTCTTAAATACGTGAAATGTGCTGCTAATGTAATGCTTAGCCTATGCATAGGCTACACTTCGAACTAGCTGACGTTATTGCTAATGTTAGCAAACTCAAATATGTTATAACTTATGTGCAAGCTAAATTGAGATTTTACTCTTAAACATTATCTATTTACAAGTAACTGACGCCAGCTAGCTGTTACTTTACATTATATTATGCTTTTATATAAGATTTATCAAATAGTTTATAAATAGCCCCTAAGAAATAAAGGTGGAGAGCACCTTGGCTGCATGCTTTCAGTTTTAAATGTTTAAAAGAAAATTCGGTATAAGATTCCGTTTGAATATTTTGTCTCTTTCTAGGCTACTGATCCTTTTTTTGGGTATTTCTAAATTAATGCAGGGTCAAATCGTGAGATATAGGCTACAAGGAAGAGCACGTGGCCAAGGTAACTACAGTATAGCAACCTAACTATCATGATTAGATATGGATATTAATTTAATTAATAATAGAAGGAACACTGTGTTAAAAGTAAATAGTTGCAAAGGGTTTGAAAAAGTTTATTTTGAACACAAGCCCTAAGTCATTTAGCAGGCACTACTCTCTTTACGATCTCTCATTTTATTAAAAATCAATAGGCTAATATGATTGATGATTAATTACACTTCAATGCTATTTGTGCATGTTTCTGAAGTAAAAAACGAACAAAAATAAATTTGATCTCATATCTATCACTTTACAAAACAGAACGGAGAACATGTTAATGTTCTTCTCTACCTCTAGGCTGGCTCTCTCTACCTAGGCTAATGGGAGCAGTGAGTCTGCGTCTTCGCTGCACACATCCGGTGGATGCGGGGCTGTAGTGACGACAGGAACAAGCGCAGGTCGCCCTCGACATGCAGCCTCGACCGGTACTTGTTTTTGATCAGGGTCAAGGCAGAAAACCCGCACTCACACAAGTAAGTGGACGTGAATGGGATCAGTACTTGCATAGCCCTTATGGAGAGTGACGGAAACTCTGTTTCCACAGACAGCCAAAAGTGTGCAAGCGACACTTCACGGATCTTCTGTTGCAATTCCATGTTGGAGCTCAGGTCAAGTAGGGCCTCCTCCTCTTGGATGCTTAATCCATCACGGAGCTCTGATGGGAAGATGAATGGATTTCTAACCCATTGATTCGCCTTGGTGTCTTCTCCAAAATAATCCCGAAACTGATCGCGCAACCCCTTCAAATGCACAGTGGCAACCTGCTGCACAGAGGCAACGGCCAGTCCTGCGTTCTCCAAAACGTACTCCAGGGTTGGAAACATTTCCACTGAGCCCTGTTCCAGGCGAGCACACCACAGGTCCAACTTTTTCCTGAATGCAGTGACTTTATCGTTTACCATAAAGACATGGCACTCCTTTCCCTGCAGGGAAGTGTTGAGCACATTTATCTTTTCAAAGATATCAGACAAATAGGCCAACCTTGCCACCCAGCTCATGTCCTCCATGTGTTTCACCAACGGAGAGTTGATTTCGGTGAGAAATAGGAGGACTTCCTCACGCAAGTCACACAGGCGGGTGAGGACCTTGCCCCGGGACAACCAGCGCACTTCTGAGTGCAGGAGTAGCTGGCGAAAGTGTGCGCCCATCTCTTCGCAGAGGATGGAAAACAGACGCGCATTCAGGGCGCGGGATTTGATCAGGTTGACTATTTTTACTGCCTCACCCAGGACCGCACGCAGCTCCTCGGGCATCTTCTTGGCTGCCAAGGCCTGTCGATGGATGATGCAGTGACTCCAAACAGCAGCGGGAGCAACATCTTGCACTCTTTTCACCAGACCACTGTGGCGACCTGTCATTGCCCTTGCCCCGTCGCTACATATGCCACAGCACCGCTTCCAATCAATGGTGTTATTCTCAATGAAATCATTCAAGGCCTTGAATAATTCTTCTGCCGTGGTGTGAGCTGTCAGAGAATGACAAAACAGAAACTCCTCCTGGACATTGAGCTCTCTGATGTAGCGCACGTAAGTCATCAACTGTGCGCAGTTAGCAACATCGGTGGACTCATCAATTTGAATGGAGAAGTAAGGACTCTCACGAATACCGTCCAGCACCTGCTCCTTCACATCCAATGCCATGTCAGAGATACGGCGCTGGACAGTGTTGTCAGACAAGGGGATGACATTCAACTTGGCCGCAGCAGCTTCTCCCATCATAACCGAGCACATATCCTTTGCAGCAGGTAGGAGTAAGGTTTCGCCGATACTGTGGGGCTTACCCGCCTTTGCAATACGTAATGCAACGAGATATGATGCCTCAGTTGCCTTGCTATTAGTAGTGCTGAATGTTTCGACGGTCTTCTTCTGCTTGTTAAGTTCCTTTAACTTTGTAGAAAAAAACTCCAGCGGCTTTAACACTAAACTTTTGTGCTTGGTTTCCAGATGCCTGCGGAGTTTGCAGGGTCTCATGCTATCATTAGCCAGAACCTCTTTGCAGACCACACATTGTGGCTTTTGGACATCGGCTGGCCCTATCCATGAAAATCCCAACTTCAAATACTCCTCATCATATTTTCTCCGCTTTCTACTGGGTTCAGACATTTTTTATTGGAAAAGTTGCTGTCACTGCTAGCTAAAAATGTTTCGTGTCAAGTAGCCTACTTCACAAGCTGTCAGGACTGAGAGAGATTAAATGACATTAAAATATGTATATATTTTTGTGTATTCTATTCCATACATCTACCTAATGATTATTTTCCAGTAAGCATATATTTTTATTTTTTTTAATAATTAAAAAATATATATTTGCCGCCACCCCTGAAACGCTTTGCCGCGCCTCCCCTGAAACTCTCTGGCGCCCCCCAGGGGAGGCGCGCCTCACACTTTGAAAACCTCTGGACTACACCATCTTCAACATATCTACTTACTGCTGCCTCTCCCAGCTGTGCAGATATTTCCAGCACTCTGTCGTATGAGATGCTGACACCATGCTCATGTAACAGTTCCACCAATGCCTTTTTACTGGTCTTTGCATAGACGGACATCCCCATGTAAATAGTAAATGGAGTCTTGTGGGCTTTCAGGTGCCTATGTTTTGATGTCCCTTTCCTATACCTTGCATAGCAGATTTGATGTCAGCACCATGTTCAATCATGCCTACAAACTGAAGGAGACTGGATGGAACTGCCTCTTCAATGCAACCCTCATGGAATGTCCCATCAAAACGTGCCTTATGATTGAGCATATGTGTTCTTAAGTTCTTAGCTGCTTTACCAAGGATCATGGCATCGTAGTACTCACAGGTTTGGGATAGAGCTGATCCGACATCACTTTTGAAGGCGAGGAGTACATTTATTCCTTGCTTATGAGCCTCCAGCTCCGGTATTTCGGCTGTGGGTCTGTGAGTCTGGTGGCATTTACAGGTTTTTCCACACCCAGCTGTTGTAGCTGTTGCTGATACAGGTTAATGAAGGGCTGAAATTCTTTGTGTCTATTCCAATAGGCCTATGTAATGCTAGTTTTCAATGACACAAGTCTGTGTTCTAGAAAGAGTGGTCTGGAGTCGCAGAGGTCCGATAATATCAGCTTTAACGCAAGTACAGAGCTCTGGGGTTGTCTACGTTTCCCTACCCGCAACAGTGTTCGGGCTGGTTCACAAAGTCCAACTGCTATCTGTCCCTGCCCCAGGATATATTATACAGTGCAGTAAGTTAAAGAATGAAAAGAGGGTTGAGCTTTCTCATGCATCAGGGAGTTGTTCTTGCTGGCGCGTCCCACCTGCTCCGGTGCCGTCTCAGCCCGGCTTCAAGGTTGCTTCTGAAATGAAGAGATTAAGACACAAAATACAGCCTGTTCCCCACACCCTGTGTGAGACATAATGTTTAAGCCTAAGCAAACTTGAAAGTTCATAAAACCTTACTTTAATAAGGACAATATATAATGTTAATAAGCACAATATATTCTTTAAGACATGCATCCTTTATAAAGTTGTACAAACATTGTTCCTGTGCTGTGATGCATTCAGTGATTAAGATGCCACAAATATTGATAACTTGAACTAGCCTATAGATAATGATAGCCCTTGATAGAATTGTTGGCACACAGATGGAATTATAGAAGGTGCAGTGCCCGTGATGCAGCTGGTGATGACAGTTCATATATTGTGCTGTAATGTATTGTACATTCTTTATTAACTAGATCTGCAAGCCGGAAGACAGACAGATCCTCTGAGAAAGATTACAGAGAAAGCAAGCTAGGGTAGACTTCTAACCTTCATGAGCTCTGCGCATCTTTGTTTGGCAATCACCTTGATTACTGTTCTGTGCTCTCCTTTTTTGGGCCCGGTCAAGCTTTGTGTTGTTGAAAAGGAGGCGGCAGCTCTGATGATACATGGCCTTATTCCGTCTTAATGTTCCATCTATCCCACCACCCTCATCCAGCCGTGCAGGATCAACAATGATTGGCAGGTCATTGATCTCATAAAAGAGGAGGATATTCATTGAAATCATTCTGTAGCCATACTGATCAGATGAATATCGTGTTGGCGGGGCTTTGAGAACTTCTTGTGTCTCCTTTTGACATAAACAACATTTGCTCCAGTCGGTTTGCCACTTAGATGGTGTTGGTGAAGAGTTTGCCGTCTTGCTTGGCAGGCTAGTCTATTTCTGCTATACATGCCTATAACATAAAACAACACAAACACATCATTGAAACCAATTCAGTGTACAAGATGACAACAAGTGTCAGTGATTAAAAAGAAAACAACACATTGCGTAGGCCTATACTCAAGATAAAACTGGCACAAGTGATGTTGATATAGAGATTGGCAAACCCTAAATCTATTATTTCTATCTATTAATTATTATTATTATTATTATCATCTATTAATCAAACAGCTTATTACACATACAAGTAACTACTAAGTGCAAACAAATGAGTCACAGTCATTTTACAGCCAAAACACTGGCTACAGTGACCATTTTCAATCTTCATGTCATGTTAAAACATTAGCATGTTCAGCTAATGCTAGTAATCAATCAGCTGTCTAACTCCAAAATTGATAAACAAATTATGTTATCTGTCAATAAGACTACACCCTTAACTTACATATTTTCACATAAAATATGTAAAACATTTCTTCAAAATAAAATGTCACCTAAAATCCCTTAGAAAAATATGTCAATCAATATTATGATTTCCATTTCACAGTATTATACCTCACAAATAGACTTATCTTTAGATTTATAAGGTTTATGGTGTTGTGTATGATATCATTGTAATCCTTGATCATCAAAACATAGGGGTAGACATTACCACTTTTTATTTATTGTGTTTGGCTGAAGAGATATGACGCAAAATACAGAATTCGGTTATGGAGGCAGGGGCGTGTCCAGACATTTTTGATAGGGGTGGCACCAGTGGGGCACTGACGTATGCAGGGGTGGCATGAAGTGTGAGCAGGAGCGCCTGCGCACACGCTTGTTAAAGGGACCGGGCGACGCGAGTCTGCACTGGGGAAAAAAAGTGAACAGGCGCGCTCGCTTTGCGCACAAACTACGAGTTTGACAGGGACCTAAATACAATTCTGACCGGCTGTTTTTTTTATTTTTTTCGTGCAGAATTGACCCCTGGGCGAAATTAAGAACATGCTCATCAGACGCAGATCGACAACAGCTGCAGCAATCGTCAACGGAGGCTGACGGGGACAAGCGGTCTCGCTCAAATAAAAGTTTTTACAGAAACCAAAATAAAAATTCATGGAAAACGCATACTTTGATAATGGCGGGAAATAAAATGGCCGCCGCGTCTGACATTAGTTGTTTTTGCGTTGGCTAACGTTCTTTATTGGAAGAGCAGTACCCATTGAGTAATTGTGCCAATTTTGGCGCTTGTATCCACATTTAAACGATTCTTCATCAAAAAATGCTGTTATCTGCCCCACTATAAGTAATAAATTATATCAATAAGTGTATACATGTTTATCCTGCTTATATGCGTTTGTCTAATACAAAAATGGTGTGTATGGTATTACAGATAATGTATCTTGGTGCAGCCTCCAATAACCTTCCATCAACCACCCTGACCTTCTTCCAAGAATCTGTGGAGAAGTTTGTTTTCCCTCTTAGGTAAATATGATTTTAAAACTTTGAGACCGTTTTTTTTCAGAATTGAGAGGCTATGGAGAGACCTATGGACATCTGTAACAAACATCTACTATGATGTCCTTCACTACCTCGAAGAAAAGGGCTTCCTCAATATCGCCAATACTACACAGCTCTTCTATTGCCATTATGTGTTCCAGGGCCGGATGCAGCCTGCTTTGACTGCAGATGAGAGTTTTACGAACTCAAACATGTTCTGAGGGCAGAAAGCAAAATGATTGGTTTACAGATTCAACCAATGAAATTGAAGGTGAGGCGGGCTCACAAAACGTTTGCTCAATGACCAATCCTTAATTTTATGCTAATTTTACATATATAGACCATTTTATGACCTACCTCATAAGAAGTATGCGCGCGCATCTGGGAGGCAAAAGCAGCAATGTCAGCCACAGTAAGTGACAGTGCAAGTGGATTTTGGATCAATTGTTGATCAAAAAATGCCATCTTGTTGTGTTGTTGGATGCCAAAACAGGTCAACTAAAATAAAAGGTCTCAATTTCTACCGCATTCCAACGGGGAAAAGACCGTTTAATGCAAACAGGCAGAGATTGTGGCTTCAAGCTGTAAAACAAATTGACTGGACTGAAGACATCATTAAAAAATTCGATAAAATTAAATCTGATATAACTTACTGTAGTTGGCCAAAACGGCTCCCTAGCTAGCTAATGTTATCCATAGCTAACTTATATTAGCCTTTCAACTTTAGGTTAGCTAACCGTTAACGTTAGCTAGTTCATCGCTAGCCAGTTCAGTACATTCATCTATTCATTGCATACAATGATACAATGATCGTGGGTGGAATCCGTGTGTAATTTACTTTTAGGAGAAGCCTCAATGAACTATGAAAGCCCCGACTTTGGTGTTTGAGTACTGTAAATCAAGCCAGAGACCCGAAGCTAAATTGGAGAGGTATGGCGTGTTTGCTTTTGATAAATTAGCAGCCAACAACCTAGAGCAGATGATGTTACTTTATGGCATCATAGCTAGCTAGCCACGGTAACATCACCTGCTCTAGATTGCAAGCTTTGAGAGAAATGGCAGTCAGTGTCGTTATATTTTTTTACTTCTATCATGTGCAATCTAATCTTACAGATTTCAAAGAAATAAACAGCGATTCAGGTAACTTTCAAGATCTTTAAGATTAAGCGAACGCAGGTATGAACTTACTTCTGAACTTACTTTTGCATTTCTTTTGCACCCAGAATGCGTGCGCACACTACATGACGTGAGCATTGTTTACCACTCCAGCATCGTTGTCCCAGACATCGAAAGCCCACTAACTGATGAACAAATGGCAGCTTTAAGAGAAGCTTTTGACCCAAGAGCTTTATCCCGGGCTTATGGCTGTGAGATCTACATTGCAGCAGTTCACTTTTGTGAGAACATTAAAATAACTGAATGTTTTGAGCATTTTCAGAAAAACTGGATCAACTGTATAATAATACATCATTAGATTAAAGGATTCTTCACACCTCTCCTGAGTCAAATATTATTTGTTATTTAATAGAGATAACTGCCCAAGCACTTTGTAATGTGACCCAGGCATCTTAACTCACTGCATTAAAGAAACATGCAGACATGCATAACAGAAACTGTGTGGCGTAAACTTATTTTGTGTGTACGTCTCTAACTGTATGAGTGTATAGTATAGAAGTATATCTGTTTGTATCAACATTAGATGAGACCAAATCCTGTTTGGCAACTGCCAATACAGGCTAGGATGTCACTCTTAAAAGATTGATAGTCTTTGTAATGCCTGGGATTCGTAGGGTCTTTTAACAGGTGGAGGCGGTGGGGAAGCTGCCTTTGACCACCTCGAGGGACAGATTCGTACTTGGCAAAATCTCCCATCCATTCGGTGAGGCTGTGCAGTAAACATGTTAAATTATTTGACAAGTTACATGAAAAGTTGCTGTGGAGAGGTAATGATAACTAGATGACCAACTGTTTCACGGGTTATCACATATGTTTACTCTGTCAACATACCATTTTCAATGAAATGTCGAAAATAACCTGATACGTGACACATGGTTTCAACTGAAAAATCATTGTCCTCTTCTTCATCATGATGGTAATGCGCTTCAGAAATACCTACATTGAAAGCAAAAAACCCAACATGGGATAGACTTTAATCGTTTTTATTATGGCTTCTTACATTATATGTGGTGTGATTTTTTCAGGCTTTTGAACCACACACTTCAAAAACGCCACTGGTGGGTACTTTGGAAAGCACGTTGCAAATCCTAAGAGCGCTAAATCAAGCACACAGACTAATGGGCACTATTACAGATACTGGATACAGATATGAAACCTCTACCCTATAGTAATATTCAACAAAGGCCTGGATTTAAAATAGTGTTAAATTACCTCAGGGCTGTAATCCACTGCTCCCTCTTTAGGGAAAAGCAGGGCCACTCTGTCAGGTTGTTTGGTCAGCATGGTCCACATTTGTGTCTCTTTAAGACCACGTCTCAGCTGTTTCACTTGTCTTGTGACACGGCCAATGACCTGTTAATGACAACAGAGAGAGAAGGTGGAATACATTGTAATTCTTAATCCCCCACCCAATTGATTAGGAATGAGAAATGAGGTTCTGCAAACACAACCACATCCTAAGATTTTACTCACAGCATGGATCAATATTTTCTCGAAAAGCCATCTCCTGTTATTATTAGACAGGCAAGGGAGGTCCCATACAATATTAATTCATTTTGTTCACAGATACCCCCCTTTCCACCAAAGTGAACCGGGAGCTGGTGCTAGAGCCAGTTTGGAGCTGGTTCAAGAACGGAACCTTCTAAGAACTGGTTTGCTTTTCCACGGGCTTGAGAGCCACCACAGAGCCATGTCATTAAGTCACTGTATAAGTCTCATCTTTCCTAGCAACGCTAGCGCGGCAGCACCAAACATAAAGCAGAGCCCGTCTAAAGGCTGTTTATCAATACGAAGAAAATTTCATAAATAAAATAAGCACATTCAGCAACTACACTGCCCACTTCTCGTTACATTTTAATTCAGATGCTTATTTACAAGTACCATTTAGCTGAAATATGAATTGTAAAAACTTGGCGAAAATGGCGGTAAAAGGATTCTGTTCGTCTCGTTGGTCACGGTAACCCCGCCCCAAGCGGTTCTTACTTAGTTCACAATCTAGACCAGCTTCGATGTAATGCCCATTGCGAACCACGTACCAACCACTTTTCTGGTTTTTAGTCTGTGGAAAGAGAAAGAACTAGTTCGAGATTAAGCACCTGCTCCGAACCGGCACCCAAAATGAGAACTATTAAAAGCCAACATCAATAGAACTCCGATACTAGGATCCACCATGGCACCCGGCGACAAAAAAACATTGTCCTACTTCACCACACTTCAGATAGAAGTGTTAATATGTGTTTATGGTGAATCTGAGCACATATGCCGCTAAAAAGCAACACGGCTCTAGTAGCGTAGGGACAATTGGTGTGGGAGACAGTTGCTGGCCGAGTCAATGCATACATTTAAAGTCTTTTATTGACAGATTAAAATTCTTAGGACAAGTCAAGTCAAGTTTATTTATATAGCACATTTACAGACGGCTAAGCCCCACCAAAGTGCTTCACATAAAGAACAATTAGTACAGTAAGAACAGGATTTAACACAATTAAAAAGAAACAAATAAGAAAATAAAAAACAACAACAACACAGAGGTTAAAAACGACAATGCCTGCAGGAGTAGGCTAGTAGAAGGCAAGAGAGAAGAGGTGGGTTTTTAAAAGTGATTTAAAAACATTTAGGGACTGTGCTGCACGGATGTGGAGGGGAAGGCTGTTCCAGAGCCTGGGGGCTGCGACCGCAAAGGCTCTGTCACCCCTGGTCTTTAGCCTGGATCTGGGCACCTCAAGCAGCAGTTGGTCAGCTGACCGTAGTGCTCTGGTGTGGGTGAGGTGGTGTAGGAGGTCAGAGAGGTAAGTAGGGGCCAGACCATGGAGGGATTTGAAAACGGTTAGAAGAAGTTTGAAGTCAATACGGTGACGGATGGGAAGCCAGTGGAGTGATGCAAGGACCGGGGTGATGTGATCACGTTTTGTGGTGCAGGTGAGGAGTCGGGCGGCAGAGTTCTGGACCAACTGCAGGCGGCGAAGCTGCAATTGATCCATGCCAGTGTAGAGAGCGTTGCAGTAGTCCAGCTGTGATGTGATGAAGGCGTGAATAGCTCTCTCCAGGTCACTCCGAGGCAGGTATGATTTGAGCTTGGCTAGTGTTCTCAGGTGGTAAAAACTTCTCTTAACAACTCCACTGACCTGCTGCTCAAATTTAAAAGCGCTGTCGAATATCACGCCAAGATTTCTGACCGAGGGCTTGATGTTGGATGCAAGGGGACCTAGGACATCGGTGGAGAAGGCAGGAGGGATTTTTCCAAAAATCATGACCTCCGTCTTGCTCTCATTGAGATTGAGGAAGTTTGCCGCCAACCATGATCTGATCGAATAGTGGCTGGAGTGTAGACTGCCCATTGATTTTAAGGGGCAGATACAGCTGGATGTCGTCGGCAAAGCAGTGAAAGGAAATATTATGTTTAACCAGGATTTCCCCTAGGGGTAAAATGTATAGTAGAAATAGGATGGGACCTAGTATAGAGCCCTGGGGGACCCCACAGGTGAGGGGGGCAACAGGGGAAAAGAAATCCCCAAGCAGGACAGAGAAGCTCCTGTCAGCCAGATAGCACTGAAAGAACTTCAGGGCTGTGCCTTTGATTCCAACTTGGTGTTCCAGCCTAGAGAGCAGTATCCTGTGATCCACCGTGTCGAAGGCTGCTGTGAGATCCAGGAGCACAAGGATCGCAGGGCTACCTGAGTCAACGACCAGGAGCAGGTCGTTCAGCACCCTTAGGAGAGCAGTCTCTGTGCTGTGGGCTGTTCTGAAACCAGACTGGAATTTGTCGTAGATGTTGTTGCTGGTCAGAAAAGATTTTAGCTGGACATAGACTTCACGCTCGAGGAGTTTGGACAGAAAGGGAAGTTTGGAAATCAGTCTGAAATTTGAGAGAATGGAGGGGTCGAGATTGGGTTTCTTTAGGAGAGGTTGCACTACAGCGAACTTGAAGGCAGCCGGGATACAACCAGTGGAGAGGATGGAATTGATTAATAGTAGGAGGAAGGGGGCAACTGTGTTCAAAACTGTAGGATCCTTAAGCAGACGGGAGGGTAGACAGTCAGATGGGCAGTTGGAAGGCTGCAGGTGACTGACTGCATCAGAGAGGGAGGAAAGGGTTGTGGGCTCGAACTGCTCGAGGACAGCTGGCAGGGGAAGGGGGGGAGGGAGGGGGAGGGGGGCAGAGGAGTCAGAGGGCCTGAGTGCTACAATCTTGTCTCAAGGCAATGCAAAGCAACCTGGCATAACATAACATAGTACACAGAACATAGATTACATCTATGATGAGATAAAATATAGTAAACCTCCTTATATACATATAATATATAATATTCAATACAGTATACTAAACCTCTAAATACACATAATAACCTATACTAACCTAAGACAAGTGAAGTACAATAGTGCAATATTGCTGATAGTAAAACCAATAGCTGAAAATGACAGTGTGTAAAGTGACTAGTGAGAAGTGTATCAGTGTCCATATCATATATATATATCATATATATATTCAGAAGCCTGATGGCCCTTGGAAAAGATCTGTTGTCCAGTCTACGTGTGCGAGACAGAATGCTTCGGTATCGCTTGCCATAAGATAACGGGGTAAAAAGACTGAAGGATGAGTGGTAACAGTCTCTTAGAATCCTGCCAGCTTTCTTGGGGCATTGTGTCTGGTAGGTGTCCTGTAGGGCTGGGAGCTTCCTGCCGATGATGAACTCATTGCACGTTACGCCAAAACCACACCCATTAGTAATGTAGCTACTTCAGACCAACCCCTTTTAGATTTGCGACAGGCGCAAAGTCATTTATCCCGCCGGCAAAATAGCAACCTCACCTGAGTCCCGCCCACAAAGTTACTTGCGCTCTGCGTTTTCATACTTGTGTTTCAGATTTTTAAAATAGGGCCCTATATTTTACCTTGGGTTTAATCATATTTCACATGATACAAAGTAAATATTAGTTGGTGCCTATTTCAACGTAGTAGCAGTAACCCCCAACAGAATGCTTTTCATCACAGGATGATGATGATGAAGAGATGTTGACTGCTGCCGCAGAGATTCCTAAGTATGCTGGTAGTTCTCTCCCCATGTACTTTTATTTATAGGCTTTTGTGGAATTGTCAGTTACACTGACATTAAGAGAATAATAATTGGAAAAACTATTTGCACATTCTGATCCTGTTAAACCGAGCATGGATGCTGACTGTACACAGTGAGATGTTAATTTAATGCCAGGTGAATTCTGCATGAGGAACTGTGGATCTCATGAAGCAAGTGCCAAAAACTGACCAAGAAATGGTGTACTTAGGGCAGAAGAATAGAGGCTGATCTTGTAAGATGCCCCCACCTCTCATATGCTAAAATGTTAGTTACTGGACGGAGTCTCAACTTGATGGCTCTCACACCTCATTGTGTAACTTACTATAGCATTTCTAGTCATATGTTGATAAATAATGGTCAAGATTGTGGTGTGATTGGGTGTTCTTGGGTATAAAAGGAATTGTGAAGCATGTTCTGTGGATTCTTGATCTCCTGAGACCTTCTCCTCAGCTCTGGCTTGTCCTACTCCTTCCTCACCTCTTGCTTTATATCTCTGGTTTACAATAATCATGGAAGAGTAGGTAAGAGTTAACCTTCATTGATTTCATTCATTTGCAATATGATTAAATGATCATATTATTTAACCTTAATTTAACCATTCTTGCTTTGATTTAACCCAAAGAGTCAAATAACTGTAATTGGTATTGGCAGTATTTGGTTAATGTTAATACACTGTTCAGTTTCCCATCTTCCTTCAAACCATAGGGGAATTAGTTTAGGTTGTTTTGACAATATTATCCCCTACAATCTTAAAATTGATTTGCTGGGATACTGGTTACAGGAGGGTACATGGTCACGAGTGAATAATGTTAATTGTAGGAACAATGGCATATAAAAATACTCATTGTTGGATTTCTATTTGTAGGCAATGAAGGAGACCAAATAAAATGTCAATGATTTGTCAGTGCCAGAAAGCAGTTGGTCGGTTCTAAGTGCACGTCCACAGTGTGTAACATTAGCGATGTAAGGGCTGAGAATGTTGCTAAAATAAAACTATGGAGTGTCACGGGAAACGGTAACATTAACTTAGGTATTCATCAGGGAATTAAAGCACATCAAATCGGTCTTAAAATTATGGAGAGATATATGTCTCAAAAGTATTCGTAAATGCAAGTACCATGATCCACAAATGTTTCACGATTTACAAATGTGTTTTGCGATCCACAAAAACAAAAATCTTACTTGTGATTTGTAAGTTGACATTTACATAAATGTGCTATGATTTGTACACATAGATGTCCATTCGTAAATATATTGTTTGTCATTTCTTAAAATACTTATCATTTCGTGTGTGCATTTCTCATGGTCTGTCATTTGTAAATCTACAATTTGCGTGTGAAGTGTTGAATCTGCATTTGTGGATCGCCCAATACACGCTTGCAAATCTTCTTCCTGTGACGTACTTTTGAGACAAAAACCGTGAAATTTGTCTCAAAAGTACGTCACAGGAAGAAGATTTGCAAGCGTGTATTGGGCGATCCACAAATGCAGATTCAACACTTCACACGCAAATTGTAGATTTACAAATGACAGACCATGAGAAATGCACACACGAAATGATAAGTATTTTAAGAAATTACAAACTATATTTACGAATGGACATCTATGTGTACAAATCATAGCACATTTATGTAAATGTCAACTCACAAATCACGAATAAGATTTTTGTTTTTGTGGATCGCAAAACACATTTGTAAATCGTGAAACATTTGTGGATCATGGTACTTGCATTTACGAATACTTTTGAGACATATCTCTCTCCATATAAAATCCTCTCCCAACTAAGCAAATTAAATTTGTTCGAGATCCATCGGCTGAACCAGGAAAGGACTAGCCTGGTCCTACCAGACTCTCGTACATTTCATTTGAGTCTGGGCACTCCCCATTGACAAGCGTTAACTTCCTTGAAGGCGGGTACTCTGCCCAGAACCAGTCTGGGTCTGCCATAACCAATTGCTAACGTTCACCTTAGCCAACTCCTTCACCACTAACAGAGTGAGCTGGAAAATCAAACTTTTCCCAAACACCGTAGGGAGGAGGGCCACAACATCATGCAGGCATGAAAATCCCTCACCTTTGGGCGAAATTCGCCGTTTTGAAACCAAAATAGGTGACTACGTGAATCGTGTAGATTCGATGAGAAATTGTTTTTTGGGGGGGTATTCATATTCAGTGAACTGCGAACAGGTGCGCTTGTCAGAAGGGAGCGTGAGTGCATGGAAATATTAACGCGAAGGGCCTTGCATCACCAGTGCAGACCACCAACTCACCCAGGAGCTCTGTTGACATAGACTTAGCTAACGTTAGCTACAGCTTGATGAATTGAGTCATTGAACACAGCAAGAGAGAACGCAACGTTAGCCAGCTAGCTAATGCTCCGGTGGAAAATTATAAGTTTACGCTACCGTCTTTGAAGAGGTAGATTTTGAGGTGAGTGGACTGACAAGGCAGAAGGTAAGGTGGTCCACCGGACTGGCCATCGGGAGCACTGGGAGATTTCCCGATGGGCCGAAGCACTTCTGGGCCGGAGGGCCGCTTGCCTTATAATTTGTTTTACTAGCCTACTAATAAAATGAACGTCTATGCAGCCCTTAGTTCCGCTTACACACGACAGTGACACTGACAGATGGAAAGCTAGCTATAGAGACGATATAAAGATGGAAAACCAGGCTAAGAAACGTAAACGTATTACCTTCACTAGACAATGTTTTACCAATTGGACAAACGGATGTTTGTTT
Organism: Mallotus villosus; assembly: GCA_903064625.1. Classification (NCBI taxonomy): domain Eukaryota; kingdom Metazoa; phylum Chordata; class Actinopteri; order Osmeriformes; family Salangidae; genus Mallotus; species Mallotus villosus. Next base: position 61,596 of record CAEFZP010002246.1, read on the forward strand.
TACATCAAGCTCCAAAAACTATTTTTCGCTCAAATCAGCCCCCCCAAAAATTGCTTGTGCGCTAGTCTCATGACTCATGGCTGAAGTTACGTTTCTCCAGCTCTCCCCAGGTTGGCAAAAAAGTATCTCAAAATGCATCAGATTGATGCTTTAAAATATGGAATATTTAATTTTTCTTATGGGGGAGCATGCACCAGGACCCCCTTAGAGGGCTGATATCCTTTCTGACCTTTTTCACCCCTGACCCGTTTTCATGCCTGATCATGGCCACCAACCAAACTCAGCAAAGATTGTTCTTGCTCCAGCTTTAACTTCTGGATATTCAGCAGCGTTGTCACAACGGACCAAATGGATTTACTCGCATCTTTCTCCGCCTCCATTACTGAACTACAACTCAAACTAACGCACAACCTCAACGTCATCATTCTCAGCCACTCCCTCTGTTTGCTGATTGAACAGGTAAAAATTGGCCGGAGAAAACTGGCGAATATACCGCAAACCCAGACGGACGTACTGAAAATGAATATTTAGCGGAAGTACGTAGGAGGGCGGAGCAAGGCTAGGAAAGGACACCCCATGTCTGACAACTGTATCAGTCTCAGAAAGTGTGAGGGGATAGGTAGAAATACAGAGTTTGTCATGGAAAACCTGCTAGCGAGTAGGTGAGGTTGACCATGAACACTGATCAAATGTTTTCGTTACCTCTCTTTCTGGAACTGAAAACCCAGAGTTTGCCTCATTTTAGGGTTACCCAACTCAGGGTTTTCATTAAACCCGCTTTCTGGAATACCCCCCAGCTGATTAATGGGTGGATTGCTCTGGGATGAGAGGATTTGTGCTCTGCTGGGAGCACAAATATGGTTATATCTAAGTAGAACCCAAACAGTAGAATTTTCAATAGAACCCATGTTAGGCCTTTCAGAACCCAGGTGGGGGTTTCAGGCAGCATATATGCAGCAGAGATATGCTGTAGAACCCAACACACTGACGGCCGGTGTTCGACGCCCACAAACACGTCCGCATGCTACCGCCACGCTAACCCTGTGGAACACCGCTTAATTGGATGGTTTTGATGTGATGTGCCAGGATGGCGGTTCAAAGACGATTTAGCTGAACGGAGCACTACAAACTGATTCTACTGGAGCCAGACTGTGGTTGTAATATTGATCTCTCTGAAGTTGCAGCTTGTCAGATATATATCTGTGTAATCTGGTGATGACTTTGTATCTCTAAGGACAAAGAGACAGTGGGTCTACAAACAGATAAACACACACAGAGACGGAGAGAGAGATAAGATTAGGACATCTGTGGTTCATTTTGTTGTGTGACTAATTTTGTCATTTAAATTCCTGCGAGGGCTTCTGTTTTCGTTAGTGTTAGAGTGCATGCTGGAACTGTAACAGAATCCCAAATTAAACATTTGAAGGATTGAACATAAAAAACATCAAGTTAAGGAGCTTAGATGAGCTCAGTGTGGAACCGTAAGAGGCTCTGGATGGGTTCTATCTGGAAGGGTACAATACAGAAAGGGGTTCTATCCAGACAGGTTCTATCTAGAAGGGGTTCTATCTAGGTTCTCTGTGGAATCGTTTACAGGGTTCTAGAGAGCATGATTGGACAGCCCCTTCCCCGCCACCCCCGACATCTAAACAGAATCTCAATGATACCTCTTAGACAAGCTCTGATTGGCTAACAGCCCCTGAGCCCCTTGGCTTGGTCTGTGTGAGACTGGTCTAATTGAAAAGAAAAACAAGCGCACCCAGACTCTCTGTGTTCATTGTCACCACTTTAATTAGAGGCTGGGATGACTGCACACTTACCGGAGCGAGCCAGACACTGGGAGGCAGGGCCCACTAATGACACGCATGCTGCTAGCTGTCGGAGTACATGTGCAAATCCAGCACCACCAAAACAAACTCACTCTCACACACACTCATTCACACACACACACTCTCACACATATACGCTCTCACACACACACACACACACTCACACATTCTCACACACACACACACACACACACTATCACGCAGACACTCACTCCCATGAAAGGAGAAGAGAGGTGAAGAAAAGAGCGTACAGGAGAGAAGGAATGAAAAAATAGGAGGATGGGAAGGGAGATTATTTATGAATCCACGGTGTCTGCCAGGGATTCTCCCTCCTCTCCTCTCTCTTTAAAGAATCCCCTTTAATCAATACCAGTTGAATGCTTCTGTTCCATCTCCGATATCTGATCCACCCAGGGCTATGGCTGTTGTCTCATGGATCTTCTGTACACTGCAGCAACTCAATAACACATTTCTATCATGTCCAGTATCATGGGGGACTGTCCTCCCCGAGTGGAGACCAGGAATACTCTATCATGATAATGCTGTAGGACAGCGCTGTCACTGTGCTTCTGTGTGCTGCTGGGCTGCCAACACCACAGGATGTTGTTGATTTAACCCTTTGTTAATATTTGTGATAGAAGGTTCGGTAGAAGGTTTCTCTATTTCCATAGAAAGAGCCATTTAGGTTCCAACACATTATCCACGTAATCCAGAATGTCAATTCTACAGTATGTTTGAACTTTTCTGAACAGATTCTCCTCGTTTAACAGATGGAGTGTCTGGGTAACTCTAATAGGAATACACTTACAGTACAGAGAACTACAGTCCGTAGCCTACTGTCTATTTCCTGGTTTGACACCTCCTCAAGGCAATGTTATTTGCAGCACACTCCTGCTGGGTTCTTTTCTGCAGCTCTCATGCCAGCGCTGAAAAAAAAGACTTAAAACGATGAGTTTGCCTATTAGGCCTATTGATTATGCCCATAGCAGATAATCACTCTTACAAAACATAAGAAAACCGTTCTGATGAGCTGCCAAACGACTGATTGAGAGGTTATCTATTGGAGAAATACGGGAAAGAGTTCGCGTTATGTGCCGTCTTATGTTTAAAATTGTTCTCTCTTTGATTCTCTTTTCCTCGCCATCTGTGTCTCGGTTTGGTTTCCTCAGTTTCTCTGTCTTTCTACTTCTCTCTCTCTTTCTCTCTCTCTCTGGATTGCTAGAAGCGTGTACGGTCAATAATCCCCTCCCTCACTGCAGCTGGTAGAATCCGTGCTGCTCTGCGCGAGTTTGCTGCGTGGAATCCTAAACACAACTCCGACTCTCGAGCGTCTGTTTACATGCACGAGAGGGGTGTTCGAGTGTGCTCAATCTACAGTCTTCTGTCTCCTGTCACCTTGTTACTGTTGATTCCGGTTTTGGCCTAATTTAACACTGTACCTGGTATTGCTAGATTGCTTTATTAACTCTCGCGAAAGCTGATTTAGACTGCAGACTGCGAGGGAAGAAGAACGGAGGTAACTAGATTCAAAGTGGATGGTAAACTTCATCAGAGACTTGCGAGGATGACGATGTAAATCACTTTCCAGATACGGTAAGAATATATTCGATAACGTCACGAGACTTAAGAAATGGTCAACGCGAGCAAAGTTAGCTCGATCACAAGTGCCTCTTGTACGTGACTGTTGCGGTGCTGTTTGTTATTGTGTCAGAGATGTAGTACCGGAATGCGCTGTACAGTCTGCCTACCGGCATTGGCTGACTGGTGCTGATGATGCAGCGCCGGTGAAACCGCCTGTGTAACTCTACAGCAATGCCGCACTCCTTGTCACCTTTACCGTATACTAATGTACCTTCATAAATCGCCCAGAACAATGCATTCACGCATTCCGTTTGCCGTTTTCGTGCTTGGTCGGGACTTAATCCTGAGCGGAGACACAGACAGTTATTGTTTCGGGGGCTCGAGCGTCCTCATGACCCTCCCGTGTGTTTGTAATTCATGATGCGATCCTGCACCACGAATCACAGAGCCCCTCGATCATCAATCAACTCACAAGGTCGCTTGGCGTGGTGTAGTCCTCACCGTGTCTCTGCTCAGCGCGAACGCTGTCTGCTAGCCAGAGTGCGTGGTTGGGTCAGAGGGGAGAGGTAGAGTTTCCAGTCAAACAATACACCATGGGTATTATTGTCTGGGTCCAGCAGCAACGTCGTCTATAATCCCTCTGCAGTCTTTCACTAGTTCTCTTTCTCTCATTCAATGTTTTTGTTAACTAATTTCCTGTCTGTCTATATCTTTCTTTCTCTCTCCTGCCATCCACCATCCACTCACACTTGCAGATCCACACACATAAAAACACTTTCAAACCCACACATGTACATACACATGCACCTATACAAATGCACACACACACATACAAAGCACACAAATACATGCATGCACTACGCCAATGATGTTGATGTGCAAAAACATGTAATTTTTTCAGATTAAGATGGCACATTTGGCGGTTTTAAGACAACAGAAATCGCCATCTTAATAAGGTTGTTTTGAACGTCTTAAAACGTTTAAAATTGTGTGCTACCACTTCATTTGTTTCTGAGGGGAAACTGATCATCTTAATTGTTCTCCCCCACATAAATTGACTCTCCCAAATACTAAATCACATGTGCACGTGAGAAACATAATAGCTACGCAAGACCCCACACGATCACAACTTAGGCCTACGTACAGCCCAACACAGACACTATGTCAAAAAGGGGGTATGTTGACGGCAACCAATAGCATGGAAGTATAGATGGTCCAAACGTCTTTAAGACGTTCAAAACGGCAGTGTTTAAAATGGCAATTTCTGACGTCTTAAGAAGGCCAAGAGTGTAAGTTTAACACGAACACTAAATGACATGTTTTGGCACATGGCATTCCATAATGCACACACATGCATGGCACACACACTTATACACATGTACACACACCTCTATGCACGCACGCATGCACACACCTATACACACCTATACACACACAACTCCCCCAGCCCGTCTGTTCTTGTTAGCAACTCTCAGACAGCTCCCACACACGCACACACACAGCTCCCTCGGGTGACACACATTCACACAAAATAACAAACACAGAAACACACACAGTTCCTTCAGGTGCCCCCCCACGCAAACCAAACTCAAGTGGTTCCTACGCACACACTAGAGGCCAGCTATCTGTCTTTAGTTGAATATCTGATATGTCGGAAGTTCGTCCATCGAAAGTAGATGGATTGTAGCTTGTGTGTTCCTTCATGGTATTTATACATCTCTAGTCTAACTTGGATGAGTCTCATTTGCAGAAGTGCTCATAGGAAGTTGTAGGGATGAAAGGGTGTGTGTGTGTGTTAGGATTAGGCTCCCCCACTCCTCCTAATCCTCTTGTGTTTTCTGGAGAGGCTGAAGGAGCATGTGTGATGTGTGTAGCAGAGGGATGGTCAGGACTGAGGCTGTTGCCCTACTGTGGCTCCAACCACACACACTCTCACACACACACACACACTCACATCCTCACACATGAATACCTGCACACACATACATTACACACGCTTACTCACACACATGCTCCCACACACACACACACACATATTCAGACACACATATCCTCACACACACACACACACACACATATTTACACACACCTACCCGAAGCAACCTGCATGGCGAATCCACAGCAGCCCAGGTCAGCTTTAGATACCTGTGCTTGTGAGTGTGTTTAGGGTTAGGGTGTGTTTGCATAACCACTTCTCCTGTCTCACTAACTCCATGTATGAAAATATTAGAGTATCCTGCGCAGCAGGGCTGAATGGGGTGTTGTGTGTGTCTGTCTATGTGTAAATGTATGTGTGTGTGTGTTTGTGTGTGTGTGTGTGGCCCAGTCACCCTAGTCTTTCACCAGCTCCCGGCTGACTGTAGATTACAGGATTAAGAGATGTAGAGGTTTGTGTAATATCTTTAATGCATCGCCAGCACAGACACACGCACACACACTCCAGCCACCACTCTACTCTCTCTCTCTCCTTCTGCCTCTGTCATTCCTCTCTCATCATCAATCTCTGTCTCTGTCTCTCTCTATACCTGTTATCTCTGTCTCTGTCTTTCTCTTTTATCTCTCTTCCTCTATTATCTCTCTTTCTCTCCCCTATCTCTCCCCCTCTCTCTCCCAGCCCTATCTCTATCTCTTCTTCCCTCTCTCCCCTCTCCTTTCTCCCCCCCTCCTCTCTCTCCTCCCTCAAACACATCTGTTCTACTGGCCTATATAAGAGTGCCAGACACACAAGTGTAACGTTCCAGCCTGCTTCAGTTGTTCCAGCCCAGCTGACAGATCCATGTCTGGAAGTGCCCTCCTCTCTGGAACATGGTGTCAACATCGTTCAACCTCTGCTCACTCACAGGGATGGACTGATGGAGGGAAGGAGTGGAGGGAGAGAGTGAGGAGAGGGAGGCAGAGACAGGGGAAGAGGACAGGGAGGGAGAGAGAATGAAAGCGAGAAGGAGATCAGCACCATGGACAGCTCTGTCGTTCTACAGACAGAGGAATCAGGACCCTGGACAGATACCAACATGCAGGAGAGAGGAGAGAAGACGGGGACGGGATGGTGGAGATGGGAGGGGGAGAGAGGGTGTGGTAGGGTGGAGAGAGATGGGGGAGGGGGAAGAGAGGAAGGGGGGAGGAGGAGAGAGGAAGAGGTGGAGACCGGTGAGAAAGGAGGGAGGGAGAGAGGTGGGGGAGGGAGGAGAGAGTAGGAAGGGGAGAGATAATACATGTGTATCAACTTGGTATCAAGTTTGACTTACATTTCCACAACTTTGAAGCATGTGGGTGTGTGTGTGTGTGTGTGTGTGAGTTTGTTACTGTTAACTTGCTGGGCCCGACCATTGACTTCCATTCTCTAACCCCTAACTCTAACCTTAGCCCTTAATGTAATTCCAACCCTCTATAACCCCCTCAAACAAATCTTCTGAAGTTCTGGGAGCCAGCAAAAGGGCTGCATGTTTCACTATACTTCTGAGTAGGGATGCACCAAGCCGACTTTTTCAGTCCCGATACCGATACCGATGCCTGGGCTTTGTGTATCTGTCGATATCCGATACCGATCAGATACGGTTGTTGAATTAATAATAAACTGTATACCTTATACCTTCCTTCCACCATGTGGAAGAGACTAAAGGCACAGACTTTCCTAACTAAGACAAAATAACAGATGTAATGTAATAAATTATTATTTATTTGTTATTAGTGCATTCAAAATGCGAAAACAGAATGTCATCAAATGTATTAAAATAAATAAAATGTAGCAATAGAAACAAAAGTGTATTGGTCAAACATACAATATATCAAACAGTTACCAAACATTGTAAATATGTAAATAAAATATTTGAATTCTTATTTATTTGTTGTCGCTGGTGTGTGAACCATGGACGTTTTTAGCTTGAAGCATTGCACCGTGCGGCAGGGACGGACTGAGAGTAAAAATAGGCCCTGGACTTTGATCCAAACCGGCCCACCAGAACCGGTCCCGTATTCGCCATCACAGCGAGCGCCCTGCTAATGCATGCCAATTCTGTGGTTGATGTGATGTTAGGTAGTTCCACGCTTAATGCGAGCGCGCGCATAGCGCGCAAACATTATTTTTTGACTGATTTGAGCGGAAAAAAATTTTTGGAGCTTGATGTAAAACAAACAAACCGTAGCCGTTTGTCCAATTGGCAAACATTGTCTAGTGAAGGTAATTACGTGTACGTTTCTTAGCCTGGTTTTCCATCTTTATATTGTCTCTAGCAGTAGCGGCTGGTGATTTTTTTGCGCAGTTGGGCGGCGCGGGGGGGGGTCGTTACACAGAACTTTTTTTTACATTAAATATATATGTATTAGCTATGTTGGATGCTGTCGTCCTCTCCTACTATTTCTTCAATGCCTAACGAATCTATCTCTTGACCCTGTATGTATGCTTGAGCAGCACTGGTTGAAGCCTGAAAATATTGTAAACAATGTTTGCATATATGCAGGTAGCAACGCTAGTGCTAAATAACTATTTGCTTGTCGGCTAGTAGGGCTCGTGAGACAGCTCACCAAAAGAACGATGGGCAAGCCACTTGTCTAGCAGATTAAGACATGTTCGTAGGTACCTAGCGAAAAGTATCCTCAACTTTCCTAGACTAAGCTACGATACTAATGCTGAAGGGTCGCTGATATCGCATAGCGTCGTTGCTAACGTGTGATGTTGTGACTGTGTGTGTAACACTGAATTACTCACTGAACAACCAGCTAACCAGCTCCGGTTACTTAGCATACAGGTTTGAGGAGAAGCTACTGGTACCGTGTACGTCCCGTAGGCCTACAGCCCATCCTCCTTTGCTAGCTATGTTGCTCTCGTAGATACGTGATAATTATATGGGATGTGAGGGAATGATGAAGGTCTCTGATTCGACGAATAAGATGTCAATATAAGTAAGAAACGATGTCATTGGCCAGGGGCGCACGAGTGTGCGCCCCGGCATCGCCCCTTTTTTCCGCCAATGAGAAGCCGTTTTTCTCAAATGTATGAAAAATGTATGAGAGCTCCCATTGACTTCCATTTGGCCGGCGCCCCTCCAGGGGGGAGTGGCTTATCTCAGTGATAACGAATGGCAATATATTATATTTGGTCACATTTAAGTGGTTGTTGACAGGGACTTACGGTCTCCCACACACATTTAACGCGTTAACACAGTACATTTCTTATTTAAATAGTTTGGTATATCATATTTTTGCACGTTTTTTTATTATTATTTTTACGAAAAATTCTAGGAGGGGCGGCGCCCTAGCGCCCTCTATGGACGCACCGCCACTGGTCTCTAGCCTACTAGCTAGCTTTCGATTAGTCAGTTTAGTGCCGC
>CAEFZP010002247.1:0-163822 GCA_903064625.1 Mallotus villosus
CAGGGTGACTGTGTGTTGTGTTGTGTTCTGACTGTGTTGTGTTGTAGCTTCTCAGGGCCTGTGCCTGACCTCAGGGTGACTGTGTGTTGTGTTGTGTTCTGACTTGTGTTGTGTTGTAGCTTCTCAGGGCCTGTGCCTGACCTCAGGGTGACTGTGTGTTGTGTTGTGTTCTGACTGTGTTGTGTTGTAGCTCTCAGGGCCTGTGCCTGACCTCAGGGTGACTGTGTGTTGTGTTGTGTGTGTTGTGTTGTAGCTTCTCAGGGCCTGTGCCTGACCTCAGGGTGGTGGAGCAGCTGACGGAGCAGAGCGGAGGTGTTCCTGTTACCTTCGCTGTGGTCGACCACGGAGACATCTCCTTCTACTGCTTCAAACCCTTCCTGTTGACCACAGACACTGCCCACTGACCAGGCACAAACATGACCACAGACACAACATGACCACAGACACAACTAGGAGATAACCTGAGATTGTAACAGAGCTTCATTGCCAAAATAGTTGATTTATAAAGTTTAAGTTGACTTTTAATAAAAAAATAATCGTTCTAACTGGATCGTGTTTTTTCTTCTTCAAAACACACTGCATGTCACCTTCTCCCCACAACTATAGTAGAAGTGTTTGAAGTGAACTTACAGACATACTACTGTTAGAGAAACCCTGTTAGAGTGAACTTACAGACATACTACTGTTAGAGAACCCTGTTAGAGTGAACTTACAGACATACTACTGTTAGAGAACCCTGTTAGAGTGAACTTACAGACATACTACTGTTAGAGAACCCTGTTAGAGTGAACTTACAGACATACTACTGTTAGAGAACCCTGTTAGAGTGAACTTACAGACATACTACTGTTAGAGAACCCTGTTAGAGTGAACTTACAGACATACTACTGTTAGAGAACCCTGTTAGAGTTTCACATTGTCTTTCCAGTCCAGAGACGAGCTGTGGTCGGCGTGTTCTGTATGTGAGGAACACGGGCTCCCTCGTGAAGCTGACTGATGTAACTGGACAGGTGAGGGCTGGTCGGCGTGTTCTGTATGTGAGGAACACGGGCTCCCTCGTGAAGCTGACTGATGTAACTGGACAGGTGAGGGCTGGTCGGCGTGTTCTGTATGTGAGGAACACGGGCTCCCTCGTGAAGCTGACTGATGTAACTGGACAGGTGAGGGCTGGTCGGCGTGTTCTGTATGTGAGGAACATGGGCTCCCTCGTGAAGCTGACTGATGTACCTGAACAGGTGAGGGCTGGTCGGCGTGTTCTGTATGTGAGGAACACGGGCTCCCCTCGTGAAGCTGACTGATGTACCTGGACAGGTGAGGGATGGTCGTCTGTATGTGTTCTGTATGTGAGGAACACGGGCTCCCTCGTGAAGCTGACTGATGTACCTGGACAGGTGAGGGATGGTCGTCTGTATGTGTTCTGTATGTGAGGAACATGGGCTCCCTGGTGAAGCTGACTGATGTACCTGGACAGGTGAGGGCTGGTCGGCGTGTTCTGTATGTGAGGAACACGGGCTCCCTCGTGAAGCTGACTGATGTACCTGGACAGGTGAGGGCTGGTCGGCGTGTTCTGTATGTGAGGAACACGGGCTCCCCTGGTGAAGCTGACTCTGATGTACCTGGACAGGTGAGACCACACTGGAGGGATAGATCATTATCACTAAGGATAAATATACCACCTATGCACTACTGGACAAACGTATCACCAATAAACTAAGCCTGAGTCTGTACATGATGCAGGATAACTAAGCCTGAGTCTGTACATGATGCAGGATAAACTAAGCCTGAGTTTGTACATGATGCAGGATAAACTAAGCCTAAGTCTGTACATGATGCAGGATAAACTAAGCCTGAGTCTGTACATGATGCAGGATAAACTAAGCCTGTGTCTGTACATGATGCAGGATAAACTAAGCCTGAGTCTGTACATGATGCAGGATAAACTAAGCCTGAGTCTGTACATGATGCAGGATAAACTAAGCCTGTGTTTGTACATGATGCAGGATATATGATCTGGGGATATTTTAGCAATAGCTCACAGACGGTGACACATCCTCAGCTAAGCGAAGCGGAGTAGCATTAATCAAATTGTATGAGTTTGTCGTGCATCCAAAGCGACGTGCTGGAGGCAGATGGATGTACTGTATTAAGTTTCCAAACAAATCCCAGAGAGAGAGAAAGAGAGAGAGACTGTTGTGTAGAGAGGTGAAGAGTCACATCCCCAGGCCTCAGTCAGTCTTGTTGTACAAAGACAAACAGATGCCTACATCTCTATCTGTTGACTTAAATACCGATTATCACTTCCCCTTGTTCAATTCCAAAAGCGAGTTTAACAAACACTATCACACACCCACTTACGCTCTTTTGCTCTACCTCTCCCTGACACACACCCTCTCGCTCTCTCCCTGACACACACACCGGTTGTGTGTGAGCAGCTCACAGATATATGGCAGGTCTTGACAGTGTGTCTGTGCTCAGTGAGCTGGAACCGCTCTGGACTTCACCATGCCTTCTCTCAGCCTCCTGACGCTACTCTCTCTCCTGATGGGTGAGTTACACAGTCACACAGAGGGTTCAGACTTAGACAATGTCATACACTACAGTTAACTACAATAGACAACAGTAGAATACACCAGACTACAGTATAATATATTACACTACAGTAGATTACAGTAGAATGCAAAAGACTGCAATTGATTCCTGATTTGTAGATGTATTTGTTTAGCAGATTACAAATCCAGGGTACTGAACAAGGGGGGTTTTTGAACCGGCAACCTTGTAATCTGTGATAAAATGGTCTACGGAACTATACCCGTGCCCCCTTTAAGTTTTAAGCGTTCTCGAATGTTCCAGAATGTAAATGTTCCAGAATGTAAATGTTCTAGAATGTAAATGTTCTAGAATGTAAATGTTCCAGAATGTAAATGTTCCAGAATGGAAACGTTCTAGAATGGAAATGTTCTAGAATGAAAACGCTCTTCTCTTCTCAGTGACGGAGGTCTCCAGTGTGAGCGAGACTAACTGCTCCTACACACACCTGCTGGAACACCTGAATCTGCTGGACACCAACCGGGTTCTGTCTGACGTCCGCCCTGTCGTCAACTGGACGTCTCCCAGTCATGTGAACATGGACCTGTATGTGTACGGCATTCTGGATGTGGTACGTGGTGCGTCCCTGTGACTTCCTGTTGGGATCTCTACACTTCCTGGTCCTGTTGTGTGACTTGTGTTAGTGGTGGTGTGTTAGTGGTGGGTGTGTGTGTGTTAGTGGTGGTGTGTGGTGTGTTAGTGGTGGTGTGTGGTGTGTTAGTGGTGGTGTGTTAGTGGTGGTGTGTGGTGTGTGTGGTGGTGGTGTGTGGTGTGTTAGTGGTGGTGTGTGTAGTGGTGGTGTGTGGTGTGTTCGTGGTGGTGTGTTCGTGGTGGTGTGGTGGTGTGTTTGTGGTGGTGTGTGGGTGTGTTCGTGGTGGGGTGTTAGTGGTGGTGTGGTGTGGTGTGTTTCGTGGTGTGGTGTGTTCGTGGTGGTGTGTGGTGTGTTTCGTGGTGGTGTGTGGTGGTGGTTTGTTGTGGTGGTGTGGTGGTGTTGTGTGGTGTGTTTCGTGGTGGTGTGTGTGTGTGTTCGTGGTGGTGTGTTCGTGGTGGTGTGTGGTGTGTTCGTGGTGGTGTGGTGTGTGTAGTGGTGGTGGTGTGTGTTCGTGGTGTGTTGTGTGTGTGGTGGTGTGTTCGTGGTGGTGTGTTCGTGGGTGTGTGTGGTGTGTGGTGGTTGTGGGTGGTGTGTTCGTGGTGGTGTGTTCGTTGGTGTGGGTGTGGTGTGTTCGTGGTGGTGTGTGGTGTGTTCGTGGTGGTGTGTTCGTGGTGGTGTGTGGTGTGTTCGTGGTGGTGTGTGGTGTGTTCGTGGTGGTGTGTTCGTGGTGGTGTGTGGTGTGGTTCGTGGTGGTGTGTGGTGTGTTCGTGGTGGTGTGTTCGTGGTGGTGTGTTCGTGGTGGTGTGTTCGTGGTGGTGTGTTCGTGGTGGTGTGTGGTGTGTTCGTGGTGGTGTGTGGTGTGTTCGTGGTGGTGTGTTCGTGGTGGTGTGTTTCGTGGTGGTGTGTTTCGTGGTGGTGTGTTACCTGAAGTGTTGTGCTGGTTGAGGACACCTTGGTGAGGCAGTGTAAGTAAACACACTCACACCAGTATTCACTGTTATCTAACGCCGCCGTGAATCTGTTTTGTGTGCAGGATGAGAAGTCTCAAACTCTAACCTGTCAGGTATGGTGTAACACGGTAAGAATGTTTATCAACGCCAACAATGACCGCATTTCCCCGATTCGTTAAGAAGCTCCAAGCGCTTAAGAGCTTCTTAACAAATCTGGGAAATCAGTCAATACCTATCAATTTATACCTGTCAAATATCCAGCTTTATCAACCCCTCTAAACCAAGACACACTGAGGTGGTGCTCGTTCACGATAGTCACAGAATAGAGAGATAATGGGATGATTCTCAGTCTGAAACACAGTTGCGAAACGTTTTCATTTCCATTGGATAAGCGTTGTCTTGTTCTCCACACAGGGCTGGATGAACGAGTTCTTATCCTGGAACGAGAGTGACTTCTGTGGGATCGACATGTTGGTCGTGCCCAGAAACAAACTCTGGGCTCCAGACCTCAGCATCCAAGAAGAGTGGGTACCATTTCAAATTAACAATGTGACAACAATGATGTATTCTTTTGGAAAACACGTGTGTGTGTGTGTGTGTGTGTGTGTGTGTGTGTGTGGGGTGGATAGATTTGAACCAGTGATCTTATGATAGGTAGTGACATTTTCTACTACTGAGCCACCATCACTTTAGTTAAAGAGAGTATAATTATCACATCAGATCACTTTCATACGGTCAAAGGTTCAGGTCTCAGGTGTCAGACTGAAAATACTGAACATATAAATGTTGTTTATGCGAGTGGATGGGTGTGCTGAATGGCAGGTCAGTAAACAGGAGAGTCTTCTGTGGCTCTGTGAACAGGTTCTGTCAAGCATCACTCATCACACCACCGTGATTAGAGACTCAATATACATCTGGCAGCTTTAGAATGGTTTGAGGTTCAGTCTGGATGTACTGTACATCTGACCTTTACCCACAGTGATATCATTGTTAAGGTGTATTTGATTTGTCATAGGAGCCATGCCACCAGCTCATTGTCTGTGCCACAGTGCATCATGCCATGTTTACTGAAAACCTCAGTACAGGTTTAATATTCCGGACAGTGATCTCAAGTTACAAAAGATATATTTACACTTTTCTGATGCTTGCTTTTTTAACCAGCTTAGAAAAACGATTTGCTGGGAGATGAGATTTGCAACAATACCTACAATAGGTAACCCATAAATGGCCATGTCTGTGGCTGCTAAATTTATAAAGGTAATAAATCAAATCTCTTTGTCAGTGAAGTGACATCAGTTCCTGCAGCATCATGTGATAACACTCATTTCCTGGATTGATCAGACAAGATGTGATTGCTTGTTATTCAACAGTAAAATGATACAATTGTCTCCCCAACTCACCCCACCACTCTCATCCATTCACCCCCCTAACCTCCAACCCTCTCACCCCCTAACCTCCAACCCTCTCACTCTCTAACCTCCACCCCTCTCACTCTCTAACCTCCACCCCTCTCCACTCTCTCTAACCTCCACCCCTCTCACCCCCTAACCTCCACCCCTCTCACTCCCTAACCTCCACCCCTCTCACTCTCTAACCTCCACCCCTCTCACCCCCTAACCTCCACCCCTCTCACTCCCTAACCTCCACCCTCTCACTCTCTAACCTCCACCCCTCTCACTCCCTAACCTCCAACCCTCTCACTCTCTAACCTCCACCCCTCTCACTCTCTAACCTCCACCCCTCTCACTCTCTCCACCCCCACCCCTCTCACCCCCTAACCTCCACCCCTCTCACTCCCTAACCTCCAACCCTCTCACTCTCTAACCTCCACCCCTCTCACCCCCTAACCTCCACCCCTCTCACTCCCTAACCTCCAACCCCTCTCACTCTCTAACCTCCAACCCTCTCACTCCCTAACCTCCACCCCTCTCACTCCCTAACCTCCAACCCTCTCACTCTCTAACCTCCACCCCTCTCACCCCCTAACCTCCACCCCTCTCACTCCCTAACCTCCAACCCTCTCACTCCCCTAACCTCCACCCCTCTCACTCCCTAACCTCCACCCCTCTCACTCCCTAACCTCCACCCCTCTCACTCCCTAACCCCAGTATCTCCAGCAAAGACAGCACCGCAAAAGGCCCCTATGCAAGCGTTCACTCCAACGGTATTGTGACTGTGATTGATACCTTAAAACTGACGACCGCCTGCAACATGGACCTGCACAAGTTCCCCTTCGACAGTCAGACCTGCCAAATGACCGTAACGTCCAGCTCCCACTGCGGTATGCTGTGTCTGTGTGTGTGTGTGTGTGTGTGTGTGTGTGTGTGTGTGTGTGTGTGTGGTGTGTGTGTGTGTGTGTGTGTGTGTGTGTGTGTGTGTGTGTGAGAGAGAGAGAGTGTGTGGGTACATACACAGCGATCCCATGGACACATACCCAAACACACACAGACACACAAACACACACAAACAGGTAACACACATACACAAGTGACACACACACACACATATACACACACAGCAATCCCACAGAAACATACAGACACACATTTACACTGAATTCCTTCCACCTCTGCAGCTGCTGCGATGACGATCGATCAGTATTCCACGACCGAGTTCATGAACCAGTTTTCGAGTCGGATGATGAACAACCAGGGAGAGTGGATTCTGGTGAGCATCAACACCACTAAGAAGAAGGTGTTCTACGAGAAGTGTAACTGGGACAGACTCATATACAAGGTACCCACAGAGCAGCATGGAACTAGATCTAGATGTACTGCATCTCATAACATTTAATTTATACCCTCACCCCTTCCTTCCTTCCTTCCTTCCTTCCTTCCTTCCTTCCTTCCTTCCTTCCTTCCTTCCTTCCTTCCTCCTTCCTTCCGTCCTTCCTTCCGTCCTTCCTTCCTTCCTTCCTTCCTTCCTTCCTTCCTTCCTTCCTTCCTTCCTTCCTTCCTTCCTTCCTTCCTTCCTTCCTTCCTTCCTGTCCTTCCTTCCTCCTTCCTTCCTTCCTTCCTTCCTTCCTTCCTTCCTTCCTTCCTCCCTCCCTCCTTCCTTCCTTCCTTCTCCTTCCTTCCTTCCTTCCTTCCTTCCTTCCTTCTCTCCTTCCCTCCTTCCCTTCCTCCAGATAACGATTAAAAGAAGCCCGATGTTGTACGTGGTGAACTTCCTGATTCCTCTATTGTTGTTCCTGCTCCTGGACCTGGCCTCCTTCTTCATCAACCAGACCAGAGGGGAGAAGCTGGGCTTCAAGATCACCATCCTGCTCTCCATCTCTGTCCTCCTCCTCATCTTCAACGACATCCTGCCCTCCACCGCCAACAAGCTGCCACTCATAGGTCAGAGGTTACAGGCAATCAAACCAAAATGGCCGCCCCCAGGAAAGAACCGTAATGAATTGTGTTTGTTTGTCCAGCCTCATACTGTGTGGTGGTGTTCGCCCTGGTGGGCCTCAACCTGCTGGTGACCCTGCTGGTGGGCTTCCTGATAGACCTGGACAGGAAGGAAGTAGACCTGGACAGGAAGGAAGTAGACCTGAACAGGAAGGAAGTAGACCTGGACAGGAAGGAAGTAGACCTGGACAGGAAGGAATGCTGGGATCTCCAGACCCTCGCCAGCGTCCAATCAAGTGAGCCTGTGTGTGCGGTGTCATAAAAGATGTCTGCTACCTCGTCGCACGATGGCTCACAGTCTCTCCTCTTCTCCTCTCCTCTCCTCTCCTCTCCTCTTCTCTTCTCTTCTCTTCTCTTCTCCTCTTCCCTCCTCTCCTCTCCTCTCCTCTTCCCTCCTCTCCTCTCCTCTCCTCTCCTTTTCTCGTTCCAGTAAACACAAGTGATGTCTGCGCTTTGTGTACATTTACATGACTGTACAAAGTGACAGTGTCATTTGGTCCTGGCTTGGTAAGACTTCCTTCTTCAACAGAATGTTTTGATGTTCCCAGGTCCTCCAGAGACCGAGGCTGAGAAGGGGGTGCCGGCGGAGGCCAGCCCAGAGCAGAAGCCTCCAGACGGGGGGAAGCAGGGGCTGAGTGACCCCCGACTGCTCCAGCTGGCTCTGGAGGAGGTGTGGAGGATCAGACTGGAGGTGGCCTCTGCAGCGGGGGCAGGGGGGACAGGAGATACGCCTGCGGGGGCAGGAGACCAGGGGAAGACGGGGTACTGGGAGAGAGTGGCCAGGCGCGTAGATACGACCTACTTCTGCATTTACATCATTGGCACTATTGTGATCCACGGTTTTCTCTACGTCGAATGGATCCAATAAGTACATTATGGGCTTGAAATGAAATATACACGTATATGTATTCTTTTTTATACACGCATATAAGTGTAAGTGTGTCAAATAAAATGATCTTTGTGTGTGAATTTGTGATGATCGTTTCCATTGCTGTTGTCATATTATTGTACATTCGTATTGACGTAACTATATTGATCAGAATACTTGTATTGCAGACTTGGAAACATGCCACTTTTAACCCAGTTCAGTCAAGACAATCTCGTATTAGATTTGAGCATTTATTGTTACATGACATGGACATGTAGATTTAACTTTGGCGGAGTGGATGATCTAAGAGGGTTGGGGGTTCGCTGTATCGCTCTCACCTTTTTTGAAGCTTTGACCTGTTTGCATGCCTGCACATGGGATGTGTAAAAACACAAGATGCAGGCTTGTCCTTGTGAGTTGAGGCCTTTGACAGGATTAATGGAGATTCAATTCCAGAATACACTTAATACTATCACTTGTAAGTAGAAAATAAAAACAAGCATATTCAGTCCTCTGCTGTTCAAGTTGAGCATGAGTTTTTATATTTAAATGTGCATTAAGAGAACAATGACTTGTAACACCAGATAAATAATTTATTTGTAGTCATTTTAATCATATAAATATAAATGTAAACATACAATAAAAACACATGGATGGGGGATGAGTTGTCCAGTGGAATAGGAATGTCAGCAATGCCAAAGTCCTACTTCCATTGTTAAAAATCCATTCTTCTGGTCTGTATGCCCTCGAGGCACAACATGATGTCTGCGGTCCCACTGCAGAGTTTTGAGTCAGTCAGCCTCATGGCTCCACTAACACCTTGACATAGTTTTTAGGAACCAAGGCCCGTTTCCCTCTTAGATCTCCCAGGAACCACTCGTCATTCACGGACTCCAGGTTGGCTAGGATGTCCCCCACCTAAAAGCAAACATGGTATGATGACTGAAATGTGTGTGTGTGAAATGACTGGTGCTGTGTGTATTCCGTGCTATTGGTGCCTTAGTACAACATTTTCCCACTTTGTGTTCTTTCTAAAATGTTAATGGGTTCACTCAAGACAGGTATGTGTTTCATGAGAAATAAGGCGACCAGATTGAAGCCCTGTTTGTATTTGATGCTACAATACAAAACTCTCTTTCACCTGTATGGAGAGCTCTTCCTCACAGGTGGACTGAAAGTCAAACAGTGCCTTGGCTCTCCCTGAACCACTGGGTTGTCTGCCCATGTCTGGAGAAAGGTCTGTTGGAAGAGGAAGATTTGAGGAAGGTACTCTCAAACTGTTTGCAATAAATACACTTATTTAACCACATGAGGGTGCCCTAACATTACCTCACTCATAACAGCTTGGATCTGCTGTAAGCAAAAGTACACCCATCCTTCACTCAAGTAGGAGTACAGATACTCAACCTTTTTTTGAAAATATTTTTTCAACCTTTTGAAACGTTTGGATTTTTACACAGTGAAAGGAGAGGAGAAAGATCAATCCACAAAATACAGATTAAAACTAAAGTAACAAGCCTGGCGTGAACATTTAAGAAGTAGAAAGTACAGATATGTGTTTTTCTGATACCAGACAAATCTATTGAAGTACAGTAACAAAGTATTTGTACTTTGTTACTTCCCATCTCTGCAAGTCAAGAAATCATGACATCACGAGTACATCAGTGCCCATCCAGCCTGAACCCTGGCCGTCCCTAACCTGAGCTGCTGGTCTCCACGTAGGCCCTGGGGAAGACCCCCTCCCGGCCAGCGAGCCTTCCAGAGCTCCAGTCTGCGTCTAAGTGCTGCAGGACCAGGATCCGCTCCCCCTGCTGGAAGGACAGGTCCTCCTCCGTCTGCCCGGCAAAGTCATAAAGAGCCAGAACCCACTCTGATCCTGAGGACACCGACTGAGAGGGAGAGAGACATGGCTGAGAGGGAGAGAGACATGGCTGAGAGGGAGAGAGACATGGCTGAGAGGGAGAGAGACATGGCTGAGAGGGAGAGAGACATGGCTGAGAGGGAGAGAGACATGGCTGAGAGGGAGAGAGACATGGCTGAGAGGGAGAGAGACATGGCTGAGAGGGAGAGAGACATGGCTGAGAGGGAGAGAGACATGGCTGAGGTGACACCATACGCCTATACAGAGGCCATCAACATCGATGTGTGCCTATGTTTACTTGGATGGATCGACCAATCAATCACATTTTAAGAGTGAATAAGTGAGCATCCACAATGCCATCACGGGCTGTACCTGAACTGGTTTGGCAGCCTCTTGGGTCTTGGCCGGAGCAGTCATGCCTGGAAAAAAAGGTTAGGTAGGTTATTCAAAGATGTGTGACTATTCAAATGACTAAATGTAAATGTGTCCATAGAGACCAATACACTGCATACTGAAAAGGAAAAAAGGGAAGTGTAAAGATCACTATGGTACTTTTCATTGCATTAATGCAGTCAGACATGCCAGAGTAACACAATGTGCTGTGTTAACATTACAGAAAGGGAGACCAACACGGAACTTTTAACTAAACATAAACAGATGAACCCATTGAACAGGACGGAAATATGAGTGCTGAGGCTAAACAATGACAAACTACAGGAAGTAAATCCAAAGAAATGTGATAAAGCAGATTCAAAAAAAAGAAAAGAATCAAGGATGTTGAAGTTCAAGGATGTGGAAAAAAAGGTTTCACCATTAAAGGTAGAATTCTTTGAGATATTTTTTTTCCACAATATTATTTGTTCAACCTTTTTCAAAATTATTTCGAAGATTCAAGAAAAAGAAAAGTATGAAGGACATCTCAAGGATGAGAGGAAGAACAACAAGTTTCACCATAAAAGGTGCAGTTCAAGAAATGATTACACTCTCTAGCCAAGGTCTGTGGGGAAGAAAAAAGCTAGAAACTGAAGCTAGACTATAACATTCTAGACCACGGCCCAAAAACTAGTTTAAAACTGCATACCGGGCAGAGGCATCTTGGAGGGTTGGGCCTGTTTCTGAGTAGCTGGAGGCAGGTCCTCGATGACATCCACAAAGTCGATGGGGAAGATTCCGGAGCAGCTTCCTACCTGTCCCCTCGCCCACTCCTCGCCCTCGTACCCCAGCAGCCTGATCACGTCCCCCTCGGAGAATGTCAGCTCGTTAGTGTTCTCGCCCTCAAAGTCAAACCGCGCCACACATCTGGGGCCGCTGTGGAGGAAGCAGAGGGGATCACAGCATGAGGAACACGGCGTGAGGAACACAACAAGGTATATTGGGATCGGTGGCTTTGAAGCTGCAAGTGGGATTCATCAACTTTCAGTTATTGGATTGCGAGGATTCAAGACAAAACCTCCACACATCTCATCTGTGATTACCTGACTGTAGCAGCTGGGGGCTTGGCCTTCCTGACATCTGTAGGTGTGGATGCATTTGACTGAAGAGAAAAAGTAGCGCCAAAAAGTTCATTAACAAAACACGATGGGTCTTCATCTACAAGTCTGTACTGTAGACATTTAAACAATAAAAGGAGGATCATTTCCTTGGGAAGCCTGATT
Organism: Mallotus villosus; assembly: GCA_903064625.1. Classification (NCBI taxonomy): domain Eukaryota; kingdom Metazoa; phylum Chordata; class Actinopteri; order Osmeriformes; family Salangidae; genus Mallotus; species Mallotus villosus. The sequence goes on from CAEFZP010002247.1 coordinate 11,905, forward strand.
CTCAGAGCTCAGACTGTGTGGTGTGGAAGCCTCTCACCAGGACTTTGGCATGGCTAACAGGGAAGAACCCCGAGGATCCTCTGCAGGTGCCACGGTACCAGTCGCTGTCCACCTGCTCCACCACGGTCACCACATCTCCTGCTCTCAGGCCCAGCTCCGATGGACCCTCTGGACACACACACACACACTTTAATTAACTAGTTAACTAGTGATCCCAATGTCTTTTTTAATCTTCACATAACATGATAGTTCAGTGATAAGCACCTCTCCAGGGACATTTATGAGATATTTCCAGAGCAAAGAATTACAGTAACCTTGGCTCAGATTTGGCAAAACATTGACTTAAACAATATGTGCCGTGTGTACACTTTTTATAAAATGTTTGTGTGAGAGACACAGTACCTGGAGTAAAGTCATGGAGGGCCTGCACCTGCATCCCAGGGTTATTTATTTGAGCCCGGACTGGACTCGCTTCCTACATAAACAACAGGATAAAACAATGTTAACATTGCTGAATTGCCACAGGGAATTCCGAGTGGCCAGTGTGACTAGACCTTGGCCGTGTACCTGTGGTGTAGCCTTGGTGGGTACGGAGGGAGAGAGAGGAGTAATGATGTTCAGGTGACACTTTGGGACCCGTCCTCGGAGGTCTCCTAACTGGCATTCGAAGAAGTTCAGGTCCACGTCCTCCAGCAACAGCATCACCTTATTCCTCTGGCAGGAGGAAAAACAACCATGTGATGTTACAATTTCTTTTGTTGCACAGTTACAATATGTATGGGCATTTGGCATCATCATGTACTGGTAAAAAGGGGAAACATAATAAAAATTAATGAATACAACTTTTTATTCACAATACCACAGTAATTACCTGGAATGATAACTCATCTGGGGTTTTTCCTGTGCGGTCAAACTTTGTGATGCCATGAGGAAGCTCAAGCTAAGAGAAGAGCCATAACAACCAGTAAGGAGACAATTAACACACACATCCCAACCCAGCAACAGTTAACCATAACAAGGGACCTGTCTGTGTCTTTAAGAGCCAGACATGTGGGACTCACCGTGTATTTATTATAGAGGCGGTGACCAGGGTTGGGTCTAGGGGGCAGTATGGGTCCCTTCCTTTCAGGCTTCTGAGCCTGGATCCGGGGCTGCTTGGGTGAAGGACTGCCCCCTGGTGCTCCATAGGTGGAGGGGGGGCGGCCTGTTTTGTCTAGCCTGGGAGGAGGGGGCCGTCCTGGGCCGGCTTTGGCAGGAGGTGGGCGAGGAGGGAGGATCTTACCTCCAGTGGGTCTGGAAGAGTTGGATGGAATTGTGAGGTTAACTGAAAATGGTTAACTGGGGGTTATGGTAGGTTCCTCGTTTACAGTGGGTCTGGCCACTACTGAGCACAGAGAAGACAAACCGATGGTTGCAGATTCAGTGGATTCATTAGATTCAGTAGATCACTCACCGTGGGGGGAGAGACGCCTCTTGATCAAAACTGAAGGAATTCTGTCATTAGAAAAAAAAATATATTACACTCCATTAAATACAGCAAATAACTTTGTAACTGTAACTTCTCAAAAGGCTGGTCATATTACCTAGGACAAAACCACCCGCACCTACACCCCAAAACCCCCCTAAATAACCACGGAAACCAATCTCAACCTGGATATACTTTTAGCTTAGTCACTGCCAGCAGCTTGCTGACTGACGCAAGAAAGCTAAAACACGACTGGTTTATCAAGGCAAGCAACTGCAGGTAAAATGTTTTTCAGGACTGACGTACAATAAAACATTTCCGGTTGTGTGTTGGGTTTAGAGATGTCAAATGAGATGAGTCACAACAAAACAATATAGAAATAAATGACAAGGAAATAAGACATGTTGATAATATGTTGGTTGTTTTAAGCTTTCCCAATGCAAATGGCTTTAATGGATTAGTGGACACCTCTCAGAAGAGGAACTGTCAAGCTGTTTCATTTCCTGTTTTTCGACTAGGAATGACAACAAATACAGTACACTGGCTCTCACTTCAACCCCACTGAATACGTGAGTCCCTTCAAATTGTTTGTAGGCCTTTGTATTTAATGAACATTTTCAATTATTGTTATTTTATTTAAATGTTATTTAGCAGATGCTTTTATCCAAAATGACGTACAGTACAGAGGGTGATCTCAGGGCATCTTGATCGGCAGTCAGGTGGTCTAACCACTGAGCTATACCCTCACCCTGTGTGTCTTTGAGTGTAAGTGAATGAGTGACAAAGCGAAGGTCTTACCTGGGAGGGGAGGCGTGTGATGGGGGGTGCTGTGAAGCTCTGCCTGTTGGGGAGAGGGGTAGGGAGAGGGGTAGGGAGAGGGGTAGGGAGGGAGCCCACTGGCTTCTGGACAGGGAGAGGAGGGGGGAAGTCGGGAGATTCCTCCGAAACTGAGGGATGAAAAACACAACCCGTCAATCCGGACTGCTACACTGACATGTGACAGTGTAACTATACAGCATCTGTACTCTAAAGCCCTTAGGTAGTAGAATGCCATGATCACGTTCAGAACAGCCAGGGGTCAGGGTAGCCTGTGGGTAGTCCACTCACATTGAACGGAGCCTGTCAGACTGGGCACTCTGATGGTGGTGGGTCGTCTGGTGATACTCTCTCTGGTAAAGGAGCCAGCGCTACGTACTGGCTTGACTGGGGTGTTGGCTGGGGACAGGCAATACAGAGACAGGCAGTACAGATTAGACCTGGCAGACAGAAGGTCTAGATTTTAAAATACATTTGTTCAGTCAGCAAAAATCGATCTATAAATGGCTATAGCTTTTTGTATGTTTGTCATGATCTAGTTTAGCTTAAAAGTTTGTTTTTCTTACTTGTGGGGCTTTCAACATAATCATTCTCTGATTTGGTCTCCATGGACAGGAAGGTTGAATTGTGGTTGTTGAGGTTAAGCGGTTCCTTCCCAGATGTGAGGGGGACCAGAGCCGGTACATCCTCTTGGGAGGAGAAGGCCTTGGCCCGGGCTGCCACTGAGGGCAATGAGGGGGGCAAGACTGCAATCTTGGTGGGAGGGGTTTCCGATTCCTCCTTAAATGGTAGGTCTACCGAAGGCTTTCTAGGAAGTAGGGGTCTGGGGGCTTGGGTGAAGACAGTGGGTTGAAGTATGGTAGAAGGTACTGAATCTAAGAAGGGGGACTTGATGGAGGGTCTAGGGGCGAAGGTAGGTTTGGCGGCCCCCTGGTGGTTGTTAGTGGTACCCTGGGTGTCATCTCTGAGGGTTTTGATGGACGCTCTGGGGACCAAGGCAGGTTTGGTGGCCACTGGGGGGGGCTTTGAGGTGAATGTTTCTGGGTCGGGGTTCAGGATATTCCTGGGCAGCTTCTGTTCCTTCATCTGTGCTGGGCTGGCTCTCGAAGGCTTGGATCCGAGCCCGGATGTTCCGTTGGCTGTGGAGGGCACTCATGTCGCTCTGGTCACTCTCGTCTGATTGGTCACTGGTGTCACAGCTCTGACCGCATAGGCCGTCTGCACAAAATACCTCCAACAGCTCCTGCAGGTACTTACTGGAGGAACAGTCTGTTTTCGCAATGGGGGTCACTTGAGTACCATCACCGCTGTCACTGAGTCTGACCAGGGTCTGAACTTTGACCTCTTCTGGGATTGGTTGCTTAAGGGATTTCAAACGAGGAAGCGGAGTGGGTCGTTTGGCAAGTCCCGGTTCTGCTGAAGAAGGGACAGACTGCTGGGACGAGACGGCAGGTGAGTCCGCCTGGGTCGAAACAGGTTCAGAGGGTTTGTTTGAGGTTTCAAAAGTCACAGAAACAGATGGGGTGTGTGTGTTTATACAGCTGTCTGGCAGACCGGGTGGAACTACAGCTGACTCAGTTTTGCTTTGGCTGCCCGTGGTAATGGATCCTGTCTGTGTTGAGTTCACTTTGGTGTCGCCACAACCCTGAGTTTCACAGGTCAAGTCACGTGGCAAAGGCTTTGGAGGTGAAGGTCTTGGTGGCTTTAGAGGCTTTTGACCTGTGTTGGAATCAATGAAGACACAAGTTTAAGCATCTAGTGCCTGGTACATTTTGATTTATAAAAGAAAAAAATACAGTGTCAGATCTGAAATGAGAAATGGATTGACGATAATTTAAATCAATTTCTACTCTTATACTATTGCTGTATTCAGAATGAGTGAACATATCAGAATCAGAAGGTAAATGCTGCCATCAACACTGCTTTAACAGGTTTTACCTGTAGAGTTTTTCTTTACTGGCAGCGAAGCCTCTGTCTGTTCTGGTGTAGCTGTGACAGTTGTGTCTTCCTCTACCGGGTCAGTCTGGGTGGAGATCGTTGTGGATTGGCGAGGGGCTGCGATCGGCGTGGCAACGTGTTCCTGGGTCTTCTCTTTGATGACCTGGTCATAGGATGGTGGGGGCTAAGACACGAGAGAGAGGGGTGCACACACACACACACGTCACTCACACACACCTGGGTCAACAAAACAAAGATTACTGTTGTGTTGGTTTGTTGCTGGGACATTCCCAAACACACGACATGCAAATGAGGTTTTGATGTCAGTGTATATTAGTGTATGCACCTTCCAAGGCCTGGATGACAGTGTGAAATCACTTCAGGGGGAACATGCTGTACCTGGGGGGAGTTTTGGATGGCCCCTGTCCAGACTGGCTGGGTTGGGGGTGAAGTGAAGGCCCCAGAGGTCGCTGGGAACCAGGTGTTACTGGCCAGCGGCTCCGCGGACAGGATGGTGATCTCTGGTCGTCTGAAACACAAGGCCCAGTTCTATTCGTGATCGTAATCTCCCACAATGCACTCACATACTAACCCGGAGAAACTCGACCATGACTTAAGACCGAATTGTGTTTTTAAATTGTATCGATACGGTACTCACTTTCATCATGACACATCTGTGTTATGGAGCATTAGGGTACAATGAAATAATATGAAATGAATGTCGACTTAGGTCACACATGCTTTGTTCATATTTTAGAAAAAAAAATACAAAATAAAATCTGAAATAAGAAACATATGTATAGCACGCTAGCTCTTTCTGATTCATTTCAAACATCTGCAGTAGATGAAACAAAGGACTGTATTCAATCAAAGGTGCGTTGGATTCTCCTACGTTGAACTACACATGACGATGACAGTTCTCCTCACCTCCTGTCCCTGGCGTGGTCACTCTGAGAGACGCTTCTTGCTGTCGGATGAAAAGACAATTTATGTTTTTCATTTTAGATACAGTATTTTCTGTTGAAGAACATACATGGAAACTACTTTGAAGTAGAAAAACACGTAAAAATACGACTAAAAAGATCTACTCACTTCTTTTGATGGCAGCTCGTATTGAGGACAGAGGTCCCGGACTGAAAAAGACAACAGAATGGGTGAGGCATTTTTCTTGGATGTGAAGGAGAATCTTCCAGCACATCAAAGAGGTTCCCAACTCCTCGTAGAACATAATAGGGGTAACTCACTACAGCAGGATCTCCTTGCATGAGCCCGAAGGCCACATAACCAACACAAAAGGCACACAGCTGTTTGTAACATGATACAGATTTTCAGTTTAAAAAACTAAAGCTGATCATTACTGAATACTTTTTGCTTGCTCAATATCACAAGCCTTAGCAGAAGCACACTTTGACTCTCTGAGCTCATTTTTTTTCACATTATCAATGTACTTTAACCAACTTCTTCAGAGTCCTAGAAAACTACACTATAGCCTACCTCGGGTTAAAGAGAAGGCCTCAGCTCCAGCCCAAGACAGAGAACATTATGAAAATGTATTTTATCCATACTATGCAACTTTGCTCTCTGGCACAAATCCACATCCTTAATGGAAGATCAATTCCGGAAGATACAGTCAACCTCATCTCCAGCCTAAGACAGAGACCATTATGAAAATGTATTTTAGCCCTACTATGCAACTTCCCTCTCTGGCATTAATCCACATCCTTAATGGAAAACCAATTCCGGAAGATACAGCCTATCTACAGTACAAATAATCCATTGTTGCATTTAAAAAACGATGTATTTCTCAGCTATGACTTCCTGGTTGTGCTCTGTTGCGGTCGTCATGGGAGTCCATCCCCATGACAGCCGGACCCCAGTGATGCTAAACTCTCAGGAGAGGGGAGATGAGAGAGAGACCCTGTAGGACTAGCATCTAATGTATCCTTCTTTAAAAGACTAAGGTGAACCGTACTCGGGCGAAGTCACGTGACTGGTTAGGACAACTGAATAAGTCCTTTAAGAAGGGGTTAGAGAAAACAAGTATATTGTTTAACAATGACATCAACCGATTTAATGATTTCACAATGTGGTGTGAAATCATTTTGGGTGACAGATTTAGGACTGTAACGCAAGTAGAACAAGCCCACTGTGTTATTCACTTAATCAGGGAGGGAAGACCTCAACTTGGCTCTCACGGCATAAACAACTGAGCCCATTGAAAAAGCTGTGACCTTCCTGCCCAGTGTCCGCCAGTCCGTCAATGAGGATGGATCAGTGTATTGTCTGGCTGTTCACAAGCTCCCAATCAGCAGATCTGCCTCTTAAAGGGACAGCGTTCCAACACAGGAGCGAGACAGAGCATCTGGGAGCATAACGTCCACACAAGGTTTGCTGCGCAGTACCAGTGACTTTCCAGCTAAATCTCTGTTCTGTGAGTGTTTAATGAGACATTTTGTTTTGTGGTTTTGTACAGCACACAATACCGTTAAACCCTGAATGAACATGAAGAAAATATACTGTATAGTTTGGTTATACATACCTGGAAATATAATGCTCTGGCTTGTTCCTCTCAGACCGATCTGCAATGAAAGACAAACAGCAATTTTTACAATACTGATTCAGTCTCAGCATACTGTATGTAAATGAACACAGATTTGTTTTAAGGCAGTCTCCTTGCCCACATCAGGAATCAGGAAGTATGGACAAACGAGAGTGTTAGTCAGCCATTCTCAAATTCTGCACATGTTCTTTCAATAGATGCCATTGTGGATGCATGAGGCAGAATGACAGTCAGGACAAGCTTTACAGGTGTCACCACTACTGAAGAAAACCAGATTGTGACATCTAACATTCCTACACTACGACTAGTACCAGTCCACAAACCATAATAATCTATTACATTTTCTGAGCTGAGCTATCTATACACTACTGGTTCTATTACTACTAGTTTACTTTGAGCCAGTGTGACCTGGTTTCCAGACTGGTTAAAATGTATGCTTTTTTTGTGCTGGGAGTAAAAGTTAGCTCCACAGTTCTGCACACAGGACAAACATGTAACCAAACACCCCAACGGACACAGGTTCCATAGCAGTACACACCATCATACAGGGGAGAGTGTATTTGCATTGTCAGTAATTTACGAATAAACTAAAGCTTTGTGTTACTGTAACACGTGACGTCACACCAACTACATAGGTTAAGGTATAGGATAATCCCTCTCACATTACTAATGCCTCTGCCTCGTGTGACTAGTATGGAAATGATAGGCCAAGTGTCCAATATGAAAACATGGTAGACGTTATACACTTGCACTCGCTAACCTTTCCTTACTTTAAGAGAAGTATGAGGGGAACAACCTCAAGGACAGAAAGAAGAAACATTGAACTATGTTTACATAATGTAGATTCAGTGCCAACTCCTCCCCACAATGTCACAATATGTGAATTATAATATTATTATTAATGTCCCCAAGCATATTACCATTGATTAAATGTTCCATCTACACTATTGAAGTAACATCTATAACCCACTGATAATATTATTGCTTCACTAACTAGACAGCGTATTTTAATTATAGACTCTCCTACCTGTTTAACTGATAACATTCATGTATTATTTTGATAATATCCCAGAGATGGCAAGTATTTCCTCAGTTGTTCCCAGGTTGTGTGTGTATAATTGTGTGTGTGTGTGTGTGTGTGTGTGTGAAGGAATACAGAGTCCAGTGGATAGTGCTAGCTCTACTCTAGGTACCTCTCCACTGGTGTGTTGACTCGGCCAATCTGAGTCAATGGAATGTGGTCATACTGGAAATACCAAACCTACTCCCAGCCTGCTATTCCATCGCAAATGAAAAAAAACATCAACAAGGAACTGTTGGGGTTGGTTTACAACGCCCGTATTGACTTTCCAGAATATGATCAAGGCCTCTGTTTCCTGTGTAAAAGCATATTTCTGGTGGCCTTGTTGGCACTGGTGTTTTAGGCTGGCAAAGTTTTTATCACCTGTGTATACACACCTTTTCTCTTCCTATTGTTGTCACACCCTAAAAACACACATACTTTTATTCTTAACTCATCTGTCGTTTGATAGGCAACATGCATCGGTTGTGCTAGTACTCATGTTAGTAGCCATGTTCGTATCAAATCCACATTGTAGATGTTTAGAAATGCTCGATGGACAAACACCACAACATTCTTTTCCTTATAGAAGTTGCTTGGCAAGATTTCAACCTTGATGAAAGAGACCTTTCACTATCAGGATTCCGTCACACCAATTTTTCAAACATCATTTGGCTTCATAATAATTTGGCGTGTTTCTGCCAGGACATAGATGAAGGGAAAGTGAACAGTGAAACAGTTTCTCCAATTTTGTCATCGTTGATTTAATCAATGATGAAAGTCTATCTTCCAGTATTGTTGACAATTCCTGAATCAAAATAGCCCAACCGTTTTCCTGGGATACTTGGAATGTATTATTATTGGCTAACTCAGGGTCACCTGACCCACTTTCAATTCAGAGACAGAGTCAGAAACAGCCAGATCACTGACTGCTTCTCAAGAGGGTTTGCTGGGCAGGAAGGACCTGCTAATAGCCATGATGTCATGAGGTCATGTACAAAGACACAACTCCTCACTAGGGAGAACGGAGGGATGGATTACAATGGACATTTTCAAGACGGTACCCACCAGATAAGCTTCTTTTATAACACTTCTTAGATGGAGACCTCATAACTCTTTGTTAAATAAACGATTTGCATCAGGTTCACTTATCAAATCCGCTATAACGTATTCCGAGTTCAGAAGAAAAACATTGTGTACTTTCACATAGTAAAATGATAAGCAAAGTAAGAACTATCAAATATGGAGAAAGGGGAAAGTCCTTTCGCCTTTCGACATCACATACCACTCTTACAAGCCCACATGCTAACGTCACTCAGACACAAGAGACACAAGTGGTGAGGGTGGGGGGTTCGGGGGAAGAAGAAAAAAGTGCTTTCTCATGCTGTGCAAGCAGAAACTTCAAATTGCAGAGGTCGTGGGCAGGCTGATTCCCCACAGAGGCTGTGGGCATGGTAAAGCAACACACACAGCTGTGAAGTCAAAGCCCGTCTCAAGCCTGCAAACAGACTCAGGTACAAGGCAAGCAGACACGGGCAAGTAAGGACACTCACATTTCAGTGTGTATTGTCCTAACCCTGATTCTCAGCTTCCTCCAAAACTCGATCGTATTGTAGCTCGAGGTGCATATCCTAATTCCCACACCGGACACTCCTACGGTGGTGTGAGCCTCACCTCATATCTCGAGGGTGACACCTTTAGAGGTGGGGAGAAATGAAGGACCAGGGTCGTTTCCAGGGACTGTTTGACAGGTGAGTGGAGCAGCTGTACTCCTGGCTGGGAAAGGGAGGCTCATAACGGAGTTACGAACCGTCGCCATGAAGACGACTGGAGGATTGTTCCAAATCATTCAGATGTTTGGGATTCTCTCTAGACATCTGTTTGTTTAAAAAGGGTATGGAGCTACGTGGGTTGTGGTAGTAATTAAAATGCCATAGTCCAGAGAATATGGTCTTCATGAACCAGAAGAACACATCACCAACAAGGAAAGTTTAACTTTCACACAGAAAACCATTTGTGACAGAATTATGTTACTTTTGGATAGCATGCTAGACGTTCATCAAATTCTGATGGTGAACATGAGTCATAGTTATTGATGTGGTCTCAGATATTAATCATTTAAAGAATTTCTGGGCAAATAAGCTCTGCTAACATCTTGCTTTGATGAATGGAACTGTGGACAAAATCTACAGTCATCACAGAAAACGCACACCCTGACAGTTTTGGGTGGTTCCCTAGACAAAGATACAATGAACATGATGTCACCTGATCTGCTCCAAAAATAACTTGGTATGGGTGCAGCCAATCATGGAAATGCGGTAAACATTCCTTGACATCATAGAGAGATGGAGGACAGCCAAAAGGGCCTGTTCCCCCCACTCATTACAAGCAGGCCACCTGCCTGGAGGGGCAGGCTGAGACCCCCACCCAGGAGACAACTGTCGAGGCAGGGAAGGGAAAGGGGGGGGGGTGCGTGGGCATGGACGGTTTGGCTGGGCTGGCATGGTCGGTGTATGCCTCACAAGGAATATTAGCTCTCAACCACTTAATGTGACACAGGGTCAATTATCTATTTTATGTATTTCAAAAAACAGGCATGATGGTTGAGCGACATTACATGAGCTTGTTGAACTGGACTTCATTTTTTAAACGGACATTTAAAAAAAAACAACAACACTGTGACTAAATTATGAGGTGTCGGAACTGTCAGTAACAATTTGTCTGCCACAATAGCTGCACTGTCTGCCAGACTAGGATGACACATCACTGGCGTGTGAGGTGGACAAATAGAACTGCCTGCATGAACATGTAGTTACAGCCATTCTGGCACTGGGAGACAGGATTTCAAACACTTTAGATTTTGACAGACCATGGAAGCTGACTCAAATCAAACTGACTGCTTCGCTATGATGTATACAGAGGGAGACTGGCTGGCCTCCTCAATAAAGGCAACATTCACTGAGTAATGCAGTAAGGCTGGGTCAGCCACAACACATTTTGTCAGCTTCGTTTAGTGACCAATGATTATGTGAGGCATAGTGTAATGCTTCAATACAGATTGTCAAAGCAGATAATTCCAATATCTACTAAACCTACTGAGGTTGAAATTATTTGGCTACATTTTAATCGGTTGTGGCGTTTTTCGACTCACTTTGTTGCAGGTCCAACACATGCCATCTCAAGTTTCTCCACCGGCTGATACCAAATTAAGTGACATATTGCTGACTCACGGTCAAATAATCGTATATTCCGTAGCAACAACTGTTGCCCTTTTGGAAAACACACCTTGACAGCCTTGGCTACACCACTCATACACAATGACTTCACCTTTTGGAAACGGGCGACATTCTACGGAAATATAGATTCCTGGCATAAGCTACACAAGTGTCGGCTTTACACACACCACTCGCGATACTTTGAGACAAAAGACGTTCCAAGTTCTTACACATCTACACTTTCCTACCTGTGACTTAATTTTCAACTTTACCTGTTGCTTGATTTCGGTTCCGCATTTCTCTCAGCTCCTCCTCCTCTTCATCACGATAGCCTATTGCTTCAGCCATTGAGGACGAGAACTGATGAGGAGAAAAGTTAATTTACCGAATTAAAGTTTTTGAACAATATTAGCCTATTGTTCCGCAGTAGACGAGAATACTTTTTCAAGAATGGTGTCTATTGATAGAGGTTTTTAAGAGGGCATTTTTGACCGTTAAACGTAGTAAAATGTTGGTGAATAATTTTAACAACAGTCAAAATAAAGCACATACCTTGTCAACGCGATCACTCAAAACGATAATCACTCGAGACGTGAAAGTCAGGACACTTTGGGCTGACCGTACAGTAAACGGACTGGAGGTGGTGCTTATTTGAGGTAAAAAAAGGAGTGGCAGACAAACCACAACTAAAGTTCATTCACATGCATGAATTATTTACCCACCAATCACAAAAAATTCCCCATAAATAAATATAAAATCCAATGACCAACGCCAACAAAAAATAAACAATGGACAGCAAGTTTGCGCTCTAGCTTCCATAAATGTTGGCCACAGCGCGTAGGCTGATGAGAAAAGATTGGTTGAGTTTAAACCCTGCTATTCGCTCTCATTGAGATCATGAGCGGACCTCCGCCCAATATGATGATGAACTCTCTCTCTCGCTCTCTTTCTCCATCTGTCTGACTCATGTTTCTGTCTAAATGGGAAGAGAAATGCGCGTGTCGTACGTGTTTCATTCTTTCAGGTAGCTGACATTAGCATCTTCCCCAAACACTACTCCTATGACTCAATTGAAACTGCGGCACACGTTAAAATTATCCATATACTATATGTTAGCAAAAGTTATGTTTTTATGTTATTTAATTGGCATAATTTGGGGCCTTTTCGCATCGCAGTGTCTCCCCCCGGAGGCCAAACCAGATGTCTGCAAGACTGCGCGAATAAAAGTTGACTTGCAACACCGTCTTTGACCAATTGATGTCACTATTACCGTAACAATTCATAAACACAACACATGTCTGGAACAGACAGTCAGACAGACATACATAGGTATCCTACATTTGCTGAAGGGGCAGTGCTCAAATGACATGCTCAAAGAACATACTGTACAGTAGGATTTGTGACAAGTGTACTATCTCTAAACTGCCACATGAGGGCAGCAAATGCAACTACATGCAGAAAGAGGTCTTTGAAACCATAAAATTGCAAAGTTCTACTTGCAATGTCATGTTCTAATGAAAGGCCCTACTGACAATGACTTAGATGTACAGTAGTTTCACTTTCGGTTGACAAATATGCTTGCTGTAAATTGCTTTTGGATTATTAAGCAAATCCAAGAAGATTTGAGGGATTTTCAAGCAAATCCAGAGAGACTAAAATCTAAATTATAAAGCACACCCTCATTAGCATCCTCCATCAGAGTAGCAGTGATGGAAATCTAAACCCAAAGTGAACAAAATTGTAAATGAGCATATCTGAGAAAAGAACTATAAGTTCCCAGTATATGAAGTGGACTGTGATTAGGCCTACTTAGTAATTTTATCCACTGAGATATTTGACTGACATTTACATTACAAATATAATTTAGCTATGTTTGGTTTGCGTAAAAGTATTCTACTGTGCTCGCATTAAAAGAAGCTTTAAGTGTCAGCATTCTGAATCTGTTTACTATGCATTTGTTTACCATGCAAATCTTTTGATAGGAAATATACATTTCTTATCCGATTCCATGCTGACCCCCCTCTGTCCTCTCCCTTGCATAAACCTCCAGGTTGCCATGGCATCAGCTGAAGAGGACAGCAGGTTTTGTATTTTTGGGGGTGGTCACATGGTAGGACACAAGCCTCTGGGGACACCAGATGCGACGGACCTATACTGTACTGACGGGGAGATTTTCCGTACCCTTGTTTTGCACGGTCAGCCTTGAAGTCCTTTCCCTCTCTATTTCTGTTTGCAGATTCTCTCGTTTTTATTTCAATATTTATTTTTTAGTTTCTTCCCACTTTTATGGTGACTCCACTTGGCCCGTATCCAAGAGCACTCCAGGGCCAGTCATTCCGTTTGCGTGAAACACACACACACACTCACTCACACACACACACACACACACACACACACACCACACACACACACACACACACACACACACACACACACACACACACACACACACACACACACACACACATCAGAGCTTATCAGCACCTCTGAAGGGACTAGGATAAACAGTACGCTTAGTCGACACATTTAAATATCAAGCAGTCAAAGATGTTCTCTGCTGTAGCTCGGGTTACATAACATCCTGTCCTCAACACACGTATGCCACAGGCCAATAAGACCTCCATTTACTGTATTTTGAACACTTTTTGTTAAAAGTGTATAGCCAGTACCTTTTCCTTTGCATTGTGATATAACAGATACACTATGATTAAAAGTGCATGTGAGGTGATAGACTTTGTCACTATGAATTTGCTGGTGTGGAACATAGGAGGTTACATGTCTACCCTTTCCATGACACATATGTCCTGCTGTTTCATAATACGATCTTTAAGTTCAGTCACCTTTCTCTTGGGAAGATGAGTGAACATCTAGTAACTCTATTTAGTTTTCATTTGTCTTGCATGAGCACACATACTAGACACAATTCAGCCACATGCCCTTGTTGTGGGCCGAAAACTGCATTAACCATACATCTTGGCCTATGCGGTCATCTTAGACCAAAAGACTCAGGACACAGCCCACTAAGCAGAAAGCAGCAAAGCACTATTGCTGACACGGTCATGTAAACGAAATGATTGTCATCCCAGGTCATAACTAGAACATGACATGTTTGAATAACTAAAACACTATGGTTCTTTTCAGAGGCTTGCCCAGAATATATCACGCTGACCTGGTCGGACAGACCAGATTGAAGAACTTTTGCTGACTACAGTGAGATATTTTACGACCAAATGCAGATATGGCTGGCTCTCTAAGACCAAAAGCAACCACACACACATATTGATTAGATCAATAGTAAGGAAGCTATTCACACAGACAGGTTCAATGTACGAATTATGGGATCTCCGATATAAATACTTGTTAAACTCATGTTAGGTAGGTGGTGTCAGTGCTAGAGACACCATAGCGAATGTGCCCCAATTGTTGATGACAATAAAAGCCTTTGCATCTGAACTTGAACTCTGCCTCTCCGAGACGTTTCTTAAAGCAACCGGTGTCAGCCCCAGAAGGCTGACCACGACACCCTCTATTCTTCTGGTCCATCCTTTCCTCCTTTCATATTTACACCAACCTTACTAAGCTGCTTATAGTGTACCTCGCTCATACTCCAGCTACTCAACTTTGACGCTGCTTAACGTGCGTGTGTTTAAAATAAGACCGAAGCACAATGAAGAGGAAATATGTTTGATCTTAATCGCAACATAGTGTTATCACCCCTATACTGACCTAACATAAGGGCCCCTTATGTTAGGTCAGTATTTCGTTACACACTGTTCTGTACGGGCTGCTTTTGTGTGCAGAGGTACTCATTATGTCTACACTAAAAGATGGACGTTTTTGATTGAGAGGGTGGACATTTTCCCAGAATGCTGGTGGCTAACCTCAGTTGACCTAAAAATAACAGGGCCTGGGTTAGGAGCTAGCCAGTCTATGTCAGCTGTTGGCATACAGGCCTGTCATACGTGTAAAAAAACACCACACCCTACTGATAAGATTATGACCATAGATTATGTGTGCTTCCGTGCCACTTGTCAAAACAAGCCTTTGTTAAGTGGTTGGGTAATATTTAGACATCAGTGTTCCGGAGAATAGGGAGGCATAACTTTGGCTTGCGGAAAATCCCCCCTCCCCCAACCCCCTTAGTTACCTATCCTAGATCCATCACAAGATACCCAGTTCCACGAGACTCTGACAACCTTGGAACCTTGAATACCAGGATTTCAACGTTTTCTCTGTATCCCGTTGATGTTCAAAAGCAACAATGACCTACTTTGGTGTTGGGATGCAATCTTATTGATCAGTAGACTTGGGATCTAACTAGGCAATGGAGATTTAATCCTATAACTCAGCTGGTCCTTTTTAGACACAGGTGGAACTATACCCTGTTGATAGATCCAAATACACACACATGCAAGTATACCTTACACACACACATACAGAAACACACGCTGCACAAGCACAAAGAGCATTCATTTAGATTGATGTAGCCGACTGGCCTGTTACTCTGGCTAAGCTCTAAAGAACACAAAAAGAACACACTCCGGCCCAGAGAAGGGATTTAGCAGCTTTCTACTTAGTCATGTGTTAAGAATATAAGCTCTAGGAGCAATGTCTGCAAAAGATACACAGTAGAAGCCCCTCCCAGGATAGAGAATAACACGGTTTTCCAGTTTTTTTCTCTGAAACTTCAGAGAACTACGAAAGGTCACAGAAAATAAGAGAAGACATCGTAGCCTATTTTTCACTCTCACTCGTTTTTGTGTCCAAGGACTCTGCGTAATGGAACTGTCCGATATAAGAACAACGGCTCTTGGGAATGAATCAACTTCTCCCAGTTAGAATGCACAAATAGGATAACCTTAAAGAATCACTGCAGTTCCTCACACTAGTTTATGCAGTGAGCGTTTCTCCGTGAAATCAAAGTTGAATAAGATAAACTCACACTTCACTCATCTTAAACACGGACCACTGGTGCCATCAAATTGTATGTCCGTGTAGCACTGTGGTGTACTCCGGCCAAGTGGTCTCAGGAAGTTTATCGTTTGTGTATGTGTATCCCATGTAATCTGATCAGTATTTTTTGGTGTGGCTGGAGCTACCAGCCTGGCAGACTGTACAGTTGGCTGACCTAGATGACTTGGTGGCTGTGCGTGTTTACAGTATCAATTTACACACGGCCTAGCGAGAAGCACCACAAACTAAGCATAGAATAAGTAAGACCGCTGACTTAGCCTAGAGCCAGGAGGACAATTGGCTACGGACCATCACTGACTGAGGTCTACCGCAAACTAAGCATAGGGCAGACCAGCAAAAACTGAGTGTAGAGCTAGGAGGACCACAAGCTAGCATAAAGCATACACAGCTATCAGCCTAATCTTCAAGTACAGTTTTGACCGAATGTGAACTGATCCCAATGTGCTGCTCTTAGAGAAAATGCGTCGTATTGACCTTAACACTTTGCCCCGTCTTCATGACAGAGTGAGGAATAGACACTGATAAGATGACATTTACTCAGTATAGACACTGTAGAAGGTCATATTAGAATTATTTGTAAATTCTGATGGCAAATTGTAGTGACTAGAAACATCTTTGCCTCAGGGGAACGAACATAACTCTTGTGTAAAAGCAATATGGAACAGGCAAACAAGGCAAGCACTGTAAATGGAAGGTGTAAATGGTAATATAAGAAATACACATTAGTCAAGGGTATTGTAAAAAAAAAGTTTCATTAGGACTGACATTCCTGAATCACTAGTTAATATTCCTGTCAATCACCCCAATTCACCTCATTACGTTCCTATGCCTGACATCACTTTTATACACTTTATCGTTCTACTACATCAAGACGCTGTCTCGATTGTGTGATGTCAAGACAAGCTGGCCCCAGGACGTGAGGTCACAGTTAGGTCATCCTCCCAACGTTTCGTTCTCAACCAACCATGACCCCAAGGCCGACCAATGTCTGTAGGTCGGGGTGAGCGTGTGAATCTCCTTCTAAGTCCTGCTCAACTCTCTCTCTCAGTCCCTCTGCAGTGACATCTGAAAGCAGTCGGGTTTGGCTTGGGCTGGGTGTGGGCCCATGATCACATGATCCCTTCGGCAACGCATATAGCAGCACATGGCCCAGTGACAAGGGGGATCCTATGACAAACACACAGGTAGAAATTGGAAACAGGAGTCACCCGGGAGGGGGGACCCAAATGGAGACATGGCACTGTGTGTGTGTGTGTGTGTGTGTGTGTGCACTGTGTTCTGGAGATACAGGATGGAAAACCTTAACATTTGGGTGGACATGTTTTGGCTGTTCATGTCCCAAAACACAAGGGTTATTGTACCAGGATGTTGCTCACTCATCCCCTTCCCGGACAAACATCTAAAATTAATACAACACGTGCAACCATATAGTTATCCTCCCCCTACCCTCCTGTCAGGTCCTGACCGTAGGAG
This sequence comes from Mallotus villosus, assembly GCA_903064625.1. Taxonomy (NCBI): domain Eukaryota; kingdom Metazoa; phylum Chordata; class Actinopteri; order Osmeriformes; family Salangidae; genus Mallotus; species Mallotus villosus. The sequence goes on from CAEFZP010002247.1 coordinate 29,406, forward strand.
TGCCGTAGGGTCGGCGACAGGAACCATTGTTTAGGCCCCATTTTCAAGGGGGCGTTTGTGCTGTTTTTAGTCCAGACAGGAAGCTAGATTTGTTATGACAGGGCCCCTCCCTCCCTCTTATCCTCCCAGGTTGAACCCTTCACGATCTTCCTCCCTCACACACACCTCCCATGTTTGGTTCTGCATCCCCTTCTCCCTTCCTTCCCTTCAACTTGTCTGTCTCCTGTCATCCGTCCAATACTAATCCCCTCCTTCACCCTCCTCCAACCTTGTTCCTCTCTCAATCTAAGGCAGTGCACCAGGGCTTATTGTGCAGTTTGTAAAAAATGTGTCAGGCAAGTTCCTTTCACACATTATTCTGGGTTTGCTAACTGCAAAGAATGTACCTCAAATCTGTTTGCGCAACTGAAAAACACAAATGCTCATACAAACAAACTGATGACTCATAGCGTGACAGAATTTCTGGCTTTGAGGAAGGAGATAACTCCAGAAAGGAGAAGTGTGATTGGACCAGATTGTCTAAAAACACTGAGTAGGCAGACAGACAGACAAAGACATGCAAGTGTGATCATGTGACCTCAAGGTCAAAGGTGATAACAATGGGATTCATCGTTGTTTCGGGTAATGGTCAAAGTACAGCTTAAACTAGAAGTTGCTGCTCTGGGTACTCCGGTTTCCCCCACCATCATAAAGACATCAAATCAAATCAAATCAAAATGTATTTGTATAGCCCTTTTTACACGCAAGCATGTCACAGAGGGCTTCACATACGCCCATAAAAACTGCCCCTCAACCATCCTAAACCCTCAAGGAAGACAAGGAAAAACTCCCAGAAAAACTCAATGCAAGAGAAAAAATGGAAGAAACCTCGGGAGGAGCAATTCAGTGAGGGATCCCCTCCTCCAGAAACGGATCATAAAGACATGCATCGTATGAATGTAAATGAATGTTGGTAATGAATGTGGTAGTGGTCGGAGGGGCCGTAGGCGCTGATTGGCAGCCACGCTTCTGCACCACCGGTATGACTGGGTCTGAATGAATACTGGACTCTGTAAAGCGACTTTGAGTACTTAGAGAAAGCGTTATATAAGATATATGACTATCTATCTATGTACCTAAAAAAACACATTCCCTGTTTATCAATAAGCTTATTTTGAATAATGGATTTCATGACATAGTGAACTGCATAAAGTCCCAGAACTATTGTAACTAGGCCAGCATATCCACTTAGATAAGATTCAGTTATTCTATTTTTCGTCTAGGGCTTGCGGTTGTTTTCCAAGCCCATTATAACCATGAGAGCCTCAGTAAAAAAATAATCAAAAGTACAATTGTTGTAATGAAGTACAATTTTCTATGAAAAGTACATACTGTACATCTCTGTCTCAAGGAGACTTTTCAAGCTAGAGTTTGTAAAAGGCATCCATGGGGATTAGAGACAATAGTAATTGTCTGATCTGATTAGACAATTGACTAACTGGATCTCTCTCTCTCTCTCTCTCTCTCTCTCTCTCTCTCTGTCTCTCTCTCTCTCTCTCTCTCTCTCTCTCTCTCTCTCTCTCTCTCTCTCTCTCTCTCTCTCTCTCTATCCTTCTCTAAGAGTACTGTATATTATGCTTACATTAACTGTGACACATTCATAACGGAGAAGGGAAAGAAAGCGAAGGGGGAAAAGTGTGTGTCCATTTTTAAAGAGGAGGGGGACAAACACACGTTTCAATTTCTTTGCTTTAATGACCTAAGCTGCTTACACCCATGGAATCCATCTGGAATTATATGGCTTACTGATCAGCACCTTCTGCTCATAAAGGGGCCAGCAGAACTATGATGTCCTTGTGGGGGGACAGATTAGCCAGTAAGACAGCGTAACAGGAATCAGTTTGACACAGAACAGCAAAAAATAAAAATAAAAGATAACTCAGGCTAGACAAGTTGCGTAATGACCGATGTGACTGAGTGTTTACAAGAAGAGGATTGAGAGGTGGCAAAGTTTGTTTCTGTATTTCCATTATCTGTTGAAACCTGTTGGTACCTGTTCTTAGCAGTGATAATATAGATGGAATATAATGGATTTGTTTGCTTATGTGTTCCAAAAATGGGCACTTTGTACACCTGCATAAAACATTTCATGTAACACCAGGAAGTGTTTATTTTACTTGTTGATTGCTTATATACTTTAGGTGCACTCTTATCATCATGAACACTCCTGGTATTAAATGAACACTTTGAAGTGTTACCTAGCTCCCTAGTGTTTAAAGTGTGTGTCGTGGCTCATACAGAAATCTCTTTGCCCTGGTTTTGTCAGACAGACAAATCATCTTTGAAGGGTCAGTTGGAGCAATAGCATACATGCTGTTGTGAATGAATACATACTTACATACAGCCAGCTGTGGTGACAATTTCGTTTTTCATTTCAGAGATTGAACGAAATAAGATTGTTTCAGAAAAAGGAACGAGTCACCAAAAATGGGAGATTAACACAAAAACAAGTATAGAAGACACAGATGTCAAGTTAGGATTTGTTCTTTCTCACTGTTGACCTAATTCTATCTCTCTCCCCCGATGTGCTTCCTTTGTGTGTCATTGTTCAAACGTATAGTACCATACACAAAACCATGTTAAACATCACAGCACCATAAAGATCCGGGGCCTCCATTTTAACCCTAATCTGGTATGTTTTGAGGGAATTTGCCAATCTGTATCATAAATATTTTTTTTATGGACAGAATCTATTTCCTCCCCTTCATGTGGGGGAACTGACAACGGAGAAAGCTCTTCTTTCCGGGGCGGTCCTTTAAAGTTAACCTATCAGGTCAGGTCAGGCGAGATCCCCAAACAGAGAACGTTGTTTTACCTTTTACCTTCCAATCATCTAAATAGAGAGGAGAGGAATTTGTCAGTACTCATTCCAATTTCACACTTGATTTATGCCAATATTGACTGGGTAGTAAACTGTGTACTATTACTACTATTGTAGAGTGGAACGCCATTTTTGACCTTGTTTGAGGAATGTCTATCTTCACAGATTACATGTATGGGTCGTCAGCTGAAGCACTTTTTATGGTATCTGGAGCTTGATTGTGTGTCCTCAGTCTCTGCCTTTGCAGCAGGCCCTGCATTCTAAATTAGTCTTATGTAACCACAACAACCAGCCATCAATAGATATCCTCTATCCAGACACTCCACCAACTCCCCCAACGCCCCACCCGACTCTACTCTTCAATCCGCTTTTTCCGTTGGAAAATACGCGCCCTGGATTCACGTGGGTGAGGCAGAGCTGGACAACATGGGGGGAAAAAGCCAGTTGTAGCCGGCAGACTTCGGCTTCCCTCGCAACCAAGTTCCTGTGCAATGGGTCACCCAATGAAAAGACACTTTCATTTCCCCATTCTTTGTGTGTGGCAGTACAAGAAGTTTGAAAGGTGGGGTGGGTGGCCGGGGAGGGGAGGGGCGATGGAGCCAAGAACAGGAACACTCTTGAATACAGTGTAGCAATGTTGGCTTGCTTCACAATGTGTTGTCTATGCTCCCCCAGCACACCAAAGAACAGAGAGCCCTTTCTATTCATTTAAGCCCTCCACCAATCACACACCAGCATTCCTCTGTTGCCTCACTTATGCGGGGAACTCATGCATATTCACAGGCCAATCATGGCAATCAACACCAAACAATGCTCCGGCCAAGGCAGGGACCTCTTGTAAAATAATTAAGATGATGACAGATCGTTCAGTCCTAGATGACAAACTATTTGTGTGTGTCAGTGATTACCTAACGGTCTCACTAAAAGACGATTACAGGTTGTTTCCCATGGTGTTCCCCAGGGCTATGCCCACAGTATCAGGGCGTATGTTATCTCACATCAAACTGCTATTCACGCAAGCACGCTGCTATGACACACAGTACTGTAGCACTGCCCCCAAGCCTTTTCGTTGGAAAGGGTGAGCACAGAAAGCCGGGCAGGTCACAACGCAGTCAAAGTCGAGTATTAACTCCACAGAATATGACAAAAAAGAAAAACATGCCACGCGTGTCTGATCACTCTCATGATCAGACAAGCGTGATCACTACCACAGCTCAGAGTCTAGTGTGTCGGACTTTGTTGTTCGTGCAGTGCAGACATTATTGTTAATTTATTTTAGAGATCAAAAAAAATGAATCTAGGTGCTTGTAATGAGCGTTATTTTTTACGCAATAAGGCCCTTGTAAAATGCTTATTAACATGAATATCTGTTCATTAGACCTTCTAACTTACTAAGGCCTTAATACCTATTAATCAACACGTGTTACAAGCATCTGTATCTACGTGTGACATGACACAGACCCCATTTCCTTTCACTGCAGCTCAATGTGAGGCAAAAGGGGGTCAAGAGAAGGAGTTTCAGGTTATTTTTACAGTGCAGACCTTTAAACCTCTTGCCATCCTGCGTTAATCCATATGTGAAGCCAATGACTCACAGAATATGGAAAACACATTCTTGGCATGAATGAACTTCCTAGTAAAAGCGTACCGGTTTTATCCACAGAATAGGGAGATGAATTTCCAATGAAAGACTTCACTGGTTTTGTTTCGTACCGGTTTTATCTTACCACAGAAAAGGGAGGTGAATTTCCAATAAAAGACTCCACTGGTTTTGTTTTGGGCGTGACTCAAACCCGAAATGAGCGGGTTGAAACAGGTCAGCTGATAAAAGAATGTTTTTGCTTTGGTGTGACCTTGAAATGAATGGATTCAAGAAGGAGAATTTCTTGAAGCAAGAATCGTACTTCTTGACTCACAAAATTACAAAGTTGAGTGGATAAAAACCCTCCTTCTATCGTGAGGGTTTTGGCTTAAATTGCTACCCTTCAACCAGATGGGTCCTACTGTAGAATGTGCTTTCAGATGTTGTGACTGCATAAACTGTACTTACTTATTCTACAATGGCACATGTTGAGAAGGTTTAAAATTGTAATCACACTTTCTTTATTAAGAGCTTTCCTCCAAAGCCAGAAGTAAAAAATGGTCATTGACAGTCTACACTCAGACAATGAAGTAAAGGCTAAAATTTGAACATCACAGGACGTTCCTGACCTATTTTGCCTCCTTTTTTTCCAACATCTTTCACGAACAAACTGACTTGCAAAAAACCCAGTAGGGTGCCATGTGCCACGTGGTCACTCTTACAAGAACACAAACAGACAATCTTTCCAAATTGCCGGGCCAAAGTGTTTCACGGCAGGATCCTGATGCTCAAGGAAACTCTACCTGTGGAGATTCAGTTTAGGCAGTGATGGCTGGTTGTTCTGACCTCAGAGAGAATAAAGTGTTGCAAGTGTTGAAATACAAACGGAGGATATATCAGTAGTTCTTATTCCCTGGGGGGAAAGCTGAAGCACACACATTGCAACTGCAATGTGCAATTTCTGTTGATGGAATTTCAAGTACACCTTTATGAAAAGAAATACCATTTTAGACATATTTCCCTGTAACAAACTGGACCACTTTGAAATGATAACTGCATACACATTGTACTCCAACATCTAGCCTTCCCTAAATGTCATCCACAGGAACAAAGAAAACTAATGGAAATGTTTTATTTAGATTTTGGACATTTCCATTTAACCATTTAACCCTGACTGTTCTCATTGTTAATCACCAGCGAAATATTTTTACATTAATAAACATAACTGCATTTGCATCACGTCTCTTGCTTTGACGTTTGGCTCCTGTAAGAAATTATGTCTGTCTGTGTTGCCGACCTATGTTGTTTAGTAACAACTGGGTTCTGATCTTAGACTTCTAGTACACAGGCACAGGAAAACAAAAACAAATCAGCAGTAATGAAAAGTTGATGAGCTGCAGGGTGACTGCAGGGATGCAGCTCCGAGCCTGAATCAGCTCCGTAACAGGAAGTGTTGGAGACACCACCCAGCAAAACAGGAAGAGAGGACGAAAGTGAGTGGAGTTTTATTTAACAATGTCTTAGTCTGTTGATTCCTTAATTAGGCAATGTATAACTGTTACACTTTTTGATTGTTTTATCCTTTGAAAGGACATGATCCTAGGTCTACTGATCACTAACTGCTGTATTATTCAAGATGGCTGCCTAAAATTAGACTAAATTCAAAGATAACAATAACACAACCTCAAAGACACTTTTCTAACCAAGCTGAAATCACTGTATTTTTACAACATTGGAAACTCACCATGATCCTTCCGTTTCATCACAAATGCTGTGCAGTAGGTCCAAATCCAAGGCAGGAAGGGAGTTGACCTCTGGGACCTGGAAAATGAACCCTAGAGACCAATGACGGATTTTAAGACAAAACCCTCTTATGAACATCTGAGAGGGTGTTCACCTAAGATTGAATCATCCATTGACCTCCTGTTGATCTTTGCCATTGGGAACGGCAGACAAAACAATAGTGAATGTTGAAGGGCCATCCACCCCGAATGTGAACAACTCCCTAACAGTCTGATGGACTTCCTTGGAGAGGTCAATAGGTCTACAATGCACATGTTGTAGTTTTCCGTTATACTGCTGTGATTGTGTGGAATACTAACAGTCCAACAGGACAGGATCACCTCTTAAAATGCATTTATTTAGACAAATATGTTTTTTTTGTTGTTTTTTAAAAATATGGACTCAAACCCCCTCTGTTCTTAACCTGGTCTTTGATTACAGGCAGCAACTACATCCTCTTTAATGATCTACAACCCAAGATTGCTAACTAGTTTAGGAAGTCTGCATGCACTTGTGCCAGTGAATAGACTATACCTATTTGTGATTTGGCCCTAGAACACTGTTTATGGATGCTGGCTGTTGAAAGGCATGTGCTTGGCCAAATACCCACTCTCCTGTCCTCAACAACCCCTGACAATTGTCTTCTTCAAATAACACACTGTTAGACCACTGCTGATACAGAATATTTCAATAAAGTATTTACATCCTTTTATCCTCAAAATGCTAATGAAGGCAATATTCAAGCCAACGGTCAACTTACAAGTGGTATTCTATACGTGCAGTAAAAAAAACAACGTTCGCAGTTGCAAAATTCTAACTGTATAACATAGGGACTAGATTTTTGCTGCAATCTGAAAGGGTCCAAGTACTGAAACAATTGAACACCGCGTGCGCGCGCACAAACAGTAGGCTTGGTCTTCCAGTAAAACGTCACGTTGCTCATTATTATTAAGTAAGAGGCAGCGGCGACAGTGAAACTGGCTGCTTCTGGTTTCAAGGCACACATAAATACAAAGCGGAGCCGGGTAGAGGAAGAGCACAAAGAAAAGAGAAGGATTCTCACGTTTAAAACTGAAGACTAACAGAGTCAGGTAATGACCATATGGAACTAAGATTGGTTGGGTTAGCATGTTGAGCTGTTTACAAGGTTGGTTGTCTAAATAAGTGATCAGCTGAGTTACAGCTGTCTGCGCGTGAGTAGATATAGGCAAGTGAGTAAGCAAAGGTTACACATTGCTTATAACAAAATATAATTGCGAGCATTAATACACTGATTATACATGCTCTCCAAACACATTTGGTAGAGACGCTATGTAAAGCTTAGGCCTATTATAGATTATTGTTGAGTACATTTTCAATAACTTGATTTGACGTAAATGTTCGCAAAATCAATGTATTGTTGTCTCTAAAATGTCAAGAGATTTCATAATTATGTTGCTAATCCTAAAGACCGCAATTTAGTGAAGATTAAAAAAATAGATAACTGTTGTATCTGTTGTAACGGCTTGTTGTATTGCCACTCTGGCAGTAAGCTACACATCTATTACGTGGCAGCAATACAGTATAGTCGGGTCGTGCGCTCCACGATAGTCAGCGAATTCAATAGTGTCAGCAATGGAATCCATGCAATTTTCTTGCCTTTAGCGTGATGTCCGTTTTATTTTCCGTTTTCCATTATTGTTACAGTGTAATTCATATCAGGCTTGAAAATGGAGGGTTTGATGCAATGTAATTACCCTGCGTTTTCAAGATATGAACGTTTTGACACATTTTATTGTTAAGTGTAGCCTACGTAATTTGATCCGTCTGTCCTGACTTTGGGTGAGATATACGCACACATCTCATTCTTTAGGTTAATTCCCCCATTATCACCCATATAGCTATTAACATTTTTTTTTCAAGTCTTGTGTTTACCTTTGGCATTACCACGTTGGTCTCTCAGGACACCACACTCCTGTTAAGTCGCAGGATGACAGCTAGGAGGTGGGGGTGGGTAGGAGGGGTGGGGGCCGTCCAACTCAGGAGCACCGGAGCTGGGATACATGTGTGGAATGTCTGGGCCCTGGCATGAAGCCCCACTGGGGCTGCTGGGGCAGCTGGGAAAAGCTTTTTGATGTCAAGGGAAGTGTGACGTTATACCTGCACACTGTGCTGTAAGTGGCGGCCTGGGGTTTGATTATGAAGTGATCTTGGAAGCAGCAGTGACTGTTGACAGCTGACCAGGTGAGGGAAGGTCGGTTTGGAGAATAGTGTGCACAAGTGTCTGTGTGTATCTCACTGAACTGGAAGACAGCACTCCACCCCTCCACTCTCCCTGCTAGCTATCCCTGTTCCAGGAAGGACTGACAGTCAGATAAAATATGCTGGTTTCTGGGTCAAGCAGGCATGGCACTACCGTCAGGGTGCCACTCACCCGTCATTTGGGTTGGGTGAGTGAGATGGGGTGGCATGTGGTAAGGGCATTAACTAGGCAGGGATAACACAATCAGCCAGTGATGGCAGAATGGCGAGAGAGGGAGAGAGAGGGAGAGAGAGAGAGAGAGAGAGGGAGAGAGAGGGAGAGAGAGGAAGAGAGAGGGAAAATAAAAGTCAGGAAAATAAAGTATGAGGGCGTCTCTTTACTTTATCTAGTAATTCGTCTGTTGCAGCGGTACTCTTTCAACTACTTACTAGTGTTCTGTAGTAATGACGTTGAATGTCAACATGGCTTCTCACGTGAGTGCTGGGCGAAGGTATTCCTCTGTAGTTTCTACCTTCATGAACTATTAATAACTCACCGGCAGGCACTCCCAGCAGAGTGAGCTGATGGATGGAGGCACGTGGGTTGTTGGTTTACACCAGCTCTGTTTTTCCTGAAGATGAAACGCCTTGGGCATAGGAAATGTAGTGGAACTAAATGGCACACATTTGTTTGATTAACTTTTTTATTCTTGGAGGAGGGGTTAGGAGGAGGGGGGTTAGGATGGCGAGAGAGGTGGGGGTGGTGAGGGGTTTCTGCTTCCGCACTTTCCAAGAATCAAGGATGGATCACTGGCAGCGCCGACAGCCTTGGAAGACTGCTGGACACAGGATGTTTCTAGAGAAACAAAAGAAGAACCGGTTCAGAAGGATATGCGTGTATGAGCTAACAGAGTGGAGTGGCAATGTGATTGATAGCCACAGTCGGTAGTTTCACCCTTTTCAAGTTTTTTTGTCGATCAAGTGTTTTGTTTATTTCCTCACAGTGATTCTGCCAGTGATAAACAGGTGTGTTCATAAGCCACATCCGTGTTCTCACTCACGCTCTTCAAAGCATGCAGCTAAGTGGGGGGGGGCCTGTGGTGGAGCTCTTCCGTGGGCCCCACGGGCCCTGGTTAGGGCTTGTGACCTACTAAAACGACACACTGACATCACATCCCGTTTTGGATTTGCAGATGGCTCCTCTGGTGACTCTCTGTGGATGTTCTGTAGTTATCATAAGTTTGAAAAGAACATTTGTGTGTCAGGGATTTAAGATAAAATAAGATTACTAAGCATTTTCATTAAAATGTCCTCTGTTATACTAACTCTAGACAGCTACCCAGGGTCTGGAGGTTTGGGAAATATTGTAGTTGATGAATGTCGTAATTCTAGTGATTACTCAGGCTTTTTCATTTCTGGCAAGGTTTGGCCTAAAAAATATATGTTAGGAATTGCAGGATTAGAACTGCCTTAGCCAGGATCAACTTGGATGACATTTTGGGGATGTGACATTTAACAGATATAGTTTTAGCTTATCCGATAGATGAGGAAATGTCTAAGGCGAGTCAAAAAATATCCAGCCTTTACGTCACCACCACACTTAAAAAACAAAAACCTGAAGAGTTAATTTCTCAAGAATTGACACCAGTGTCATCCACTTCTCTTCTACCATTCAACCACAACCACGAGCCTTTTCCGGTTAATTCCGATTCACTCAGCACATGTCTGACTTTGAGGTTTGAGTGACTGGCAGTCAACATGTAGCCTGTTGCTCAATCAAGACTTTGTCAAGAAGAAGCTGAGAGGCTCTTCCTCTCCCGGCCCCCCCCCGCCACATCTCTCTTTCATCATGTGACGGACACAGCTGTTTACAGTGGGAACACAGCTGAGTAAAGTTCTGGATTGCTCTCTTGCGACTATAACGTTACACAACTTGTGCAACTTTAGAGAAAACAATGGGGGGGGAAGATGTGATGCTGGTGGTGCCAATCATCTGAGTTTGACCTGCAATAGGATCAGCTATTGAAATGTCGATGTAGTGTTCTATCTGCTTCTCTGTGTTAGCATATTGTGTCAACTAAAATAACCGCTTCCCTGATCATTTTATGGTTCAGGGCAACAACAGAGACCATGTGTAGGTCTATCGTATGCACAAACACAGCTGTTCTGAGATGGACGGTTGGCTGAATTGGAGCGTGAGAAAGCGCTTTGCATTGCAGGAGATAATCAGCTTTTTGAACTTGTCGGCGTGTTCCTCAGTGCAGCGCCATGTGTTTGCCCATGTGTCCCCTGTTGCCATAGTAACAAAGCGGGGAGGTGTTCCGTGTGTGTTTGGGAAGGGGGCTGCCTACGCACATGACACATGGGAGTGCTCCATCTCCTCTGAGGCCAAATTTGCTTTTGGATGGATGGATGGATAAGACCTATGAAACGGCTGCATTTTTGTGGAGCAGTTTCCTAATACTGTCATCTCTTGCTTTTCATGTGTTTATTGGTCCTCCCTCCCTCTTTCCTCCTGTCTCTCACAAGCACTTCCTCTCCATAGCTCAACCTGTCGCTGGGTTCTGTTTTCCCTTGATGTTCCTCTGCTCCATAACTTCTCCTATCCCTCTCTTCTCACCCTACCTCCCTGTTCTCTCGTCTCCAGCTGCGCCTCCCTCCAAACCCTCTTTTCCCCCAGGCCCCTTGTCTGCTCAAAGGCACTCGTGTTTGACATCTGTTAGGAATGGAATGTTGTGAAAAAACGTCATCTGACATCTGAGAGAAAGCTTTCACGTTTGAGGGGTTTGGTTTTCAACATATAACACACCCTCAATCTATCAACGCCACGTCTTGTTTCCACTGCATATGAGGCATATTATACTACTCTAATGTGATCAGCGGGATGTGTCTCTAAATATGCCCACCCCCCACTGTGTTTTCCTCTTCGTCGGAAAGGCCCCCACCATTGTCAGGGAAACTGGGTCCTAGAGGTGCTATCTTGGGTGAACATTTTGTGTGAGAATGTACTTGACAACAGGTTTGTAGGTCTACCACCCATATTCATGTTTGTGTTGTTTCTCCATTTTCTCTGTTGCTAGGAAATTTAATTTTCAGAATGTATTGATGTCATAAAGGGACTTAATAGGGGGTTTCTGTGTTTAGGGTTTGGGTTTAGCGGGAAGTGCTCTGAACTTACTTCACACTGAAATCAATAGATTCCTTGACTCTATTGTTGCGGTGTGCTAGTATTTTTGTTCCGGCCTCCTGACTCCATCGTGTCATCGCACGTCTTTTTTGGTTTATCTCTCTAGATCCCCTAAAAGAGGAGCTTGGACGGCATGCAAAGTTGTGAAATTTCGTCAGACAGCACTGATGATCCTCTTAGTAGCGGCTTACGCACTCATCGGCAGCCTCGAATAGTAGTGATCGGCGCGGGCTTGTCCGGCCTCGCCGCCACCAAGACCCTCCAGGAACACGGCTTCACGGATGTCACAGTCCTAGAGGCTTCCGACCGAATTGGAGGAAGAGTTCAAAGTGTTCAGCACGGTGAGGGGATTTCCACGTTCATTTCAACTTTTGTGAAATTGAAAATGTACATTAAGAAGGGAACAGTATCCCTTTGACGTACTAAAACAAAGCAAATTGACACAAATATTGTTCATATTGAATCTGATGTTGCCTCTCAACTGCGTGACAAGAGAATCTGGAAACCCAAACTGACAAATTCACCATTTACAATCTGGGAGAGACGCACCAATCACAATTATCTACTTACGGTCAAGCTGAAAAACATCAATTTCATGGTAGCAAAGATCAGGCCCCTCTTTACTCAGAAGGACTGCATGAATACATTGATGTTTGTAACATTTGGAGAGCCTCTTTGTAAGTAAATTTATGATTGGTCAACAGGCTACCAACCAATATTCAGTTACAAGACAAGAGAGACAAACAAAGATAAATGTTAGGCTACTGTCACAACCATGTCAAGTATATGACAGTATACAGATAACATTGCTGTATCTGTCAATTAGTGGGTTGTGCCGGTAATGTAAACACCAACTTGTTGACTTGTCTTTACACTGTAATTATCATCATCATTAGCTGAGGTAATTAACATCTCTGGCACTGGGTTGTTAAATAAGCACGCCTTGAGTACAGCTCGAGTACGTCGTTTCAGAGAAGCGCGGCTGGGCTTTGATTCGATGACTTCCACTCAAATCGGACTCTTTTCAAATGCAACCAAAGGGGCCTTTCATTCCAAAAATAAAAAATAAAATGAACCGTCCTCCTCGATCTCCCCCCAGGCAAAGCGACTTTGGAGCTCGGAGCGACTTGGATCCATGGCGCCAACGGAAACCCAGTGTACCACCTGGCGGAGGACAACGGGCTGCTGGAGCACACCACGGACGGCGAGCGCTCCGTGGGACGCATCAGCCTGTACACCAAGAACGGCGTGGCACACTACCAGACCAACAGTGGCAGGAGGATCCCCAAGGATCTGGTGGAAGAGTTCAGTGACCTGTACAATGAGGTGTGAGAGAGAAACACACACACACACTTGTATATACTGGTGTGCTCACTCACACTCACACACACCACACACACACGCACATGTAAGAGTCACACATTGCGCAGAATTATAAACTGGCCTTTGCGCATGTCATGCTGGGAGGCGCTTGAAAAACATGAAATTGCGTGTGGAGACACACTTGCACTCAGTCATTTGTGCTTAATGCTGCTTTGAACATGCCATGCTTGCACCTGTGTACAACGATAAACCACGTACTCTGTCACACTCGAACATCTCAGTGTAAACACTCACAAAGCACACACACACAGCTGGTTTGCTGAAGTGTCCAGAGCCTTGTTGTTCAGCTTCCTGAAGGCGCTATGTTACACACTCCACATGGCCTGCCTCACCACCAATCAGATAAACAATGATCAGACACATGCAGCAAACGTGCTTGTCAACACCTCTGTCCCTCCCTACAGTTCACCGTAATCACTCGACAGCTTCCTGCCTGTCAGAACACTGGACTACACTGGAATGCTATTATGTTGATTATGCGTGTACAAGTTTATCTCTGTAGTACATGGCAGTTACTTCAACTAAAGCACTACTACGCTGTTATGCCAGAGGACAGAATTTACGTCTCATGAAATAGTATCATATTCCCAGAATAGACTAATATTTCCCATGTATACATAGCTTGCTCCACGTGTTGTGTCGATGCAACAGTAGGATGGGTGTTTGTGTCCTCCACTGTCTCTTGTCCATGCGTGACCCACTTAAAACATGCTCATCGGTCCACGGGGGCAGAGTAGCGCGCCAAGCGCTAGCTTCCCCACTGTGCCTAGTCTTGCCTGGGAAGCAGCACCATTAGTTATCACTTAGCAGAATTGCTAACAAGGCTGCGGTGTTTTGTTGGGCAATGAAGACGCATTGGAGAGGAATGCAGGCATGATAAGGCAAACACTACGGGGGTGTTTGAACATGCACTGGTGTAGCATGACACTTTTTAAGGAATTCTAATTCTTTAAAGAACACAAGCTGTCAAGACTTGGTGTTACACACACGTTCACGACTAGGCTAGTCTGAAGTACCTAATGATTTACTTTTACTTATCACTATTCCATTATTTCAATTATCACCACTGTATAAAAGGGTGAAGAGTTCTTGGGTTAGCTTGTTTGGTGACATTTTGCCAAGAGACTGAATGTTATTAGAGGCAGAATTGACATTCAGTTCTACAATTGTTTAGTTGGCCAGTAGAGAACAACTATCTGGCTAAAAAGTAAACAGGCCTTACAGTATCTTCTTTGTGTTTGTGACAATAGTAATACCTGTGTTAATATGCACATAAAAATCAACTTGAACGTCCGCCCGTCCAGGTGTACGAGTTGACTCAGGAGTTCTTCCAGAACGGAAAGCCAGTGTGTGCCGAGAGCCAGAACAGCGTGGGGGTGTTCACGCGCGACGTTGTCCGCAAGAAGATCATGCTGGACCCTGACGACCTGGAGAGCACCAAGAGGCTCAAGCTATCCATGCTCCAGCAGTACCTCAAGGTATGTCAGCTGGCTGAGAGGTTAGGGAATCGGGCAATTAGAGGCCAGCTGCAGGTGGGAAGAAACTGTCGTTGTGGCGTGAGGTGCTGGTCCTGTGTGAGCGCAGCCTCCTGCAGGAGGGGAATGGTTGGGTCCTGGGTGAGAGAGGTTAGCCACAGTCTTTCTTGCTATGACACGTTGCTCAATTTTCTTTCAAAGAAATATCTTCTCTCACTTGCTAGTAAGAACTGTATTTGCATGCTATTTTATGACATGAGTTCTCTTATTCGTGCGTGAGAAAACCGTTGAGAACATTTGTGTCCGTAAGAACTGTATTTGCATGTGTGAGAACACCTTCGAGAACATGTAGTTCAAAACCAGTTTTCTCATTCGGTTGAATGACATAAATGTTAATTGTTTAGGCGTGTAAATTACACAATGTTCCGTGAACATGCCATATCACACGAAAGCAAGTTTTATCGCTTGATGTAAAACTAGTTGTGGTGGCTTTTTCAGTCATATTGCCTTTAGTCTCATAAACACATTAGCAGGGGTTTGCTCTTTGACCTGAGCACTTGCACTTTGTAATCACACCCAAAGAGTCATACATTTCCATTCACGTTGATTAGAAAGGTCAGTTTGTTAACACAATAGAAAGAATACAAAGTACAAACAACAAAATGGTGGCCAAGTGGGCTGTCAGCCACAGCCTGAGGTGGATGAGGATTTCAGAAAGTATATTTACCTCAGGGGCTGTTATTGTCAAGCACTCCTGTTTACATGATCCCTTCCCGTCCTACCTGCTTTGAGTTTTAAAGTTATGAATTGAAATAATAATTTATTTGAACAGGAGAACCGAGGGCTTGGTCATAGGTCTGTACGAGACAGTATTAGTGCTACAGCGAGAGACATGAAAAAGAACCAGAATAGAGCTCTATTTCGCATTGCCTGTGTTCTACTCATGGCACATGCCAGAGCAAGGCTGCCACCTGCAGTGCTGACAATTTTACATTGATGATAAGGTGAGTCATCATGATTTATTTGTATTTTTGTGTGTGTGTGTGTGTGTGTGTGTTTGGTCCACCAGGTGGAGAGCTGTGAAAGCAGTTCCCCCAGCATGGACGAGGTGTCGCTGAGTGAGTTTGGCGAGTGGACGGAGATCCCGGGCGCCCACCACGTCATCCCGGGAGGCTTCATGAAGATCGTGGAGCTCCTGGCCCAGGACATCCCCTCCCGCACCATCCGCCTGGGAAAGCCCGTCCGCCGCATCCACTGGAACTATTCCGCCCAACAACAGGAGGAGATCGCCCGCGGCAACAGCGACGGCAACCGCGGCGCCGACGACCACAACGACGACCGACGCGACGGGGGCTGCTGCGCCCCCCCGGCCCCGCGCCATCCCATCCAGGTGGAGTGTCAGGACCAGGAGTGGATCGCCGCTGACCACGTCATCGTCACCGCCTCACTGGGCGTGCTCAAGAAGGGCCACGAGGCCCTCTTCTCGCCTTCCTTGCCTGAGGACAAAGTCCTCGCCATCGAGAAGCTGGGCATCAGCACCACCGACAAGATATTCCTGGAGTTTGCCGAGCCGTTCTGGAGCCCCGAGTGCAACAGCATCCAGTTTGTGTGGGAGGACGAGGCCCTGCTGGAGCAGCCGGTCTACCCGGAGGAGCTGTGGTACCGGAAGATCTGCAGCTTCGACGTGCTGTACCCGCCCGAGCGCTACGGCTACATGCTGAGCGGCTGGATCTGCGGCCAGGAGGCCCTGCTCATGGAGCGCTGCGACGACGAGACGGTGGCCGAGACCTGCACCGAGCTGCTGAGACGCTTCACAGGTCAGGATGCAAGCTTTAAATACATACACACACACTTTATATATACAGTCGTATGCAAAAGTTTAGGCACCCCTCTGAGGCTGCATAATAATTTCCTGTCTTCACCAAAAAAGATCAATATAATATTGTAATATTACTTTTCTAGTTAACACTGAGTGCTGGGGTGTTTTCCAGACAAAGATATTTGGTGTAGCAGTATTTAGTTGTGTGAAATTAAATCAAATGTGAAAAAAAGGCTGTGCAAAAGTTTGGGCACCCTTATCATTTATTTGATTTGAATACCTCTGCCTACTAAATGCTGATTAACTGCAACACATAGTTAGTCTGATTAACTCGTTAAGCCTTCAATTACATAAAAAGGTGCATTCAATCATTAGAAAGGGTATTTAAGTTAGCCAATTGCAAGTTTTGCTTCTCTTTGATTCTCCTCTGAACAGTGGCAAAATGGGGGCATCAAAACAGCTATCAAATGATCTAAAAACAAAGATTGTTCAGCAGCATGGTTTAGGGGAAGGCTACAAAAAGTTATCCCGGAGGTTTCAGCTATCAGTTTCCACTGTGAGGAATGTCATTAGGAAATGGAAGGCAACAGGCACAGTTCTTGTTAAGGCCAGAAGTGGCAGGCCAGGAAAAATAACAAAGAGGCAAAGGCGAAGAATGGTCAGAATGGTCAAGGACAACCCTCAGATCACCTCCAAAGAGCTGCAAGGTCATCTTGCTGCAGATGGTGTCACTGTGCATTGCTCGACCATTCAGCGCACATTGCACAGAGAACAGCTGTATGGGAGAGTGATGCGGAAGAAGCCTTTTCTGCACACGCGCCACAAAAAGGCTCGCTTGAGGTTTGCCAAACTACATTTGAACAAGCCAGGCTCATTTTGGAACAAAGTACTGTGGACTGATGAGACAAAGATGGAGTTATTCGGTCACAACAAGAGGCGTTACGCATGGAGGCAAAAGAACACAGCATTCCTAGAAAAACACTTGCTGCCCACAGTAAAATTTGGTGGGGGGTCCGTCATGCTGTGGGGCTGTGTGGCTAGTGCAGGAACTGGGAATCTAGTTAAAGTTGAAGGTCGTATGGATTCAACTCAGTACCAGCAAATTCTGGACAATAATGTTCAAGAATCTGTAACAAAGCTGAAGTTACGGCGCAGTTGGGTGTTCCAGCAGGACAACGACCCGAAACATTGCTCCAAATCCACTAAGGCATTTATGCAGAGGAACAACTACAATGTTTTGGAATGGCCATCCCAGTCCCCAGACTTGAATATAATTGAAAATCTATGGGGTGACTTGAAGCGGGCTGTCCACGCTAGGCACCCATCAAACCTTACTGAACTGGAGATGTATTGTAAGGAAGAATGGTCCAAATTACCTCAATCCAGAATCCAGACACTCATCAGAGGATATAAAAAGCGTCTAGAAGCTGTTATTTTTGCAAAAGGAGGCTCTACTAAATATGAATGTGATTTTTCTGTTGGGGTGCCCAAATTTATGCAAGTGTCTAATTCTCTTATGATGCGTATGGCATATTTTCTGTTTATCAAATAAACCTTATTTCACGGCTAAAATATCACTGTCCATGACGTATGTGTATATATATGACAAAGACGTTCCTCATCCAAACGCCCAACATTTTATAGATGAAAGTAATGGAGATTATCAGGGGTGCCCAAACTTTTGCATACGACTGTATATACTTTAAATACAGACACACTTGATATATATAGTATATATACATTAAATACACACACATACTTTATATATGTACTTTATATACATACAGGGATACAGGCAATATATATATATAGGCTATACAGACAAGCATACATACATACAGGCACAGACACACACACACATTTATATATATACATACACAGACACACATGGACGCATAGACAGATAGACAGACAACCTGGATCATACAGTATAAGCATTTGCATATTAAACTAGATTTTAGTGTCAGGTTTAAGCTACAACACTGGAAATTATTTATAGTACTATAATATAGCTTTTGAAATGTCAAAGGTGATTTTTTTATAGAATGCAGCTTTATCTCTCACACTGAAACCTTGGGGCTGTAATACATCACTCCTGGTCAGCCAATCACATGAGCTGTGACTCAGAATACAGTGATTCCCTTTCGTGGGGCCTCACGTTCTAGATACAGGAAATGACATCACTCCTGGCCTAGAGGTAAAGCCTAGTAGAGGCTGCTGCGTGATACTGAATGACTCATAAAATTGCACCATGTAAAAACAGATGTAAAACAACCTCTATTTCAACACACACACACACACAAACACACCTTCACACAAAGGTTGTGGCCTTCATTATCACTTCAGAGCTGGTTTTCACAATAGTCTTTCCCCCGATGTCAGAAAATCTATTGTTGAATCTGCTAAAGTACACACAGGTTGGAGAATGACTCCTGTTTCACCCAGCTCATAAATCAAACAAGGTGTACTTTCCTCCAACTTGGCTTGTCTACTTGGTCTTGTCCTTCAGATACATTACACCTTCGGCATTGCCTAAATATGGGTACTGGTCGTTTATTTTGAGCTCTGTTGTTCAGAAGCTCGCAAACATATAACCATGTCTTTAAATGTAAAGTTAATATACATATTATCTGTATGTATATACTGTATGTGTGTGTACAGTTACAAACTGTATTGGGCCTCTGGTAATGCCTTTCTATTGCAGCCCAGAGCAGTTAGTTACTTTTAACAGCTTGCAGTTAGGCAGCAGGTGGGCTTAGCATCTGAGCTTAGCATAATTACTAGCAAGTAACAAAGACAATTAGCTGGTTGCTTTGTGATTACATCAGACGGTTTGTGAATGTATACTTGGGGCATGCATTTATGAGACCCAGAACACACACACACAAACCAAATCCTGATGTAGGTCAGATTGGTTTAATCCCCTGCGCTGTACTGACCTGGGAGAGACTGAGGTTGCTTAGTGTTGGCAGAATGGAAGTGAACTTGCTATAGTTTTAGCTCACGTAGCACCTTCACAAAGTAGCACCTTCATGAAGACAGCTGATTGGTTCTTGACCGGTGGTAGATTAAAGAAGAAAAGACAGGAGATAGAGAAAGGAGATGAATACAGAGGTGGAGAGGGGGAGAAGAGGAAGGCCCAAAGACTGGGGGAAAGGAAGGGGAAGCAGAGTAGAAAAGGAAAGGTAGGTAGGTAGAGAGAGAGAGAGAGAGAGAGAGAGAGGGAGATGACAAGTAATTACAGATTATATTTGGGTCAGGAGGGGGAACTGTTCTCTCCTGGCACAGCTGACTGTGTCATCGCAGCAACAACCCATTTGTCCAATTGGCATCTCCACTGAACGGAAGCATTTTCTCCCTTTTTTCTCCCCTTCCTTCCACCCCTCTCCCCCCACCCATCTCTCTCTTCCCTCCTTCCCCCCGTCCGCAGGGAACCCCAACATTCCGAAGCCCCGGCGTATCCTGCGCTCCATGTGGGGCAGCAACCCTTACATCCGGGGCTCCTACTCCTTCACCAGGGTGGGGTCCAGCGGGGGGGACGTGGAGCGGCTAGCCATGCCTCTGCCCGACACCAAGAGCTCCAAGACCCCGGTAAGTAACGTACAACTACTACCCCCCCACACACACACACACACACACACACATACACATACACACACGTGCACACATCCACCACAATGTGTGGTGTTGTATTTGATTATATCTGGGTATATTGGGGCCCTGCTGACGAACACACCCCAGTCTCTGGACCATACTCTCTGCCATAGAAGTGCCCCGGTTGTTCATATATTTTTTTCAACTCTTGACACGCTGAATTAGACGAGGTTATTGAATATAGATTCCAAACGAAGGGGTGAGATTAGGATGGTGGTCTACCATACACACACACACATATACACACTGTACTGTGTGTGTGTGACACTGTATGTTTACGGCACTGGATCCGTTTTCATTGGGCTCTGGAGGCTGTGTGTGTTTACAGTCCAAGAGGCATGCCGAGTATCTCCTCAATGTGCCGGTGTCATCACTGGATCACAGCAGTGTCACCAGCCTGGGCACACCGTGTCAGGAGGGTCTAGACCCCCTGAAACATGATGCTGTGTGTGTGTGTGTGTGTATCTGTGTGTGTGTGGCCATGTAAGACTGGGAAAGGAACAGGGTGGCCTTTGCTGTGGAAGAAATCGTCCTCTTCTAAAACGAGCAGACTTGCATTAATATAAGGTTCAGAAATAGCTCAGTGTAGCTTAAGGGGAGAACTGGTGCCAAACATATGTTGTTAGAATGGCTCACATTCAATGGCTTGTTTTTTATCTGGGGGTCTCTCTTTCTCTCTTGTCTTCTTTACCCTTTCTCACTCCACTTCCTCCATCTTTCCATCCCTTTCCCTCCTCCCTCCTGTTTGTTTTCGACTCTGTTTTCAACTCAGCCATTACAGGTGCTGTTTGCTGGTGAGGCCACCCACAGGAAATACTATTCCACTACCCACGGTGCTTTGCTTTCAGGCCAGAGGGAGGCCGGCCGTTTGATAGAGATGTACCAGGACTTGCACAATGCAGACACCACAAAAGCCTAACACCTATAAACATGAACCACCGACTAGTGACAACAAAAACAAACCATTTGTGTTTATGTTTTCTTTATTATTATTTTTTAATATTTCAAATGATTAAGTTATACATTTAAGAGGCATAGTAGGGGCATTATAACAAGATAAATTAATACTGTTTTTACTGTTTTGTAGATATAGAAAGCTGTAGATTTAAATCTCGAGATGTACTGTATAAAATGGATACCGCCATCATCTCCGGTCCTTATCATTTTATTGTTATTTTTTAATCAATAAATTAATGTTTATATATAACCATGTCTATAATTTAACATTTTTTGTAAGTGCCTTCTGTATTTAATGTCATGGTATTGAAAAAAGAAAAGATGAATGATTGAACTGAATAAAACTGTATTAACTGTAAATGTGAACTGAAATGTTCATTTTTTGTTGATATTCAATACTGCCTGGTTAGAAAAACTGCTGTGTCTGTGTTACTGTTACAGTTACAGTAAGAGAACTGGCTGTGAAAACACATCCGGCCCAATTCCATACTATCTGTTATAAAAACAAACATGCAATCTTCTGCCCTTCTAGCACTCTCCTATGACATCCATGAGGGGGGAGACAAACAGACAAGTGAGATTAAAGAGAAATGGAATTGTGCCCCTGTTTCATAGCCAAAGTGACAGATGGTCTTAGACCAGACCTCAATCTCCTGGATGTGTGGTAGTTCTCTCTAAGTGTGCAAAATAAAACCATTTGAGACATCCCAACTCAGATATTAGCAGAACGCTCGTTGAGTTTAAGCCAAACCCAAAGCAAATCTGGAGAGTGCAGTAGAAATTCATTGTTCTCACTAAGAATCACAGGATCAGAGAGGTGCATTTGTATGCAACAGACATGGTTTTTAATATGATCTGATTTCTGTGTCACACACTGCTCTGAAACTTAGCGGTAGACTGCTATCTGCTGGGGAAAGTGGGAACATACATTTAAAAAAATCTAAATCCTAAAATGAAAACAAACCGTTTTCTTTTCAAAATTTTGGGTTAAGAGCTTTATATGAACCAATGATTTTGACAGAATTGAAACTTGATTGATCCCCATGTGTGTCTCTTCCCTTAAACCATGAATACGATTCTCCACAGTCGATCACTGCTTGAAAGCAAACAGTCCATAACTGGATGTTATTGATATATTTCTATGTTAATAATTATTTACACACACAAGCACGTTCTCACTCTCATTTACTCTCAAACGCACAACCACAGCTGCTTGGGACAGCAAAAGAAAGAGCCATGTCTGACTTCTGATTTAACTGGGTCATGAGGACAGATGGACGTTGATAGGTGAAAGGTCATGGTGAGAGGTGAGGGAGGGTTCTCAAAACAAACTGATATAATGAATAATGGGGTGGGAAATTATAGATAGCAGCCAATGTAGTCAGTTTTATTAATTGTGCACTTTTCCTTGTAATATAAACTTCCCAGAGGGGGAACCAGGATTAAGATTTTACTGAACTAAATCAGTTTTGTATATATTCCCCGACAAGAGTCTGATGTCTTTAATTTGTAGCGATCTGTCAAAATGGAGAATGACCATGTATGGTCTACGTGCCAAAAGCTCAAATCAGACTTATCAAGATGTACAATGTAAACAAAATTGCTGTTTTTTAAAAGAAGCTCATCCTAACTCCAAACATGATCCTCCTGCTCCCAACAGTGGTCTGTCTTTGTCATGTTGTTTAGCAGTTCTTTGTATGAGAAAAAACCCTTAAAGGGCCTTAAAGGGATTCCCACAGATACTCAACAAGAGCATGGAGAAAAAAAACTAGACAAAATTTGATTCAATTAATTAATCAAAAAGTACTAACACCCCAAATAAACCTTTAGGACCACATCTGTCAAAGATATGCTTTCAAACAAACACAAGGGTTTTCTATGTTTCAAAGTCAAAAACAGGATGCAATAAGACCAATACATAAACAACCACGTTCAGATGTTTTACCAGTCTGTTGGAGGATTCCCATGTCGTGTTTACTGGGACGGCCGTTTAGATAAACAAACGTCATGTGGTCCAGCCTTCCCAGAGTGCTGCCAGTAAAATTTAAGATGATTTATATGAGAACCCCTTGATTTATGAAAGGAAAATCGCAGTAGCATTTGTTCAGTCAGAGAGAGCTTTTGGGAATTATAGTTTAACTACAATTCATATGGACTATCTTGACTTTGAATGTCTTTACTCTGATCATCACTAATCTCAGACATAACCATTGGATACTGTATATTCGCTTGAATTTACTTTAATTACATTAGAGTGGTAAGTATTCTCTTATTTTCATATTTTACACAGATGCGCAGTAGGCTTGTCGTTATGATATGCATAGTAATATCCTGGTTAATTGACTGTAAATTAATCTATCCAGACATGTCGTCCAATTAGAAGAATAATTAAAAAATTAGACTGAAATATAAATCATCCATTGAAATAACCATCAGTTCCCTCGATGATTACCAAATGACTCATCAACATATTTTAATTCGTTTTTTGTTCTCTGTACTGTGTGTCAGGGTAATTATTATCATCCTCTTAAAAACTATATTTCAATGTGTCTTCACAATCGGTAAACCTAGTCTGTTGTGTCCTAGCGACCATGAAGTTCCTCTCAAGAGTCCTCCAGCTGGTCCTCTGCTTGGCTCCCTGGGTCGAGGGGTCGGAGTTCACCCTGCTCCTGGTTCTGCCCAACACCTCTCAGCCCTTCAGTGTGGGCAGGATCGGGGCTGGGGCCCTCATCGCCATAGACAAGGTGAACCAGAGCCCTGAGCTGTTAAAAGGTCAGTCTGATAGATACACACTCTCTAAAACTATCATAACCATACTCTTTTTTTTACTCTTAACTGTACATTTACAACATTCCGAACACTAAATAATTCAGGCTGAGCTATGGAGAATAGAAATGCAGATTTTTAGGACGTTTGACTAAATTCATGAATACATTGTAAAGGACACTTGAGAGCAATCCCTACTGGGACCCTCTTTGCTGGAGCTGGATCATTTCAGGCCACAGTTCCCCCTCACGGTCACGGTCTTTATTATGTTTGGACCGGGGATGTTGAAGGTTGACATTGTCATTTCCCCTGTCATTCCAGGTCATAGATTAAAGTACGATTATGTGGACGATGAATGTCACGATGTGAACGGGCCTGGGAAGATTGTGGAGATGAAACAGAGACTCAACTACAGTGCCTTCATCGGCCCATCCTGCTCCAATGTGAGGATGCAACAGACTTTATTGCAAAGGGCTGTGATGATAGTTACATAGACGCTGTAGTGGATTGCAAAAATGAACAACAATATTCACATCAATCTCCTTGTTTTTCCATTTAATTACATAGATGGATATTTGAATTTGACTACTTCTCATGCAAAGTAATTCAATACTTCTTACCCTACTTTCCTCCCTCCCACTGTTGTCCACAGGTATGTGCCATCACGGCAAAACTGGCAGCCTTCTGGAACATTCCCGTCATCAGCCCCACCTGCGCAGACCAGCAATTACTCGACAAAAAGGTGATAACATGTCAACTATCCATAACTAGGACATCAAGATATTGAGAGGAATTACAAAGATTACAAATGTTAACAATATTTCCTATTGCACACCTTCCAGGCATACCCTACTCTGACCAGAGTGTTTGGTCCCTTCACTAAGATGGGTTCCTTCTTTGTAAGAATATGTCGAAAATTTGATTGGAAACGGATCGGGATCATTCATGAGCCTGAACCAATCTGGGTCATACCAGCAGAAGGCATCAGGTGGGTTTTGGAAAAATCTTTATGTAGAAATGTACATGTCACTAAATATATAGTATTTATGTCCTGTTAACATCAGTAACTCGAAACTGCCCTTTCCAGAGCTTTCTCGACAACTTGACTGACAGAAACATTTTCAGACTGTCTCTGTGTTGTAATGACAGGTGTTTCTAAACAGTGAAATGTTGGAACAATGACAGCTGGCAACAATATTTAGTCCAAATATCCTGAAAACAATTTGTATTCATAAACATGTAGACAAATTTTCAGTTCCTGTGTCTTTTCACTATGTAGGTATAAAGCACAGATCAATAACATCTCTGTGGCCAAATATGTGAAGTTTGAAGACCCTGGTGGTCAGGATGACAGATCCCTCCTACTAGACCGTATCCTTATGGAGGTTGCCAAGGTCTCACGCAGTGAGTTAGAGTTTCAGCTTCATCCTGAGCGACTGAAGCCTATCGTTCAAAATCATCATTGTAATTATCCAAGCAATAAATATCAACATTCTAATCATCCAAGTCATGTAGAGATATACCTTGCTGTCTATATTTATTTGGACAGTGACACATTTCTGTTATGTTTTGCAATTTGGGATTTGAAATGACCTTAAATGGAAGGAAGGAAGGAAGAGAGGATGAAAAGAAGGAATCATTGTGATAGTATCCTATCTGACTGATTGTGTTTGATGTTTTCGTGTCCTGCTGTAGTCATAGTGATCTCTGCAGGGGGAGATACGGTCAGACGCTTCCTCATCCAGGCCCACAGGAACAAACTGACCAATGGGGACTATGTATTTTTCTGCTTCGAACCCTATATCCTGACGGAGACGTTCGGCAACTTTGATTGGAGAAGAGGTATGTCAAAATGAATAAGACCATGATCTTTAATTGATTCCTTTCCAAAAATAGTTTGCTGGTGACCCCAATCTCATATCGTACGCATCAGCCCAATAAAGGTATTTCAAGTACATAAACATTGCCATGGCAGTTGGCTTTTGGTGGATCACGTTGGAAGAGGAAGATAGAACACGTTTGACTGTATTTGCCTTTGAAAGCACACATACTCTACATTATTGTCCTAAACGTGTGTTTTGTAGGTGACGCTGAGGACTCGCTGGCTAAAGAGGCCTACAGAACCTTGTTCCTGCTCTCACTATACAAGCCAGACAATCAGGGCTACCATGACTTCTCCAACAACGTCATCCGCCGGTCTCTAGAAGACTTTGGTCACACCTACACAAATGAACAGGTTGGCTTGGAAAAGTCTCTGGGCGGGGTTTAATGTGGGTTGATATGTTTGTATTTACAGATATGTTCAGTGTATGTGTTTTCAATATTTCTGCCTATGTCTGCCTGTCTGTCTGTCTGTCCATTCATTGGTCCGTCTGTCTCTCCATCTCTTGGTCTGTCCATCCAGGTGTCCGTGCTGGCAGCGATAGCCCATGATTCTGTGTGGCTGTATGCACAAGCCCTGGATGAAACCCTGGCGGAGCAGGGTGACCCCTACGATGGCCGAGCTGTCACCCACAAAATGTGGAACAGGACCATCACAGGTCAGCCAGATTGTCTCTCTCGTGTGCCTGTGTGTGTCTCTCTCATGTGCGTGTGTGTGTCTCTTTCATGTGCCTGTGTGTGTGCATGACTGGATATGTGTTTGTGTGCTGTGTGTGTGTGTTTAATGCATCATTCTAAGTGTCTCCACCGTGGGGGTGGAAAACATACATAACGCAATGTTGCTGTTATGTAAATATTGCGTAATGTTGCCCCCTCTTCACAGCACAATGTTGAGTCAGTAGACAGCAGTCTAACAGTCTGTCTACTGTATGTGTTTGGCCTTCATCCAAATCCATGGTTGGACTGCAAATTAGAATACGCTTGATTTGAAACCAAAAATGAGATGATTGCTTTCCACAGGTATCCAGGGAGATGTTACCATGGATGCCAGTGGAGACAGAGAGTCAGCCTACATGGTAAAGCACATCCAGGGTGAGGATGGAGAGTTCAAGGTCAGTTCTCCCTCTCTCTCTTTATATTTCTCTCTCTCTCTTTCTTTGTCTCCTACTGGCATCCATCCTCTTGTTCTCTCTCTCCGTCTCTCCCTCCCCTCTCTCAGTCCTTTCTCTCCATTTATTTTCTTTGATTGAAAGCGACAAGCAGAAAATATTATGTAAATAGTATGAAACAGTCGTGGCCTTTCCTAATAGGTTATTGCCAACTACTTTGGCGCCAACAAGACCTATGAGTCTGTAGACGGGGTGAAAATCCTTTGGCCTGGAGGCAGGAAGACGCCACCAAGAGACACGCCCCCATGTGGTTACAATGGTGAACTCTGCACGGGTACTGTGACCTCTGACCTCTCTTTGCTGCATCCGATACTTCAAATATACATGTACATATATAAGTATATATAGAGGTTTTGAAGGAAGGTGGTTCGTACCCTGTTTAAAATGTGATGTGGTCTAAGATCATGTCCTCCAATGAAGACATGGCTAATTTATGTGCAGTATACTATCCCTCCAGGAGGGGGCAGTAGAGCAGCGTGTTTCCAACAAAGTTGCTTCTCTTCCGCCTCGCCGCCCAGAGCTGCCGCTGGGTTCTCACCTGTGTGGCCCTGTCCCAAGCAGAGGTCAACTGCCTCATCATATCTGTCCATGGGCCTCCAGACTCGGCTTTGATTAAAAACTGTGAAAGGGAAACTGAGAAACACAGAGAGAGAGAGAGCGAGAGAGAGAGAGAGAAAGAGAGAGAGAGAGAGAGAAGGAAAGTGTGTGAGAGAAAGAGATAGAGATATAGTAAGAGAGAGAGAGAGTGTGAGAAAAATATCGAGTGAGAGAGAGAAAGAGACATATAGAGAGAGGGAAATAAAGTGAAAGAGTGTGTGTGAGAGAGAGAGGCAGAGAAAGAGAGACAGAGAGAGAGGATAGAGAAATACACAGGCAAGAGTTTCATAACAATCTCAATATTGATTTTGACCCCTGCCTGTTTGACAAAATTATTATTGTTTTGTTTGCGCTGAGGTATGAATTCCTTTTTATATAGGTATTTTCATTTGAGTCCACCTCTCTCCTAGTAAACAGATATATTTCATAACCAATTTCCCATTCTGCTGAGTCAAGGTTATGCGATACCCTTCATTCTCGCTATCAGCTATTTTATTTCCTGGCTTTACTGTAGTTAATATGTGTTCTGGGGATTTTTTCCGATCCGGTGAAGTCCCGTTGTGGTTGGGGGACGGCTTTTTATGCAGATGGCTCAACGATTGAACATTTTTTGAAACTCAGATGGGTTTTTAATGAATGTAAATGAGGGGATATGAGGAAAGAAAATACTTGACTGCGAATGTGTCTGATTTCCTCTGTTGAATGATGCCTGTTGTGCAATTAACAATTAACTAAATCTTTGTCTGTTGCCTATCACTTAGAAATCTTGAGATCTTGAAACAGCAGTCAAACAATGGTCTTCCCCCTAATCAACGGGTTTGTGAGCTGTTTCTAAAGCTCATCTTGGCTGCTTTTTTTCCAGACAGAAGACTACTGATTGCCGTGGGGATGATTGCCAGTGTACTTGTCACAGGGACGATGGCCGTTTGTTTCCTATACAGGTGACCTTCTGCTCTCTCCCAATCACACACGAACGCACACACGCTCATAAGCACACACTCCCACACACATGCACACACTCGCGCACATACACACTCTCACATGCACATTGTTTCATCATCCATAAGACAGGGTGAATGAAGCTCCTCTTTATCATCCTCTCCTTCACATATTCCTCTAATTAAATAAGTTTATCAGACAACACTACTTTATAATATTTCTGTAATATCCTCTATGCCAGGAAAAAGTGCACGTCCCATATTACTCATGCAACCAAAGATTACAGAGAAATTAATCATGAATATGACCTGGTTACTTGTCTGTTTTCAGCTTCAACTAGGATATGAAGTTGAGCTGGGTTCTTAGGAGATAAGGAATATAGGAATAAGTCTTTATTTGTCCAGCCCACGTGACCCTTTATGTGAGAATTCTCTTTCTGTTTCCAAAGTACTTAAATTGACTTTTTGAAAAGATTTTAATAAAGGCCAACATTGCATAACAGCTAGTCACTGGGTCACAATTGGAAAAGAGTTCAAGTTGCTGTTATGTAGTGAGTTTTTAACTTTTTGTATTTTTTAAACTGTGTAAACTGTGGTAGGCTGTTTGTGTCAATGTATGTGTATGACCTTGATATAAACAATTTCCTGTCCCACAGGAAGTATATCCTACATGAGAAGGTGTCTGTGATGCTGTGGAGGGTCAACCCCAGTGACGTCACCATGATAGAGAGCAGCTCGTCCTCCTCTGGTCAGGTGTGTGTGCGAGAGTGTGTGTGAGTATGCACGCACATTTGTTGTGAGAATCCATGTGGGTTTGTGTTTTGTGTGCTTGTACGCTTGTTAGCACACAAGTGAGTGTGTGAGAGAACTCTAAAGGCTTTTTCAAAATAAATAACTAAAACGAAATGTTGTAGGTACCTTTCCTTAACTCCCAGTCCATCCATGGATCCTCGGAGTCCATCCTCAACAGCTTGGAAGAAAGACAGTCCTCCCTTCGAACAGCTGTTTACAAAGTAGGACTCAACTCTTACTGAATTCTGTTTACATTTCTTTGTTCTTTCCCCCCCCTAAGCGGAGATCTGTGGTGATTCAAAAGTCCCACAAGCCTCACACCTGTGTGTACTCAAATGAGATTTGGGCGCTTGAAGGAAGCTAGTTAGAGTTGTTAGGGTGTTATTGTTGTAATCAACAGAGGCTTTTGCGGTTGTCTCCCTCTCTCTCTCTATCTCTCTCTCTCTGTCTCTCTCTCTCTCTCTCTCTCTCTCTCTCTCTCTCTCTCTCTCTCTCTCTCTCTTCTCTCTCTCTCTCTCTCTCTCTCTCTCTGTCTCTCTCTCTCTGCAGGACAACATCTGTTGGGTGCGCTTCCTAAATGTGAAGAATGTGAGTCTGAGTGGAGAGCTTCTCACTGAGCTGAAGCAGGTCAGCCCACCGCAACTTCACACAAACACATCCATGTGTTGGATGACAAATTATGGATTACGTAATGTTGATTGCGTATTGAAATAGCTGGCTAATCCTAAATGTGTGTGTGTATGTGTGTGTGTGTGTGTGTATGTGTGTGTGTGTGTGTGTGTGTGTGTGTTTGTACGTGTGTGAAGTGCCGGGACCTGATCCACCCAAACATCTGCAGCTTCATCGGGGTTTGTCTGGAGGCTCCTCAGCTGTTTCTGCTGACAGAGTATTGTCCTAAAGGAAGCCTACATGTACAGGACCTCACACACTCACTCACTCGTACACACTCACACACACACACACATCAAAACGCACACACAAAGCTTATCAATGCAGACCGCCCACACACACTGACTCAAGGGCCTGCCCTGTTACTACGACGATGCACATCCATGTTCAAAACCGACTTTGCCTTAAAAGTCCCTGGGTGTGTCTGTACCTGGTGTTTCTTGTTTCTTACCCTCACAAGACACATGTGAAAACATTGTCTTCCTCCCATCCTCAAGGACATCTTGACGAATGGCTCCATCAAGCTTGACTGGAGCTTCAAGTACTCCCTCCTGCTCGACATCGTGAAGGTATGTTCTCCAACATGTATTTTTGTAATACTGACTTTTCAATGCCTTATCAGTTATATATGTTAACGGAATATGAATGTCATAAATCTAATTAAGTTAGCCTAGAGGATTGCATTGTAAAGATAAAAACTGTCCTACTGCAGTAATACAAATGTCCTACAGCAAGATGAGGTCATTTTATGGTGTGCAATACTGCTCATGTGCTAGGCTTGCACACGAGGGGTCATGACCCTGCCTGTGCATGTATGTGTATGCATATATTTACATGTCAATTTACCTGTGTGTGTGTGTTTGCATGTATATTTATGTTTGCATGTGTGTTTGTTCATGTATGCATGTCAACTTACTTTTTCATGTGTGCGCATGCACGTGTGCATATAGACATGTGTGCAAATCGTGTTTGTGTGTGTGTGCACAGGGGATGGACTACCTACACCATAGCCCTCTTCGATCACATGGCCACCTGTCCTCTTTCAACTGCGTCGTGGACAGTCGCTTTGTTCTCAAGGTCACTGACCACGGCCTCGGTGACCTCCGACGGCCCCCCAGCCGAGAGCCCTGGACCTGTGAGTGGGAGAGGGAGGGAGGGAGGAGGCCTGGACCTGTGAGTGGGAGAGGGAGGGAGGGAGGAGGCCTGGACCTGTGAGTGGGAGAGGGAGGGAGGAGGCCTGGACCTGTGAGTGGGAGAGGGAGGGAGGGAGGAGGCCTGGACCTGTGAGTGGGAGAGGGAGGGAGGAGGCCTGGACCTGTGAGTGGGAGAGGGAGGGAGGGAGGAGGCCTGGACCTGTGAGTGGGAGAGGGAGGGAGGGAGGAGGCCTGGACCTGTGAGTGGGAGAGGGAGGGGAGAAAGGGGGAGGTTCAGGACAGGAGTCCCTTTACTGGAGTGGTAAAGTGGAGTGGGGAGAGGGAAGGAGACAGATGGGAGGAGGTGGAGGACACGAGAAGGCTTGAACTCCCAATGAACCACTGGACATCTGACAAAAGCGAGAGGGATGGAGAGTAAAGATGAGTGATGACAGAAGGAAGGGAGGAGGAGGAGGAGGGAGGGAGGGAGGGAGGGAGGGAGGGAGGGATGGAGGGAGGGAGGGAGGGAGGGAGGGAGGGAGGGAGGAAATAGAGGAAGGCAAGAAAGGAAGACGAGGCACATGAGGAGGAATTATTCTCCTGGGACTATCCAATAAGTCTAACTTCTGATTTCATGCCATGCCTTGCTCTCGGTGCCAGCTCTTCTGTGGCGGGCACCAGAGCTGCTGAGAGACTGCCCGCTCCCTGCTGGCACCCAGAGGGGGTGACGTCTACAGCTTTGGCATTATTGTTCAAGAGGTGGTGTACCGAAACGGGCCCTTCTTCATCCCAAACAGTAGCCTCAAAGCAGAAGGTAGGTACTCATAAGCGTGTATGTTTGTGTGTGTGTTTATGTGCATGTGTGGTGTGTGTGTGTGTGTATATCAATGTGTGTCAGTACAAGCTTTTACTTTGGGTGTGCATGTGTGTGTGTTGTGACCTGAGGTATGTGTGCCTCCATCACGTCCTGACAAACCCTCACACACTTCAATTCAGCATGGTAGTCAGGTAAGGTAACGTTGGACATATAACTCTTATGTAACTCTTAAAATGTCTTGCTCTTTCCTTCTATCTACCTCTCTATCCTTCAACACCACCATGTTCTTATTCCACATCGTTCCACACGTTCGCCCACAACTCTCTCTCTCTTCTTTTTCCTCCCATCCTGGCCACCTTTTCCATCTTCCCACACCTGACATTTCTGTGCCCTTTCACACTTGATTGATCCCTCCCTCCCTCCACCTTACACCACCCTCCCTACCCTCCCACGCCCTCCTCCTCCACTGTACCCCACCCCCTCCTCCTCCACCCTACCACCCCCCTCCTCCTCCACCCTACCACCCCCCTCCTCCTCCGCCCTACACACCCCCCTCCTCCTCCGCCCTACCCCCCCCTCCTCCTCCACCCAACCCCCCCCTCCTCC
This sequence comes from Mallotus villosus, assembly GCA_903064625.1. Lineage (NCBI taxonomy): Eukaryota > Metazoa > Chordata > Actinopteri > Osmeriformes > Salangidae > Mallotus > Mallotus villosus. Next base: position 61,693 of record CAEFZP010002247.1, read on the forward strand.
TCCACTGTACCCCCCCTCCTCCTCCACCCTACCCCCCCCTCCTCCTCCACCCTACCCCCCCCTCCTCCTCCACCCCAGACATCGTGGCAGGCGTGAAGGCGGGCGGCTGCAGCCTGCTGCGTCCCCACAGCGACCGGGAGGTGTGCCCGGAGAGTGTGGAGGCTCTGATGGTGTCCTGCTGGAGCGAGAGGGCGGCCGAGCGGCCCGACTTCTCCTCCCTGCGCCTCACCGTCAAGAGGCTCTGTCCCAGTGGGTCCGTATACAAACATACTGTGTGCTGTATAAACATACACACATGCCACTTCTGTTCCTTCTGGCTTACGTTATGCATGGGGATGTGTACTAATTAGGATGGGTGCACCTCAGTGGTAGAGCAGATCAAGAGGTTACAGGTTCAAATCCCCCCTGTATGTTACTTTGGACTAAAGGGATTTTTTATGTGGGTAGAGACGTGGTTTTGTGAGTCACCATAAATATATAAATATATATATACACCTAAGACATTTTGAGTGGGTCTTTAGTGCTTGTGCTGCGAAAGAACAAATAGGAGAGAGCATGACTATTAATTCAAGTTAGGGATGATGGTGCAGAGACAGAGAGAGACAGAGAGAGAGAGACAGAGAGAAGAGTGAGTCAGAATGACAGAGAGGACTGAGAGTGTGAGAGAGAGAATGAAAAACAAAGAGATGGGTTCAATTAGAAGGAGAGAAGGAGAGAAGGAGAGAAGGAGAGAAGGAGAGAAGAGAAGGAGAGGGAAAGAAGAAGATGGAAAGAGATAGTAGTATGCAGCGCGGTGCACACAACAGTCTCTGGAGACCGTGTCTGTCGACTGTCATCACTAGAGTCATTTATCCTGCTCTAACAGGGGGAGAGGGAGGGGGGGAGGGAGGGAGGGGGAGGGAGGGGGGGGGGAGAGAAGAGTGATGGAACTGAACTGAAGGATGTAGAGAAGACAGAAACAAATCCCCTTTACAGCAGCCAGGTGTCATTTTAAACCTTCCAACGAACAAAAATATTATCTTTCTGCTGTCTGTCTGGCCACTCTTTTTTCCTCTCCCATCTTACCATTACTTTCCCTATTCCATCAACCTCAATCTTCCCTTTTGAGGTTTTTGCTTGCTCCCATTTGCTTGCCCCCATTTCTGCTTCTACCTCCCCCCTTTCCCTCTCTACCTCCCCACACGCTCTCGCTAGCCACTACCCTCCCGTCCCACCCCTCTCTACACCCTCCCTCACCCACCCTCTCTCTCTCCCTCCCTCCTTCCCCCCTCTCTACACCCTCCCTCCCCCCTCTCTCTCTCTCCCTCCCTCCCTCTCTCCCTCCCCCCTCTCTCTCTCTCCCTCCCTCTCCCAGGGGGGAGAGCATCCTGGACGACCTGCTGAGTCGTCTAGAGCAGTATGCCACCAACCTGGAGGAGGTGGTGAACGAGCGCACGGGCCAGCTGCTGGAGGAGAAAAGGCGCGCCGAGGGCCTGCTCACCCAGATGTTGCCACGGTAACGTACTTGCCTGTGTGTGTTGGCATAAGAGGCTGTTAAAGCTCTCGCACCACCCAACCCTCCGGCCCCCAAGTAGAGGCTGGCTGACGGAGTCCTGTCTTGATGTATTCAAGTAGGCTGAGAGACGGGCTTAATACCTCCCTCTCTTCTGTCTGTCTGTCTGTCTGTCTGTCTGTCTGTCTGTCTGTCTGTCTGTCTGTCTGTCTGTCTGTCTGTCTGTCTGTGTCTGTCTGTCTGTCTGTCTGTCTGTCTGTCTGTCTGTCTGTCTGTCTGTGTCTGTCTGTGTCTGTCTGTCTGTCTGTCTGTCTGTCTGTCTGTCTGTCTGTCTGTCTGTGTATAAATATATACATCAGGCATGAAAGTGACACGGCATCTCCATTAACACTCCCTGCATACCTTCTGTGATCCCGCTAGGACATTGCTTCCATAGGTGCGCTGTGTTGTGACTCCCTCTACCTTTATTTATAGGTCCGTCGCCGTGCAGCTGATCGCTGGGAAGACGGTGAGGGCGGAGACCTACGACTGCGTCACCATCTATTTCAGCGACATCGAGGGCTTCACCGCCATGTCTGCCAGTCTCACACCCATGCAGGTGATCCAGATGACCTCTGACCTCTGTGACAAGCTAAGCAGGATACGAAAGCATCACCGAGTACTGTGCCATTTTGGTGATTGTAGAACTAGAAGGACAACAGACTCTTTAGCTCCTGAGTAGGCGTAAGTTCGGATGGGATAATCGTCAAGATAGATATTGTTGAACGTATACATATTGCATTTTTCATGCTTTATTGGACGTTTTTCAAGTGCAGTGTGACAGGAAAGGCAGGGAGAAATGAAAGGGAAAACATGCTGCAAATGGCAGAGGCTGAATTCAAACCTAGACCATTGCGGTCAGGCCTTAGCAGACGTGGTATGCACACTCCGAGCTACCAGGGCCAGTTTGAGTGTCCAGTTGATTTGAAACCGAGGAGGGGTTTGCATAGAACATTTCAATCAGTGTCTGGATGGAATTAGAATGTCCTCAAAGCCATGACTCACACCAAACCTCCCTTGAAGAGGAATTGTTCCATCGCATCTCTTTGCTTTAAACCAACCACACGATGCAAGCAATGAATAAATAATGTATTCATTTAGCAGACGCTTTTAGCCAAATCAATATATAGAGGGGAATTTGAATCCTTCAACTCTTGATATGCAGTGAAATGCTCTACCCACTAAGCCATACCTCTGTAATCCACTCAGAGCTTTATGCAGTGGTGCACTGTGGGAAAAGCGATGTGGCGGGTGTCACGATACCCCCTTGGGAACAAATGGCATTATTAGGTGACTGGCGCTGGTATGTGTTGAATGTGCATGCTGGGAAATTCCCCTGGTCGGGAGTACAGGCTGCCGTGACTCATGGTGTCCAGTCAGGGTACAGTGTTGTCAAACACGGTGTGGAAATAACACCTTATTGCCAGCTTTATTTTAAGGAGGTCTCAGCTGCGTTCATCCCAATGGAAAATGTTTGACACCTCCTGGTGTATTTATGTGTGTGTGTGTGTGTGTCATGTACGTGCATGTGTGTATTCGCATTTGCGTGTGTGACAAAATTGATATGCAGCTCCTGTGTGTCTGAGAAACTGTCTGAGCAGGTCTGAAAATAGCTTTTCTCCACAAGGTGGTGAATGTGCTGAATGACTTGTACACCTACTTTGACAACATCATCGACAACCACAACGTCTACAAGGTACAGCCACGAACCAAAAGTCGAAATCCATGATCTTCATTTTGTATGAGCAAGTAGAGTCCTCTGTCAATCAGCCTGTAGAGATCATCCTTGGAGCCTACCCGTTCATCCTTTCTTCCATTTTGTGTCAGGTGGAGACCATTGGCGACGCCTACATGGTAGTGTCTGGTCTTCCCATTCGAAACGGCGTCAACCACGCCAAGGAGATTGCACGAATGTCCCTGTCCATGGTCCAGGGCATGAAACAATACCAAAGCCCACACTTACCCCAGCAGCAACTAAAGGTCCGCATTGGCCTGCACTCAGGTAAAACACAGAAACGACTCCAGCTGTGAAACCTCTAAAAGCATAACCTCAATCACACAAGGCTGTCTCCCATCTCCACACATTAAGTGTTATTAAACAAGCATTAGTGGGAATTGATTTGGTTACATTTATTCTCTTGGATGAAAGTCATAAATGATCAACAAATGATTAATAAATGATTCACAAATGATCAACAAATGATCCATAAATGATTCATTAATGATCAACAAATGATTCCTAAATAATTCCTTAATGATCAACAAATGATTCATGCTTGATTCATGCTTGATTCCTAAATGATTCCTAAATGATTCCTAAAATCTAAATGCTCCAGGCCCCTGTGTGGCAGGTGTGGTGGGTCTTAAGATGCCTCGTTACTGTCTGTTTGGGGACACGGTCAACACTGCGTCACGAGTCGAGTCGTGTGGATCACGTAAGCTCACATGACACCTGGAAGACTGCAAGTACACTGTCTGTAGGAATGAGATGTGAAAATAATACAGGGGGTCAGATGGCTGAGCGGTTAGGGAATCGTGCTATTAATCAGAAGGTTGCCGGTTTGATTCCCGGTTGTGAGGGCAAGGCACTTTACCCTACTTGCCTCAGGGAATGTCCCTGTGCTTACTTTAAGTCGCTCTGGATAAGAGCGTCTGCTAAATGACTAAATGTAAAATACAAATATATATTTGGTTATAAGTAAAAAGGCTCTGTGTTGACTTGCCCCTCTACAGCTCTGAAGATCCATGTGAGCAGCTCCACCAAAGCTCTCCTGGACACATTTGGGACATTCCATTGTGAGCTGAGGGGGGATATTCTGATGAAGGTACATTCATTAACTCTTTGCCATTTCCATTCATCCCTCCACTGCATAATGGTCTTACCTGCCAAGCACAATCACTACTCATCACCATGTGTGTCTACAGTATTTGAACTACAGGAAATGTAATTAAGGCATGTTAGGAGATATGTGAACATAGCTACATTATCATGTACAGTTTAGTTATGGTTAAGGAAATCAGTAACTTTAGCAATAGCCCTCCATCCCCATCTGAGCCCTCCATCCTATCTGCCCATCCCAGCTTAATGACTCATCAGACCAAAGTAAGACTTAGAGGAAACTAAGTAAGCAAACCGGGCAGATCCTTTTTGTTCAGCTCCTATCTCTCTCATTTCATTCACTTACAGATGATCCACAAAAGCACACAGTAAAATAACAACATTCTTGTAAAGTGGTTTAGAGGACTTAAGTTGACTGACTACAGCTGTGTTGGAGGATAAAAATAGTTTGGTTCTGACAGATTTTTGTTGAAGGCAATTCTCTTATCCATTCATTTTCTCTCTCCACTTTTCATTGCAGGGAAAGGGGCTTGTAAGGACATTTTGGCTTTTGGGAGAGCACCAGTGAAAATATACTTATTTTATTATCTTTGATTTTTTTTCTTCTGTTCCCCCCCAGTGATTGACATTTATTGAAGTGCAATGTTACAGTTTTCTAAACAAAGAACTGTTCTATAGCTAAAACGTATGCTAGATGTATTCAGTCACTGTATGAATTGTTTTGCTTTCAATAGTTTTATAACTTTTCTGATTAATGTTTGAGAATGCAATTTCAAGACATATCTTCAAGGCTTCAATCATCTTCAGAAGTTGGTTTGCATAATCTAATGCACATTATTAAAACAAGAACACAAGGTTTATGAAAAGCACTGAATCAAAGATTAGGATTGCTTTTTTATTTTTTTTATTTCAAATACAAAGATTACATTTTTTGTACACACCATTTTAAATTGGTCTTATTTGTCATGATAATGCTTACCTCTCTATTGGCCAGAAAAAAAATGTGAATAATTTTGGAGCTTCTCCAAACACCTTGACACTCTACTTTTGAGTTAATAACATCTTGTTCTCTATTTTCTATTTTGATTCAGTTCATTTATAGAGTAAAAACCATTGTAATATTACTACTAGTATCAGGTTTGTAACCAAAAGCACTAATACAATTTCCCCTTTCCCTAGCCACCTACATCTCTCTCTCACAGAGTGTAAGCACCATCTAAACTGCTGCTAAAAGCTCTGGAGAGTGCCGTCTGTTAATCAACCTCCGAACTGTCTTTGTAGATACTGGTCTTAATGCTTTTGAAAATTTAAGTTGTTGAGAAACGGCTTTATGTGGTTTCTCTGTTTGGCCTTATGTGCTGTTTTATTAGACAACCACACAAAAATGGGAGAGCTATTTGTTGATTTTTTTACAGCCAAATAGCCAGCCATACCTGAGTCATGCTCCTTGGGGATAGAGGCTACATGAAATGACTCTTTGTTAGCCAATCACGCAAGAGTACCTACCTGATAGGAAAACACGTAACTAATGACCATTAGCGTGCATTATGAGCTATTTGCTATTACGGCGTAAATTGGTGCTATCAGTGGCTGATTGCTGTTGACTGGCAAACGATTCCGTAGGTGATGCCAAGCATCATAATTTCACTTCCTTTCGTGAACTTAAGCAACACCACCCTTTGCTTTTTGAGGACAGAAAGAGAAATACAAAAGTAAAAGGTTGGAAAATTTGAACTTGAAAGGTTGCTCACTCTCCCAGTATTAGGGTAAGTAAGTAAGTAAAGTAAGTAAAGTTTATTTGTATAGCACCTCTCACAGATAAAATCACTAAGTGCTTCACAACAAAATGCAATATAACACTACAAATAAATAATACAGAACATTAAAATAGAAATAGAAACATGACAGACAACCATAAAAACCCCTCAACTAACTAAAAGCCTGCTAGGGCTGTCCTGGTATGCTTAACACTGTCTAGAACCCTCTTCCATGGTTACAAAATCTGACGCTTAATGTCACCCAAAGGTGACACTTTTCCTATCAGTTTAAATATTTGTCTTTCTGTCTCTCACTCTTTCTCTGTCTGTTTCGCTCTGGTCATCTGTATTGTCTTTGGTCTCCCGTTTTTGATTTGATCTTCTGATCGTTTTTCTCCATCAGAATACACCTTCAATGTAAAACTCAAACTAGATGCCGATGTCAAAAAAAAGAAAAACATTCAAATGCTTTAAGTGCACAGCAAACCAAATTGTATGAAATAACTCAACTGACCACATATATGATTGGATGCTTACGACAAATGTATACAGTACAAGTGAAATTGTATAATAGCTTCTTTGTGAAGTACTTGATCAGTTCCTTTGAAGTGATGTCTTTTAGTTTATCATTTGGAAACTTTCATAAAGAACATTGCACTTTAATATGTACAAAAGTGTTCTTTTAAAGCAACCTCAATTTTCAGGAACGCAAAGGAGAATTAATTCAACCTTAATAACTCATGAATATTTCATTAGTTACTGTATCAAGCGAAAAGAAGCAATTAAGGGATATTATGCAGAAACAGTCTGGTTCCGAGACATTGGGAAAAGGCGATAATGTATTCCACTGGTCCTTTTAAATATTACCATTAGTAGGCTTCCATTTTGTGTTTGTGCCAATATGACATTTCCTCTTGTGTTTAGCTAGGGTCAGTCACCCTGTTGTCTGTCTTAGACAGGCTGTGTGATGATGTATATTGCTTGGGTATAGATAAAGATAAAGATAAGATAATAAACACTACAGGCATTGATGTGGAAAAGTACACACTTTATCACGCTTAATGTTTGGTTCTTTGACCCCACAAAGTAGATAGAGAAATCAATATGAGCTCAAAGTGCAAAAGGAGAGGCTAGTAGTATGCAGAGCTTCATGGGGGGGGTGGGGTGGGGGGGTGGGGCTTGACACCAGTGCATATATTCAGGAACATGTTTAATGGTTTGTGAAAGCAGGATCTGAGCCTTGCCCTTCAGTACTGATGCTGGCCCTGGTTACAGCTAACCCAGCCATAGTGAGTCAGGGGCTGTGGGGCAGCGGAGTCATTTATCTGCCCTGAAGGACCTATATCTGGACATGCTGCTGGACACACCCTACACTTAAAAGGCCTTTACTCTTCAAATTTGAGGTAATTCTGCCATTGTGTGGTGTTAAAGGAGATTAAATGGTAGGTCTGGAACCATCCCTCTTTAACGCGAGAGAGTCAATGACAGTCCACGGGTTGGGGGATGACCTGGCTTCAGAGGGAAGTGGCAATTTAATTCAGTTGAAAAACTATAAATTCATGTCATGTCATACTACTGCTCTGTCCTGATTCCTACAAGGTCAGACACAGATGACAACAAAAAATAGCTTCAAGAAAACAAGAAAACTCCATTGAGGTAAGCAATTTACATTATTTAATCATCCGCATCCAATTCCCCCGTAAACACAGACGAAAAAACATATTCAAAAACACGTTTCATCTGTTAACAGCCAACGTTTGGTCCCGGCCACTAATGATATGCGTGATCATGTTCCCCATTATACCTGCACTCATGATTGCCCCTTGAGTTAATGTAACGCATCACCCAGGAATCCATCCCCTCCTCTTCCTTCATCACCAAAAAAAAATGTTTTTGAAACAAAAGCGCAGATGTGAAGCCCCTATCATTTCTCCTTGCTTCTCAACACTCACATTACACATATGAATGACTGGTCTGGATAAACACTAGTCCAGCAAGCCCCAGCCTTTTATCCCAGTCTCATTAAAAATCCCCCCATGTTTAATTAAAACTCAACCTGGCTGCTCTTGAGGTACAGCCAGTGGTCCCTGGTACGGGCTCTAGGTATTCAGAACAGCCAGCGATCCTGCCGGGCTCGGATGCACACTCGTCTTAAATGAACGGGAATGAGGGAGAGAGCGTGCTTGTCCCTGAGTAGTTTCCCGCCAAAGTGTGTATTAGGACCCTTCCCTCTCCCCATTTACACAGAACGGTGATGTGTTTTTGTCAACTTGGCTTGTCTTACACCGAAACGAGAAGAATACAAGTCCACAGTCTACAGAGAAGGAAGGTCACGCTGAGAATCCTTTTCGGATGAGTTAGAACCCCCAAAAGATGCGAAATAAATAGATATTTATAAAATGGTTATTTCTGAACTGAAAATGAAAATTACTCTGAACCTATTCTTTCAGGGTCCCCCTAGGGACAGCGGTGTCTACATAGCAGTCCTTATTTACCAGAGTGGTGCTTTGTAGTAGATTGAATGTCGGTGGATCAAAGCTGGTGCTGTGGCCCACAGGCAAACGGACATTTGCACTCAGATTGATGGGTTCCATCCTAAAAGTCTGAGGACACTTCATTCTCTAATCTCCTTCTCTTGACTCCACGATGGCTGAATAATTAGTCATTCGTGAAGTGAGGTAGATGGGTTTTACTTTAAAGCGACAGTATTGCATTTCCGTTTGGTGGCTTTTATGTTGCGTGTTGCATCAGTTGTTGCTGAAATAACGCATGACTGTGAGAGTTTTACTCTAAATAAGACATAGGATGGGTTTAACATTAAAACACCAAACCTTGTGTATCCTTTCACTGTCACACACACACACACACACGCACATCACTCACAGACGTGCACACACATTTGTATATCCCCCTCCCCTCAGCATACGATAACAGACGACCGTTTTTAGTTTCACGCGATTAGTGTTGCATGCATTCATTAGAGACCCCTGCTCAGTCTTTCTCATACTCCCATATTTCTCTCTCTCCATCTAAAACGGAGAGACACAGAAGGGGACCATACACCTGTGCCTTGAAGTGTGGTTTGGGGACAGGAGATGTGGACCAGCACTCTCACTCATAGGTTAGTACTGTGTTTTCCATTGTGTTTGTACTCTTTAGTTGTAAGGGGTTAAAAAGCTGTATACTTGGCACTCTATGATCGAAAGACAATATTCAAATATCAAGCAGAATATATTGTTCATGAATGGAAATAATGGGATGTATATTTTCGATGAATTCTAAACTCGGGGCTAAAGGTGGCTGTAAAAAGGTTTAGCCTACTTGTGTGTTGTTCTGCGTATCCATCAAACGTTCACCACCCAGCGTTGTCTTTGTCTTGCTTTGTTTAAAAGTCAAACATTCCAACATTGATAACAGCTCCGATATGTATCTGTACAATCACATGTGCACCAGGCAAACACATACTGTATTCCACATGGACGTAGATTAATTACTTACTACATTTTCAGCAACATATAGAATTACCATTCAAAAACACATTTCCACAAGTCAGTAGTGATAAGTACTTTTAATAAAAGGCTGCAAGCTTTTCCAGTTTCCGCTGAGGCCATATGCTAACATGTTGATAAGAAGGAGAGTTGGTGATACTACCCTCAGGAAATGACATATGGAGAACTACTGAACTGTACAGTTTAATACTGAAAAATATGCTGCTATGCGACAAGCCCAGGCTACGACCCTGCTCCTAATTCCTAGAAAGTGAAGTCAAAACATAGCTGGAGTCTACCAGTGGTATGAATCACCAGATTGACTCTGATAATATGCTTATTTTGGATACTGTCAAAATTTAAGGGGAGTGGGGGTGGGGGGTTAAAAGAAAAATAAACACACTCAAACCAATCTAACCATTCTGCTATTCCACACAATACTTTTCGTTTTTTGAACAGATGAAAAGATGAACAGGAAATGGTTGCTGTTAGTCCTTCTCAGAATAAGATAAGAAGTGAACTTGAAAGAAGAAAGAACATTCTCAGTCAGGGCAGCTACAGTATTTTTTTCTGACCGTCCACTCACGAGTTCACTGTTGAATGCAGAGCTCAGATCAGGAGCATTTCTTTTTATTTCAATATATTATATTTGATGGATTTACCTTTTTCTATTGAGGTTAAGCCAGTTGTTCAGATGCAGACACCCAGACAGACAGACGTCCACCCAGATCGGCAGCTGCATAGAGACACACACATACACACACACACATACACACATACACACACGTACACACACACATACACACACATACACAAAGAGACCATTCCAAGCTGAAACAACAGCAAGACACATGGTTTGAGTGTTGATGGTGTGACAGGGGTGTGTGTGTGTGTCTGCCTGCACAGACAGTGCAGCTTGTTTCTCGTTCACTGTCCTGGAAAGGTTAAGATGGTGGGTCAAACAGAAGCTGGGGGTGGGGGGGGGAGGGGAAGTCGGGGTGGGTCGATGAGGCGTTGACACGCTTGGAGAAGAGCACTAATTTTCTCTAATAGCATTGTGATGACTTCTGAGATTAAATACCGACCTTTGAACCTTTGTCCTAGACTCCTTGGATGATTCTGTCTGAGAAAACAAAGACAATGCCAAGTGCAAGCACATCTGGGAGACTACAGTTTCCTCACGTTTCTTCACACCTCTGAATGCGACCTAGTTTACTGACTGAGTATGACATGTCCACAGTGCAAAAGTTGTAGCAGTGTAAACATGAAATGGACATTCTTAGTGTCACATTGTGAGCTCTATTTAAGTCATTACACACCTAATGCACGTAGGTTATTGGGTGAGAGCTGATTTGCAAATTCAGTGTCAGTGTAAATATTTGTAGAAATGATGATGTGAGATGTCTGATAGAATTGGGTCGACCTGCGATTAGACCACAAGGACGGTGTTCTTCACAGGTTTTGTGTCGTTTTTTCCTGGCGAGTGTGAAGAAAATGATTTAAAGGGAAAGAGGAAAACCCCACAGACTTAGATGGATGCAGTGATGTGTGATTGTGTGCATGGAGGAAAAGAGCAGTCTGCTTAGAGACTACAGACATTTGCGTTGTTGATGATGAGGGTGATGAAGACGAGTACAATTCCGAGGAGTACGTCGACAACGATGATGACAATGAGGACTATGACTGACATGGACATGGGACACGGACTGACACTTCACTCTGTTTTACCAAACCCACGTCTCTGCACAACTGCACAGTCCCTTTGGTGCTCATTAAAAGCCATTCTCACTGAAGTATAACATCTTTCTATGCTGCTTCTGAGTTCGGCTCTTCACCCCTCAGCTGCTTCTATCACAGTTGGAGTAACACTTGTTCCGCTAATCTGAGTCATCACACCGTCCCTCAAAAGAAATCTAAAGAATTCATGTAGCGTGCAACAGCAACCCCACTGTCGCAACAACAGCCTGTCGTACAATCCTTTTTATTTTTAAGATTTGGCCTTTTATGGCTTTATTGGACACAGATAGTCAGGAAATGTATGGGAGAGAGAGTGGGGGAGACTTGCAGAAATGGCTCGAAATTGAATTGAACCTGGGCCACTGTGTTAGGGCCTCGTCTGAAGCTGGTACGCGTTCTACCATGTGAGCCACCAGGGTGCCCCAACAATCCTTCTTTAGTAGGCACTTCGTACCTTTCAGAACAAGCCACATGAAAGGTACAACTGACAGAGTTCTCACCATGCTGTATTCACTGAGAAAACCAGAGCTTTGTGTTAGCTCCCCACTGGCAGTGGAAGACGTTTGGCCCGTCAGTTTTTCATGATGTCGCGAGCCAGACAAGTTCTACTCCAAGAGAACTAATGACAGCTTACCCATGAGAGAATTTCTTTAGGCTTCCCCTGGGAGACTCAAGCCAGGAACAGGTCAAATATCTTTATTATGGTTGTCAATATTCCAAAATGACTGCCATCAGCAGCCTCCTCCAAGTCCTTATGAACCATGTAACTCTATTTGGGTTGTTTTGGCCTCATTCAGATGAGACACGCCAAAGATTTTAGTTTGTCATTCTCTTCAGGTTAGTGAGGTGTGTAAATAAACTCGAGGGGCTCTGGTTTTTCTCAGTGAGTCCAGTTGAGACCATGGATAGATTGCAGCCCCAGTTAGGGTTGAGCGCCACAGAGCAAACAGCTGCATAATCGCATGCTACGCATGTATCAAGCTAAAACACACATACTGGGTATTTCCGAATGAGGAAGTATCTCGGAACTTTATCTGGGACCCAATTCTGAGTGGTTTGCATGCTTTGGTAGAGTTACTTGAACATTCAAATAAACTTCACTGAGGCTTTTTAGACAAAAGGGGGTCGTTTAAAACCCCTCACCGACTGCTTCTTCAGGCCAAAAGCCTCATTAATGACCACGTACTTCCTTGTGTTTCGACAGATTCAGATCAAGCCATGGATAACAGTAGCCTGGGCTGGCTGGGGGAAGGGAACGCTTCTCTCCTGAACGACTCGAATTTGTGCGGCCGGTCAAGGCACCGGGCCTTCCGTGTGGCACTGTACGCTTTGCTCACGGTCGGCATCCTCTGTACGGTGGTGGGAAACTTCCTGGTGGTGCTCGCAATTGCCTACTTCAAGCAGCTGCAGTCGCCCACTAACTCCTTTGTGATGTCGCTAGCTGTGGCAGATTGCCTGGTGGGCTTGGTGGTGATGCCCTACAGCATGGTGCGGACAGTGGAGGGCTGCTGGCTCTTCGGCGCCCTCTTCTGCCAGCTCCACTCCAGCCTGGATGTCATGCTCTGCACCGCCTCGATATTCCACCTCAGCTGCATCGCCTTCGACCGCTACTACGCCGTCTGCAACCCGCTGGTCTACTCCCTCAAGATGTCCCAGAGCCGTGTGGTGATGCTCATCGTGATATGCTGGGCAGTGCCCATCCTCATCTCCTTCGGCCCCATCCTGCTAGGCCTCCACATGGTCGGCGTGGACATCCCCCTCCCCCCTGACGTGTGCGTCTTCCTGGTCAACCGCGTGTACGCTGTCATGGCCTCCCTGGTGGCCTTCTACCTCCCCATGGCCATCATGCTCGTGGCCTACTGGAAGATCTACAAGGCGGCCAAGAGGCAGGCCATGCAGATCAGCGCCATGGAGAGCCAGATGGCGTCTGGAGTGGGCAAGGACTCCAGCAAGAAGCAGAGGCACCGCAACGCCATGAGGAGGGAGAGGAAGGCTGCTAAGACCCTGGGGATCATCATGGGGGTCTTCCTCCTCTTCTGGGTGCCCTTCTTCACCGTCAACATCGTGGATCCGTTCATCAACTACTCCACCGAGGAGGTGATCTGGGACATCTTCCTTTGGCTGGGCTACGTCAACTCCTCCCTCAATCCCTTCCTCTACGGGTTCTTTAATCGCTCCTTCCGGAGGGCGTTCCTCATGATCATGGGCTGTAGGCTCTGCCTGCCCGGGACTTCAGCCGGTATGGACCTATCACACTCAAGGAGAGATGCCAACGAATAACTGATAACCGTGCAAAGAACTAGGTATAAAAAGGTGTTTTTTCAAGGATTAAAAACACATAATTCTAAAGTTACCCAAGTTTGTTTAAATGTAGTTCACAGTACTGAAGATGGTTCCGGGCAAACCATAACATCCTTTAGCTACACATGTTTGTCTCTTATAAAGATGATTTCCACTTTTAACTTGAACTGTGTACAGTAATACAGGTATTTTCACTGCCTGAAACATCAACAATGTGAAAGAAACGTTCTGTTTGATGGTTAAAAAGGGTGGAAAAGGACAAAATGGCAACCCCGGAAGCCCAAATCACAGTGTGCAAATAAACATACGATTTGGGTCAGCATTGCCAATGCAAAAATGTGAATGCCCTCAAGTAAATGTTGTTCTAGCTTTGTAAATAAATAAAATGTCAGTTTTGCTTTGTATAAAAGCCTCAATGTTCCAAAATAAATGTATGTCATGTCTGCTTGTTTGCACTTTGTCCTAAAAGAGTTGCTACTGTTCTGGGCACATTGTTTATTCTTTATTGGCTGAAATGATGAACATGTAGGCCTACACAAGAAAGTATAACCTTGAATTGAATGAAGATAATCTGTCTAGGTCATCATTGTACAGAGCCTGGATTTCGATTGAAGTAGGAAGCTGTTACTTTTAATAACAAGCAAATTGGATATGGATCCAATATTTAAAGAACTGTGAGACTTTATTGCCCTAAATTAGCCACACAATTTAGCTGCCTATGCACACATTGTTTGTGTTTGTATTACAAGCTGTGATTGTTTTAGTTGTCCTCACAACGTGATTACAAGGCTATGTTTGATGGAGGAAATAGCTGGAGCCAAAATAGAATGTGAAATATGGTTATGTTTTGATTAAACTGTGCTTATGAAATGATTAGTGCCTTTAGCTGAACAGACGGGGTCACACACTGGCACCAGCACGTCCAGCCATGCCAAGTAAGAATAATATGGGAGAGAATGAACCTCAGGACACTGTGCCAGAATATGTGTGTGTGTATGTGTGTGTGTGTGAATGAAAAAGTGCAAAGGATTAAAAAAATTAAAGAAGGATTTTGATAACAATGTGCAGAAGAGGAAGGAAATTCAATGGTTTGAGGATGTCCTCTCTAAACTTCTTTCGTAAATACCTTTCTCACCTGCACTGTGACCTCACATTTTGAAAGAGCAGAAAAACAGATCATGAAACAGATCACGAAACAGATCATGAAACAAATCTCAAAATCAAGAGAATGGCTAAGAAAACAGCCATGAAACAATATGTACTTCAAATAGAATACCAAACCCCTATATTTCTCTGAGATATTTATGATATCCATCCATCCAGCTCGTGAGTCAGACAGAATGACAAAGTATAGCTTTAATCATGGCTTTACCCTGCTGAGTGCTTTGTGTTTCCCCTCAGAGAGATTCACTACACACACACACACACACACACCACACACACACACACACACACACACCATCCCACATGGGGTGCGCATCACAGGTGGATTACTCATTCTGCAAAAGGAAACACACTCTCTCAGACATCCTGGCAGCCAGACATTCACACACATCCCCACCCACCCACCCCAACACACACACACACACACACACTCTCTCCCAAATCAACAAATTGCAGCAGAGCACAACGCTATAACAAGTAGTACGCTGGTAGAGACTTCACCTACAGTAGTACAGTGGAAGAGGCTTCACCTACATTGGTATGGTGGTAGAGACAGAGGAAAAAGTTGAATAAAACGTAGCTTCTTCTACCTGTTCAAATGGAACAGAACTACGACTTCAACAGACCTCAGCTGGAATTGTTTGGTAGGAATGTAACGAAAAAAATACCGCTCAGCCTCTCCCATTCCGTGTAATTAATCGGACGATAAGCATCACGCTGCATGGGTTGGGTTTTTTGAAAGAGGAAAAGGATGTGGAAGGTATTCGGAAGAGTGCTGGCTTGACACAACAGTGGAGGGAAGAATGTGACAGTTTGGTCCTCACCAGAACCCAGAAGAGCTTCTCCTCAACACCTTGAACAACACACTGCTAGGCAGACTCCACACTCACCAGAACCCAGAAGAGCTTCTCCTCAACACCTAGAACAACACACTGCTAGGCAGACTCCACACTCACCAGAACCCAGAAGAGCTTCTCCCCAACACCTTGAACAACACACTGCTAGGCAGACTCCACACTCACCAGAACCCAGAAGAGCTTCTCCTCAACACCTTGAACAACACACTGCTAGGCAGACTCCACTTGCACCTGTTGATGCGGTGTGCATGCTTTGTATCACGGTTCCTTTGTTTGTTTGCTGACTTGGCTCTTTGCCTGATTAGGGGATTTTGTCGCACCTGTTGCTGTCTAGCTGACTTGAGGCGGATCTGTTAAACAGACGTTTTTTCAGTCCTGTCTAGGTTTAATGGATGTAATGAATTGAATGAGTAGCATCTGGAATATTTCTCTATGTAAATATGTGAAGTAGAACATACTGTCATGCATGACAACACATACTTAAGCCAAAAACAACCAACTTACTGAACAAAATGAACTCCTTTTAAAAGACAACATTTTCATATTTGTTTTTCGTGAGATGTCAGAAATGTGTATTAATAAAGAATGTTGGACAAATATTTATTAGCTGACTCAAGCTTGGTTCAGTATATACATACATTTAGAAACATATTTAGAAATGTAAAATTACAGAGATACAAAGAGAGAGAGAGAGAGAGAGAGAGAGAGAGAGAGAGAGAGAGAGAGAGAGAGAGAGAGAGAAAAAGAGAAGGACAGAGACAAAGTTGGAGACGGGAAGAGAAAGAGACAGAGAGAGAAAGTTAGAGAAATAGAGTAAGAGAGAGACTCCACTTAGTAAGCTGTTCCTTTCTGACATTTTTGTGTTTCAGTTCATAATTTGGCAGCGACACAAAACATTTGAGTCATACTTCAGACTATGATTTATCTTTGACTTTCGCTGCGCACATTTCCTTCTCTTTGTCTCAATATTCATGAGCAGATAACCCCTAGAGACAGAGAGTAATCTCATACTTTTGTGGAAGTGCAGTCGTTAGCTATGGCGTAACACTTCCTTTATCATCAATCAATATTGTGTGTTGATACATTATAAATAAGGAATAAGTCATGCATTTTTCAAACAGTCACCATCAATAGTGACATCTGCTGGGAATGACAGGTATGTGCCAAGAATTTTGCCGTAATACAGTAATATTCTTGAATGGCTGATTTTGTAATGGGGGTTTGGATTTTGGGTTGCTCATTTGAAAAGACAACTGAATCAATATTGTATTGTTAAAGTGAAAAGCACTGGGATACAGAAGAAATACAACATCGGAATTTCTCTTTTTTATTTTGGACAGTGACAGACATCATGACATCAGCAAGTACAAACAATAAACCCAAAATCTTTTTTGGGGGGGCAAAGCAAATGAGACTCCTGGAGGGGTTCATGGTTTCAGCTCAGCAGTGGTCCTTTCAAAGGCAAAGTACCTTTCGTCTGTGTCTTTTTACATGGCCAACTCAGGTAAAAGAGTAGTCTGTTAATAGTTATTCAGTTTGTCTGAAGTGCTCAACATGTGCTGTTTAAACAGGAAAATTCATAGGTAATGTCAGGACGTCCCTGTTTAGTCTCTCTCGTTACTGCGTTATCAGTTGCCATGGTTAGCCAGATTTTCAACCAACGAATATTGTCCAAAAGCTTCAAGTCAGTCCCTCTGCAAATATCATATTTACATAAAATGTGAGCTGTAAAACTTGTCTTCCAGCCAGTCAATCATTAGTCAATTGAACGTCAGAAGTGGTATCTTTGTGGTTCTGCTGGCTTTTATAGCTGGCTGAGTTTAAGACTGAAAATAACTGAAGGGCACAGTCACTGCGAAGCAGTCCATCCTTCTCAACATTGAGACAGACGCATGTCATGTTGACCAGAGCGAGATGTTAACACACCTTTCTGACACGTGACTTCCACAGTTGCTCATCTCATTTCAAGCTTGGCTTTAATTAAACCTTTTTTTCCTCAGAGTGGAAGCTTTCCCTTCTTCTAAAAAGAAAAATCCTCTTGTAACATTCATCAGAGGTTGATGTCATACTTTGGACCAATTTGTGCTTTGATCAAAGAGACTATTTCCCAAAACTGGCTGAAACCCTTTGATGGCAATGACTGTGAAAAATCTTTACTTTCTTCTCCAGTGGACATATTTCCTCAGCAGATTTCCTGTTGGTCACATGGCCCTGGTAGGTGAGAAATCATCGGACGGCAATTTCAAGTCTCTAAATATCAGTCTCCTTTAGACCATAACACTCTGACAGGTCATAGATCTGGTAGCTACTCTGCTCAGCACAGTCGTTGAAGATCCCCATGGAGACGGTGTCAATCTCAGCCCGTCCCAGCGCGGGCGTGGTCCCTTTGACTGGGCCCCCCTTGATCTTATTGGACAGGTTGTTCATCTTCTCCCTGAGCTGGAGGGAGGACTTGTCCAGTGGTGAAAACAGACTCCACCCCTTGAAGCTGATTGGGCGACCTTTGCCCTTATAGTAGAGAGGGTTCCCGCACGACTCGTGGATGGCGAAGCCGGGGTGGTAGTCGTCTCGGCGGTCCCGACTGGTGGCGCCCTTGACGGCGGTCCGCCAGCGCTGGTCGTAGAAGCGACGCAGGACTCTCCGACGCCGGCGGCACTGACACCTGAGGAGGCGGGTGAAGGCTCGCTGGAACTCTTTACTGGAGCAGGGGTAGATGATTGGGTTGATGCAGCTGTTAAAGTAGCCCAGCCAGAAGATCACCTTAAACACGGGGTCAGAGGGCTTCAGGGCTGGGAAGAAAGAGCCTACAAGGAGATGGAGACAGAGATTGGTTGTTAAAATGTGTATTGTCGTTTTTTTTTGCTTTGCAAGGGTGTATGTGTTTTTGTGAAAATGAACAGTTTTGTCAAATTAACTTCCTCACTGTGTTAACCCTGTGCCAGACCAAAGAGATGATAGTTGTCCTCTCTCTCCCACACACACCCTTCACAGACGTGTGCTTGCATTTTTCCACTTTTCATTGGTTCAGAGGTGCTCAAAGTACCATAGTTATGAATAGCAGGAAAGACACCCACAAGTGGAGCAAGGGAAGGACAGGGGAAGTGAAAGAGGAGGTAATTGGCTGTAATTTGGTCTGGGAGATGAAAGGAAAGTTATTTAAGGACAGATGGGTAATGGGATCGCAATGTGCCGAGACCCACCGATAGAGCAGGAAGTTCGGGACCTTTGGCGACAGAAAATATGAAAACAAGGCTGGGGGCGAGCGTTCCACCACAGAAGTTTTCTGTGTTCGTTTGACAGTGCTTGTTAGGGAACATTCTGTTTTGTTCTGTCATCATAAACTCTGTCCTGGACTTGGACACCGTTCATTAAAGAGGCCACCGCTCGTCCTCGCCCCTCCGATGTGTTTTTTGTGTTTTTTATGTGTACTCTACACACACGCTCAACCTCAACCTGAACGTGTCACTTCTCCAGAACTGTGTTTGTTTGTGTGTGTGGATTTGTTGTATAAACACAAACGACCCCTTGTTGCCCTCTCCTGCTCAGCTTCAGATTGGCTTTGATCCTCCTGCGGGGCCAGACAGGATGAGTCATGGCTCCTCATCTTCCATTCCTCTATCCAGCTAAGGGATTCATTCCATACATCATCGACACGACTAATCACAATTCAGGACAGGTCATAAAGGATTGTACCGGTTCCTTTGTATTCATTCTCATTGGTGCGTTGACATCATTAAGTGCCCCAGGACTCCCTCCATATCTATTCTGATTAACTAGGCCCTATTTAATCAGAATCAGAATTGAGTTTATTCGCCAAGTAAGTGGTCACAAACTCACAAACAAGGAATTTTCTTTGGTGGGCAGGTGCAAACAGTGAACATTTAAACATAATGAACAAAAAGAAAATTTTGAGAATGTACAACACAATAAAATAAACAACTGGCTGAGATATACAATATAATATCAAATTACTATTAAAATACAATATAATATAAAACAAAGATACAATATATATAACATAAAAATAATATAGTATAAAAATAATAATAGATTCCCGGGGCACTTAGTGAGGCGTTGGTCAAGTTATTCAGCACTTTGATGTCCTGAATGTTGTTACCATAATAAAGTGATATGGAAACTGTATTTCATTGTGCCTTCTGCTGCTTTTAAAAGATCAGCAGAGTCTTTAATGTCTTTTAAGTCAAGCTTTTCCATTTGGCCTTTTCTTTATAAAGCTGGGGGTTTTCTAGGGTTGCAGTGCGAGGTAAAACAACTGGGTGCCAAAGTCCCTGTCTGCTTCCACGCCACTAATAGAATCTTTGACAATGACAGGGGTGGGGGGGGTTCAACCTTAAAGTGTGAGCGCTCCTGTCCGGGGATATCTAATGCCTTTCAGAGTGCACCTTGCATCAGAAGTTCAGAACGCACAGACGGGTGTCCTGTCACTCAACCGTGTGGGCACGCTGGGTATGCCCCCCTCCTCCGCCTCTTCTCCACCCCTTCCCTTTGTAACCAAACCCCTCGGCTGCAACAGAGGAGTAGAAAGGAGAGAGGGACCGTTTAAAGTCCGCTAACACGATGTGCCCCCCGCAGGTGTTTGCACTCCGTCACGCATCGGTCTGACACAGACTTGTTCGGGCTATTTGACATTCAAAGCCTGAGCTAAGCCTGCTCCCTGTCTTCGGCTGTGTTTACGCCCAATACACACCACTGCTGTGTATCTAGGCTAACTCTTGGGGAATATCTTGAGTGATGGCTCTTGTGTGAAACACGGTCCTACTACTAACGTTGACCTCTGCTTGTATCCACTCTCACAGATGCACCTGGGAAATCTAGGAGTTTAAGCTAGGTATACTGGAATAGCAACAGTCATTATCGATGTAAAGAGGGAACGTCATTTAAAGAATCTTTCAGATCTATTTGATACTATTTCATAGGTTTTTTCTATGGCTATATGTAATTCCAGAATGAGGTGGGGGAACAGCAGTACTATGGGTCCAGACGGGGGAAGAATGGATGTCTGTAGGGCTGAGGCAGACAACAGCACAGTGGAGCTGTGACTTGACATTCTAAGAAAGTGGTTTGATGAATCACTACAAATAGCAACTCTGATTGGGCATTCCCTTTCAACTCTGTGGGACAACCGGCAACAGTGGCTTCCCCAATGTCACCAGGAGACCACAACCGTGTCGGTGGCATTTGAGTCCAACCCCACTGGCAAGCCTGACTTGACAGGAAAGACTTGTTGTCATCAGGAAATGCCAAGAAGACACCCGACTGCCTCAATGGAAACTGACATTTCACTTAGTCATTGTCAAGTCTGCATGGACCTCACCCCATTTGGCTAGGTAATTACAGACGTGAGAATAATTTCTTCTATTTCATCAATCGCAGCTGTGATAAAACGCGGGATAGATTCTAGGCCAGCTATGGTGACAGGAAGTAGAGAGAGGATAAAATCCCTTCATCCATAAAACAGATGTATTGTATTTGAAAGAAGGTCACTATTTAAATGAAAGTCATTGTCAAGCCTTCTTATGTTGAAATCCAATACATGCATTGACTGACAATATGTAGTAAAAATTATTTTTTATTTCAATAAAAAATAAACTGCCAGTTTCCCTCTCACTTCTAGCCAAAGTGTTCTATGGAAAATGAGAAAAAAAAGAAAAGTAAAGTGCTTTTAAAGATAACATCTGCCTTGTTTTTCAGAGCTAATTATTTCCTTTTCCTCTAGCTGAACCTTCTCTCCCTGTAGTCCTGGTGTAGCACTGTGGGACTGTTCACTGTGGCATGGGAATAAAGCTGAAAACGTATTAGTGGAGCAGTGCAGTTTGTTACGCTCCAAGCCAAAGTTTGCAGAGAGCATGAATACAGCTCCCTCAGGGCAGGTGGAGTGTGTTTCAGGTCCTCCTCCCGACATCAGACCCCATTTGTATCAACTGAACCAACACCTCTGGTCGGAGGTTTTAGGTTATCTCTAAGCTGCTTAGTATTCCACATGCATGTCTATCAACTTTTGGTAACAACATTGCATTAATTCATATTTGTCTTGCCTCCAGGGCGCTGGAGTTGATCCAACCTTCAGTCACCTGACGCTACGACTGACTTCTTCTGGGGATGGTTTTATCATTAAGGGGCAGATGCTGTGCTGTAGGATTTTAATTGATAATTTCCTCCTTATTTCTGCTTCGGAAACAAGCTTTGACTCAATGTTTTTGGAACAAGGTGCTAAGCTTGACAGCTCCCTAACTTTGTCTTCTGCCGTCAGCTTGTCTCAGGTCTGTCATAACATGAACACAGTAACCAGGGCCGTAATCATAATATATATTGGGGGGGGACATCCCCCTTAATATTCAAATCTGGTTAATCCCCCCCAATATATTGATATAAAAATATAAATAAAATATAAATGTGCTACACTACGACAGGCAACCACGCACGCCGTGAATGATTCAATATGGCAGCGATGATGGCAGCCTGTTTTGTCTGTTAATTCAGTGTTCTGCCAAGATGTTCGGTGTTCTCTAACGAGAGACGAACTTCTTAACATCAGGGAAACAGCTGTGGATCTGCAGCTTCCTGCCACAGTAAATTCTGTGTTTGTATAACATACATGGCGAATAAACCGAATTCTGATTCTGTCTGAAATTATCATTAAAAAAATAATAATATTCATAACTAATCATAAAAGGTTTTCAGGGGGGATCTTCATCCCCCCAATGTTGTCTCCATGGCTACGGCCTTGACAGGAACACCTCACGCATATAAGGTGTGGAGACGAACCTGAGACAAAGGCCCACTGTGTCATTGCTGTCAGAGAACGGAATTTCAAAGGCAGCCCACAACAATGCTTTCCTACGACGGAGCAAATATTTAAGACAGAGGCAGAGACAGAAAGGAAAAGACGGAGAGAGAAAGGGAGAGAAAGTCAGCAGGATGTTTGGAACTGAGCCCTCTTTACCATCCACCCTCCCCTCTTGTCCCTTTTTCACCTCCCTTCCCTTTTTCAGGAACGTGTGGCTGTGTGTGTGGCTCAGACAAAGATGGAAAACATTCTCTTTAACGGCAATCACTGCTGTGATTGGGGCACTGGAGATTTAGATCATTTGAGTAGGAGGGGAGGCAGAGAGAGGTTTGCAGAATGATTGTATCTATTTAACGTCACGTCTACTGAACTCAATTGACTCAAAATATTTTATGCAATTAGGGCAAAGCTATGTAGGAAGTGGTGAGGGGGGATAGAGAGAGTACTGGGTATTTTAGGGCGGGGGGAGGGACCAACTGGAGGGTTGGAGGGGTGGGGTGGGGTGGTGTATATCGCCTAGCACACGTCCCTGAGTGCGTCCTGAAGGAGGGCCAGGAGATACTATCAGCTGGGCCAACGGTCATGCTCTGTGCAGGCAATCACAATAACGGAGCGGAGACTTGGCACAAGAGAGAAGCTCTGGGTGATTTTGAATTGTGATTAAATATTGTGTGTACCATGAAGCTTACAATGTTGTCAAAATCTATCATTTCTAAATAGTGTACAGTGGCATGGGCTATCCCACTACTAACACTTGATGCCATTTAATGATGTAAAAATTATTATGTATCTACAATGTTTTTACTTTAGGTATTTCTAGTTACACAGTAGTTTAAGTAACTTTGCTGTAATGTATTGTCCAACTATGTCATTTAAGAGTAATCTCCAATATACAAGTTGTCAGTTTCACCAGATAATAATTGTGAGAGCACATGATCTAAAGCTCTCACACAATGTGATTTACATTATTAAACTCCCCAATCAGCAGCAGAGAAAATTATTTTCCAATCCTTTAAACGTATAATAACCCATACTGTAGTTTGGTTGTTCAGTTGAAAAGAACACGATGCTGAAATCAGAACGCTATTGGGTCCTATTAGCTCCTTTGACTGAAACGATTGGCCAATTATCTGTGTTTTGCTGTCATGCTTGTGTGTGTACAGTAGGCCTACTGATGAGTTGACGTGGTGCTGCATTTTCTATGTGGGTATGGTTATGCTAATGCGAGTGTTTCCGCTTATGAGCGTGGGTGTGGATGTTAGTGTGTTCGATGTGTTCATTATGGCTCTCCGGGGTCTCGTCTTCCTCGTTCAAGCACATTACCTGAGATAATTATAGCTGCACTTCATTGCTCTATGCTTCTCAACATTAACCCCATCTTCACATTAAAGCCAATTTTTGGTCATTAGCATTGGCTGGGTGAGGATGATTGGTGCTCTTTAAGCACTTCACCTGTGTGTGTACCGCCATGCTAATTAAGTAGCTCGGGTGGTTGGGCGTCACACCTAGAGTCCTTTAGCCATTTCAGCTTTAAAAGACTTGTAGAAGTGAAGAGAGAGTCCTACATTTGAAGAGTCAACCTCCAATGAACCGCTATGACAAAAAATAACACTTTTCTGGCCTTATGATTTCAAGCATAGACCTATGTGTCTTTTTCCTTTGTTAAGGCACAACCTGAATGATGTTGCGAGTGTCATGTAGGCCTACTGCATGTGTTGCTGTAGTGTTGTCGTCATAACGCCGTTGTTTATGAATTTGAACTTCGGTCATGTTCAATGTACAGTTCTCGACGTGTTTTGACATCAATAGGTCCAGATGTGTGTACAAGGGCAGGAGTACCAACAGTAGGCTACTGGTACTGGTTGGTATAAGATATTGCCTCGGCCATGCACTTTTGCAGCATTTCCATACAGCTGACTGTACAAATTGTAAGAACCATTCAAATAATTACCCTTCCTGAATACAAAATAGGCCTATGGATTAATTTGTATATGCCTGATTACAAAAAAAAACGGATTATCCCGTAGCTGTGCATTTAACTTTGACATAACTAATCTCCTTGATGGATATAATACTGAGCCAGAGTCGAACGCACAATCGTTCCTAGCATCCTTGATGAGGCATAGGCTTACGATATAATATTTCAGATACAGAATTAAACACGAGGACGTTTTTTTTATATTGCCATCATATTTCAAGGAAATAGGCCTACACCATGGCACTCACAACCGCCACATGGATCTTTCTCAAATGTGTTAAATTAAAACAACAATTCATAGGAATTCATAACTTGACATTGTTCCTAAACTCAACATTTTAACTCTTTTAAAATCAGCAAAGCATACGCATGGGACAGAAATGTTAACCAATAATTCAGACATGAAACAAATATATCAACTCCTAAAGAAGACAGCTTACTTACCCAGTGGCAAAACAAAGAAAAACGGTAGCCAACACAGAATGAACATCCCAACAACGATAGCCAGAGTTTTAGCAGCCTTTTTCTCTCTGGAGAACTTCATCAAGCGCACCGACAGCGAACTTCGGAAAGGGTGATTTTTATTCTTGGAACCAGCGGAGCGCGTGTCCTCCAGGACACTCCGACAGTGTATCCGGAGCACCACTTCCATCGACTTATTTCTCTCTCGTTTGACTCCCGCCTCTAAACTCTTGGTAGTCCTTCGGGCCACCACATACACTCTGAAATACATTACTAGGATGACCATGAGCGGGAGGTAGAAAGAAAAGAGCGAGGAAAAGAGCGCATAACCTGGCTCTTCAGTGATGCTACATATGCTCTCGTCCAAAGGCGCTGGTTCCTTCCATCCCAATAGTGGTCCTATGGAGATGACCATAGAAGACACCCACACGACCACCAAAATTACCCCTGCTTTCTTCTCGGTCATGATGGTGGGGTATTTTAAGCAATGTTTAACCCCGATGTACCTATCTATGGAAATTATACAGAGACTGAGGATAGATGCGGTGCAGCACAGCACGTCCACGGCTGCCCAGATGTTACAGAAGATCCGGCCAAAAACCCAGCATCCCAGGACCTCCAAAGACGCAGAAAAGGGTAGCACAATAATGCTCAATAGCAAATCTGCTATAGCCAAGTTGACAATGAAAAAGTTTGTCACAGTCTGTAAGTGTCTATTGCACAGCACAGAAAGAATAACCAAAATGTTCCCCACAATTGCCGCCAATATAAACACAGACAAAAAGACTCCAACCCCGATGATCTGAGCGTCCATATCAATGTTCCTGCAGGTCGTGTTGCTGATGTTTGGGAGTATTTGGTCCGTAAAAGACGCATTGAGTGTTTCAAAATAGATTCCATCATCGCTTTCGTTCTTCAAATTAGAAGATGGCATTTTGAAACTCCATAAAGAACATTTCAGAGTTCGATTCCAATCACTGTATCCTGCATATTGTTATTTGACATCAACGTTTTAGATTTTGACTGATGGAATGTGTCACCAACTAGCTTGTCACAGAAATGTCCAACCGCTAGAGTGGTAGAGCCAGAACAATTAATCTGTTAATTTTCAGAACAGGACGCACTGAAACATTTAAAAAAACTAACAAACTAAAAATCCTCACACTTGTGTCCAAATAGAATTGAGGTAGCAAAGTAGCCCATTCTTCAGTTAAAAAGCTGCCACTGTTGCGTATCACACTGATAGAAGCGACAGTATTCTACTGCATCCTCGGAAGGAACTCCAGAGCAAAACGAAGAGTCACAGCTCGGACTACAGCGTCTGAGAATCACCGCTCCTCCTCAGAGAGTGGATGCAATGACGCGTCGCATTATTCCTGCTACATCTCAACAGTCCACAAGAGGGCTCTACATCTCGACCTGCCCCCATGTCAAAACGGGACGAGCGTTACCATAATGCGTTACCATAATGCGTTACCATAATGGAGGATCAGTGCAATTTACTTAATG
The DNA here is from genome assembly GCA_903064625.1 of Mallotus villosus. Taxonomy (NCBI): domain Eukaryota; kingdom Metazoa; phylum Chordata; class Actinopteri; order Osmeriformes; family Salangidae; genus Mallotus; species Mallotus villosus. The sequence continues at coordinate 88,124 of CAEFZP010002247.1, forward strand.
AGGTGGATACTATACCGGATTCATTTACAACAGTGTCAGTAAAGTGCAAATGAATCCAATCATAGTCCACACAGTATAGCCTGCTGTATACTAATCACATATCCAAGGTCTGCCTACATTAAGAAGTGTATTCAACTCCCAAGCTTGCATCCCAAATTCTCAGAGTTACTAATTTGTGCCAAATAACAGATTAAATTCGTTCCACTTTTTAAGAAAAAACGTTTATTGTATCCATTACTGAATAGAGTGCATCGTTGATCCAGCACCGCCCCTGTTAAAGACCCACTTGCCCACATCAAACTGACCAACAAAAACACTGACTGGCCTCTGCTCAAATCTGGCCTCTTGGCCTCTGAGCTCCGGGGCCCTGGGGGCTGAGCTGTGAAGTTTCCCCCAGTGAAGCTACACAGCTGCTGGGCCCCCAGAACACATCAGCTGCCTGGAGCAGAGGGACAGGCTGGAAGAGCCATCGGAGGGTCCCCCAGGGGGGTGAAGAGAGGGGGGGGGGTGGCAGAGACAACGCAGAGCTGTGGAAGAGCGGACTCTGGGAAAACTGAACCTTCTAGAACGAGAGGGGGGGGGGAGCTGCTTTGTCTGGCTGGACCCCATGAACGATACACGCAAACACTTCCTGCTCCCAATCCACAGACCCAAATTCTTATCTTGTGTTGCAGCTCTGAAACATGTGAAAAACAGATTGTGGGTGACTGACAGTATGAGTAGACCTGTGATAGTCTGAAGGAGTGTATTGAATTCCCCTAGGTCATGTGTAAGACAATTCTTAATATGTTTCTGCTTCCTGAAGATTAAACACAGATTAAATTGTTCTTATCACTGATTATGGCTTGATAACTGGCCCCACTTCTGAGAATGCAGCCCACTGAGATTGTATTTATTTCCAGCAACCTAATGTAGTTTTAATGCTAACGTGTCAATCACTCAGCACTTTTAGTGTCCCTATTATACACCAACTGCCTCTGCCACCACCACCCCCTTGCTCCCCTGAGCCCCCTACAGTGCATGATTGAGGGTACTTTATTCTGTAACATGACGTAAACCTTTCGCTTTTAGTCACTTGGATTGCAGGGTTTGCATGCACTCTTGCACTGAAATTGCTTATCAGTTCTTGATGTGTGGTGAATATGCATTAACATGTCATGTGGAGAACTGGGATACAACAACACGTACTAAATCACAATGTGAGCACACACTGAAACCAGCTTGATAAATAGGAAGTCTGTAACAAAAAGAAAGGCTTGCACTTGGTTTATTTGATCTGCCTCAGGTCACAGGGTAAGAAAGACGGGAGATTAAAGAAAGCTTGAAGTGTTTTAGATGTTGACTTGTCTCCATGAAACTTAGACTAAAGTATTTCCTTACAGGCACCTTACGCCAAAAGGACTCAGTGAGTTCATTTTCTACATGGTCTGGTTTTTAGGTGGGATATTGACTAATGCTATTTAGGAGAGCACTTTACCGAAGGGCATAGTAACAATGCTCCTATCCAAATCTACAGAAGCCTTCTCTCCAGCCATTCCTGGTTCTTTACCTAAAACGTAAAACAAGACAAACAGGCAGTAGATGAGGTGCATTTTCCCTTCATCTGTTTGGCTCCACCTTAAATCAACTGTTATTACTTTTTTTCAATCACATTCACTATTTGAAAAGAGCGATTCATGCGGAATAACCACCCTGTGAAATTGGAAATAATTTCAGAAGCAGCTCTCCACAGCCTAGTCCTAGTTTCAGTTTTGAGAGTGTTCAGATCATCTGTACCTCCCTCTGAAATCAAACAAAAATACTTTTAATTTTATAAGAAGTGACAAAGTGATGCATTTACTCTGGATGCATAGGTACTGTCAGAGATTATACGTTCTCTGATACTGTCATGCAGGGCCGACCCAAGGCATAAACAAACTAAGCGCCCGCCGTGGCCACCAGAGGGCCCCCAAGAGCACATTAAATTATAGTTTTATGTACCGTGTTTCTCGATTAAACGCTGCCCTCGATTAAATGCCGCATCAAAAATGAACATCGTGTGATAAACGCCGCCCCAGAAATTCACGAAAGAACTGCCAGAAAACGAATAGCAGTCTAGCCTATTGCTAACGTCTGTCATACTTTCTATTAAAAGAACTGGAGAAGCAGGTGGTCTTGCGTTAGCAAGCTAAACTAGTTTACAGGCTACAGTCAGTAGGTAGTCTAGGTGTTTTCGCTATCTAGCTGTTCTTGCATTCCTTGCAAATCAGCGTTAACAAAAAGCAGAGTTAGCTAGTCTAACTAACATTGTTGCTTAATCGGTTATTTAGGAAACCGCACTGTTCAAACTAGCTAGCTAGCGCAGATAGCCTAGAATACCGTATTTCTTAGATTAAACTTCGCCCTCAAATAAACCCTGCTGTCATGGTTGCGATCAGGACCCCCGATGATGTTGCAATATTTTTTATCTGGGTGATAAAACCAGGGCAAACATTTATGTAAAGCAAAAATTGTAACGTTCAAAGGATTGCTGAGTTGGCCCATCCTCGATGACTCATTGGATGATTGTCTAGAATGTATGTAAATGACATGTAAATTAGTGCCAGGGTCGTGTCATTTCCTGTGTTGACTGTCTCTCTGTCATCCCTTTAATCGGCCTCAGTCCACCCGCAACCCTTTGTCCTCTGTCAGATATGTCTGGCATTTCCTTTGATAATCTCGTTGGGGTGGTTTCGATCTGAGGACATGAAACATCAACAATTCAGATTTAATCATAGCATTAAAAGTCCACTGGCGTTTCTGTTGATGTGGAGTTCATATCTCATGATTCTATTCAACATCTCGTCAGGACTAATGCAGATGTGTAAACAATAATAATAAAAAAGATATATAATTACTTATTAGTAAAACAGGTTGCCATGTGTTTATCCGTTGAATGCTGTACACCATATAATGATGTTGTGTTGCAGAATCAGAAGTCAGATTAATAGGAGGAAAAAGAACTCGGTTCCATCAAAATATCTCCTGTTTTATTGGGCTTACACTTCTGGTTATCAAGGCAGTTCAAAAAAACTGCTTATTACCAGCAGTTTGATTCTGGTGTTGGAGGAATAGCTCATGGCAATGCTAGTTTTAAGAAGTCCTTCTTTTTAGGAGTCCTGGACCAGACCACAGCAGATATGTATTGTGACAGTATGTAAGTACATATCATTGTCAGCTGTGGCTGTTTTGGCTTGTACAGTCAGCGCACTGTTGTCCTCCAGGGAGGATCTCAGACATACAGGACAATAGGAGGAAGTCCATATAAGATCAGGCTTACAGTAAAGACTGGTGAGACCAGTCCCCAAGGCCCAGGGTGGAGAGGGGAGGAAGGAAAGAGAAACGAGAAGAGAGAAGAGGTCAGGAGAGGAGAGAATAGATGGGAGGGAACACAAGAGGAGGGAAGAGGAAAGAAGGAGTCAGGAGAGGAGACAATGGAGGACAGGGGGGGGGGCTGGGCTTATCATCCAGACTGTAGGAAGCTACAGCCCACAGGGTCAGGCTTTTCACAGGTTGGCCTCTGTCCCCATCACATCCTCTGGCAGAAAAATGTACACTGGATAAGAAGTCCCCTAACCCTGCTCTCTCAGAGTGTCTGGGTGTGAATGTGTGTGTGGGAGGGTGTGGAGGAGGAGGTGTTAGCAAGTTGCGGAGGAGGAGGAGGAGGGGGGGTGTTAGCAAGTTGCATTCGCACACACATTCAAGTCATCACAAATTATCAAACTTGCAGTTGTAGTCAATGTGCAGTAGGACATTTGTGCCCCACCAAACAGATATGAATTATTCAAAGGCAACTAGTGTGGAAGTGAAACAGGAAAAGACGACATCAATTATTTTTTGCAAATTCTAGGACTCCTCAGTCCTAACGTACCAGCAAAATGTCTTTGCCACCTCTATTACTTGCCTGCTTGAAAAGCATTTGTGTTATTATTCATCTTAGTGGTCACTAAAAACACCTAGATCCCAGGGGGACTAAAGGGTTGGCATTCAAGGCCACGTCTAAACTATTTGGAGGTGAGTGCATGTATCACCCTTTAAGGCCGTGCAATTAATACTGATGAGAGTACCGGTGGACAAGATGCAGCTGGAAGATTAAACACCATCGATTAGTTACTGTTCTTCATACATATTTCATTTGGTCTCACATCCATCATCTGTAGAAAGACGTTACTACCTTTCTGACACTTTGCGTGTTAGCATTTCAGTTTAATTGCGCATTCGCTTCACTAAATACATTTAGTTTAGGGAATTCTAGCCTTATTCTAGCCTCTGTTGGCAGTCCACTGCATCGCTTAAGGCATTGATTTGACCCTGTCTAACACAGCGTGGAAAGGCAATCAGATCATTACAGTAACTGATGGTGATTGAGTTCCTCATTTATTGATATTTAGGTAATGATGTGAAGAAAATAAGGCTGTCAGATAAATCCACTTGAAACATTCCTTGTTCAATTCTAAAAAGACATTGATACACCCTCCCTACTAGACATTTCCTGGTTGTCTCACACCGGTACGAGACTCTGCTGGTGGGTGGAAGAATAACAAAGAATAAAACAGAATACATTGAATAAAAACAAGGTTGTATTTACTTATTTATTATTTATTGGGTAAAAGCCTTGCCCTTCTTATCAGTCTCTGCAAGGGCAGCTATGTGTCATGGCTCTAACTCCTACAGCCTATACTCTGCACACCGTGGTTTCTGGATTAATCTATAATAAGATCGCACTTTCTGAACTGCTATCACTATCAAATTCTCTGTGGGTCAAACTCTCGCTAAAACAACCACAGGGCAGCCTTGCATGTCTTTACTGAGGGGTTTGACTTTGTTTTAGGACAATTCCTAAAACCTTTCGAAAATAAGCATTTAAGCTCATATGGCTGGAAGGAATGTAAACCGTGTTGTGATTGTTTATCTCGATTGGCTGTTTGTGAGATTACCATGTTTGTGTAAGAGGTTGGGGGAGCCCGGAGCAGGGTCTGAAACTAGCCAGAACCACCCGGAGCACCAGCCTTGATACTGAAGGCTAGAACAGCACTGAGCTAGTTAGAAGGAGTCGGTGGCTCCTACACCACTATTGTAGAGGTTGCTAGTTGGCTAACTATCTAGATTAGTTAGCTAGAGATTGTGGAAACTGCTGGTTGGCCTGGATTGCTGTCAGGGAACATTTTAAACCATGAGAAACCTAAAAGCTTCTAAAACGATTTTTCTGGAAACTGCACATTGATTTATAAGATTATATTGGATTCAATTAGAGCTTTAATCATCCTCAAAGTGAAATTAAGATGTAACAGCAACCACAAGAAGATGTACATCAAAAGATGAATACAAGAGAAAAATACAAATATAGACAGTGAAAATACAAGTATGCACACAAATAATACAAGTATACACGGTAAATTCCAAGTATTGTGATAACTCATGTGGAATAAGAGTGAAGAGACAGTTAAGGACAGAGTAGGGAAAGATGAAAGGGAAACAAAAAGAGCAAATTAGCTTTTCCTGCTGAGACGAAACCAAAGTCATGATGATTTCTGTGAGGTTGTTTTGTGGTGGTTCTACATGGTCATCGGGGAACAAGCAGGTCTATGTTGATTTGTCTAAACACAGTGTGTCTGTCACATGTACACACACATGCACAAACACACACACACATACGTCATTCACTCACATTTATAAACACTCTCTACACAACGACAACCTAATCTCAACACATACTGCTCACACATATTGAAGTTGAAGACTTGCCAGACATCTCAGAGGCTGTTCCCATAGGGTGAAACGGTTGAAAACCAAACTCAAGCTGGTCTCACTGGACAAATGCATCTACACTGTAATTGTCTTTCTTTCTTCTCGTCACTTAATTTCTCTCACTCTCTATTTCTCTCTCTCTCTCTGTCTCTCTCTCTCTTCACACACACCAGATGTACACACACCAGGGCCCTCCAGACAAAGGACTTGGGAGGTTTGGGCAGTGCCAGACACACAGAGGAAGATAGAGCAGGTTGTTTAACTGGTACCTTTGCCAAGCAACACAAACAGCCCCCAGAGAGTTTGACCCCCCCCTGCCCAAAGCCATTGGAGAGCCAACATAAAACACTAAAATGTAAATGACAACGCATGCTGGCAACTTGTTTGCAAAAACAGCCCTTAGCCGGTTACTAATGAGAATCTGTGCCCAGAAGCGATTATCCGCTACAATAGACTTGGAAAGAATACAAAATAAGGCAGGTATTTGAAAAGGGAAAATTATTTAAAAAAAACAATTTTGAATGTGTTACTTGTCAGGGAGGATTGGAAAAATACAAAATACAGGTATTTGCAAGTGGAGCATTAACATAAATAAATAATATATATATATATATTATTTCTATCTTTTCTCTCAATGTCAGTCTTGGCTTCTTGTGTTTGACTGCATCGTTTCCTTGTTTAAGGATTACGGTATAGATCATTGGTCAAGTATAGGATTTGACTGCAGATTAAGAGATTAAAATTCCCTGCATGTCACGTTGGATCAAAGCATCTTCGAACTGAACAAAGTTGTATTATTATTATAAACCCCCAACCACAACACAAACCTCATTTCCATTACTCTGAAAGCGTCTATAAGGTATAATCTTGCAATTCCAAAAACACTTCGGCCTGCTGGGCTAGTGGGCTCTGAAAACCTACAAAGCTTCAGTGGTGCTGAACTGATGACGCAGGATGAAAACGCAGCAGCGAGCGTTTTCTCCTCAAGGTTATGGCAACGTAGAGATGATCAGAGTGTCAGTATTCTAGCAGCATGCCTGTAAGGAGGAATGTAACCCTTGGAATGTAATGTTTTACCCTGCATGACCGCATGAGACAAACAGTGGAGCAGTCTGTGGTGCCTGTGATCCAGTACTGTAGTATCCTGACCTTTAACCTTCTATCACCACTATTTGTTAGGATAGGGACATACAGGAAATCTATTGATAAACAAACTTTACTGCAAAGCCTAGTTAGAGTTATGGATGTAGTAGTAGCTTCAACAGAAAAACAGTCAAACTATCTGTGGGAGAGACAGAGAGGGAATGAGATGAGGAAATGGGCTGTGGCTGGATTCGAACCCAGGTCTTCACGACAAGGCCATTGTACTGTATGAGGCATACAGTAGACCGGTGAGTCACATGCCAAATGAAACAACTTTCCAATTCAAACTGATGAGTGATGATTCTCAGGGCTTGAATATGTTGTATCAGCTCTTTTCCTCGAAACAAGCAATTATAGTCGTATATTCCCAGAAGTCCAGTGTGGATTGGAACCCCACCTCAGCAACTACCTTGGCCTTCAGATTGTCTCTCCAAACACATTAACATAAAACCGTTCTACCCAGAGGATCATCATGATCAAAGTGTAGCCCAACGTTCCCCTCACAGAAACACAAGGCTGGGTATTACGAAATCAAAGGATGACGTCCGTTTTAATATGCTATCGACACCAAAGAAGATAATTAATTAGCCCTGCTGGCAGATTTTTTTGTATCCCCCCTGTTGATCCAAAATAGGATAATATCATGCACACACCTGAGTGCCATTTGAAATGCGTTTAGCATACTTATGGGAGAGCGTTTATATATCTTTAGATTTATTTTTATGAACGCAAACCGCTCATCCAAGCAACTTCACAGGCAACACTTTGTTTGTCATATGATCCCAAACAACACACCTGCAGAATTTCAATTTCATACAATGCCCAGCTCCAGTTCTCTAGAAAATCCAGCCACTCAAACAGAAACATACACAGACACACAGAGATTTCTGCCTTAGTTAGATATATTTCCCCCAGCCATGTGGTGCTATCGCATGCAGAGCCCCAATATTCTACAGATGGTGGGCTGAGCCTCCACCATTTTCATGGCTTTCACATGTCAACACAACCTTTTCTACCTTGCCAACCCGCCAAGAACATTTTCCACCCAGATCAGGCGGATGCCTACTGTATAGATAAGGGGATGGAATACTCATTTCATCACAAATCTGTCAAAATGACAGTTTTTTCTGCATTTTATATTTCAATAATTGGTTGAATTGTGGAAAATTAGAGAGAGGAATGGGTATGATAACAATTAATTTTATATTAGCTATAATTGACATGATCACACTTGGGTCAGCTTTTGTGTTTATGCCTGAGGTTTTGGCTTGTAAGGGTTCCTGTGTTCTAGCTCTGCATTTCATTCTGTTGAGCCGAATATAAAACACACAATACAGACACACATGCATACACTAGCCTACATATATTTGACCTACTTAAAGTCCAAGTTTACACTCATTCAAACAGTACTTACCTACTGAGCTGATTAGGGTATGACTGTGTTTTGATGACATGAGAGCACAAGGGGTTGCAGGTTCAAATCTCCTGCTTTGGAAAAAAGCGTCTGCCAAATAAATACAGTATTATTATTATGAATAGGTCTACCTAGGGATGGTTTTAGATGTTTCGAGAATCTGGCCCAATGCCACAATTGGATTTTAGCTTTCTAGTGTTTAACTGCTGTTTGCAGGTGTCAAAAAGCAAAACTGTGACATCCATTAGACACACACATAGTACACACAAACACACTCAATCCCCTCACACACACTCAATCCCCTCACACACGCTCATCCTCTTGGCCCCTGGTTGACACTGTGTGTCGTTCCCACTTGTGAAGCAGAGACCCAGTTCACAGACGGAACTCTCCGGGGGCTTGCTCTGTGTACTGTGTGTGTCCTCCCAGGGCACAAGGGCCCAGCAGGCTCTTTTCTCACGCTGGACACACACATCTCCAAGTGGGTGTGTTTGGATGAATCAGTGTTGATATGTACATACACCCGTATGTGTGTGCATGTGTCAGGGTTACGTATCACGTGGGCTTGCGTGGACACTTGTTTTCGTGTGGTTGAGAGCTTTCTGTGATCCTGGTGGTGGTGGGGAGGGTGGTGGTTGGGAGGGTGGGGAGGGTGGTGGTTGTGAGGGTAGGGTAGCAGGGACCAGAGCTTCCCGCCCCAAGGAGCTTCCGTCTCCCTGAGCCACTGGAGCACTGTCACATTATCCTGGGTAACCCCTTGTTCACCCGTAAAATCTAACCATTCCTTTTCATAGACCAAAATGTCTGTTGCCACCCCATATCCCCTCCTCCACCAGTATCCCGGCCCGCCTTTCTTCCTACCCAGGTCGGCACCTCCAGTGGAAATTCATTTTTATCATTCCATTCCACCCTGCCTGTGAGAATATATCCCTTTTCCCCTGCGGAAGTACGCTACTCGAAGATGAACTGTGAGAACACGTTTATTTCCTCTGTCTTGTCTGCTTGAATCTTCAGGTCATCATGTATGGATCTACAGTAAGCCTACTCACAGTATGAAATGACTAGGATCCAATCGTATTTATGCAAAAGTTCAAAAATGCAATCAATGAGCAAAATAATACCATGCCTGGTGCTTGGCAGCGGTATGCCCAACGTGATGGCTATAATTAATGTTACGTCACCGCTTCTTTTAAAGCCCACATTGTGGTCTCTCTCTCTCTCTCTCTCTCTCTCTCTCTCTCTCTCTATCTACCTATTCATGCAAAGTCAGGAGTGCATTTGTCTGAGCCGTCCATTGATTGCGAATCCTCTTTGAAACTCAAAGATGCTTTCAGGACACTTCAGGCTTAATGGACTTTAAAGAAGCAGTGGAGGAAGGGGTGGAGGGATGAATGGGAGGGTGATGGGGGGGGGTACAAATGGATGGAGATCTGTCTCATTCTGTCCCGTGGGCTTGCTCATCCTTTTTTTACAACGTCATTCTTTGTGAAAACAGCAGAAATGAAGGGAAGGGAGAAAGCAACGAGGAAGACAGGAATGGAGGCACAGATGTGTGGTTGACTCAGGCAGGCCTAACCGCCACAGACTTACATTTAAATAATGTATCAGACACTTATATTCAAAGCGACATAAGTAGCATAAAGTGCTGTACATTGGTACAAAATCTGTGGAATGATTAGAATGTCTTTGTTTGGATGTTTCTGTCACTTCAGAGCTTGCCAGGCGCTCATTTGGCTGGGCTTCTAAAAGTCTTTCCAAGCGGGTGTCACATGTGGAGATTTGTTTAGTTCACATGGGCGCGCAAACAGCTAACAAACACCCTGCCAAAACGGTCCCACTGGAAGTTTAGCTTTAACAACCGAGGCAATTATGCAATCAAGGCGTACCCACAGCCTCTCTGCTTTAATTGGTGCTGTGTAAATAACCATCTGTCCAAAAGGAGTGTTTGGGATTGTGCGCAGAGTAGTGCGTGTGCACATAAATAAGCAATCTGTCAGATATAGAGTGTGTGTGTGTTTAATAATGTACTGCTGAATAAATACACGTGATGAATTGTGACTGGCTAAGATGATGTGGGTGATTAGTACCATTGGAGTTAAAGGATCAAGTATAAGTGCAATGTACAGTCCAGGCTCTGTCTAACTCTAACACATCTTTTGTGGCTAGCTGGTCGGGTGGCAGACCTCTGGGTAGGACTACGGGCTTGACTTTGTGGATGAATTAAGACACACAGTACACTTCTACAGTTATTCATTTAGAATCGAAATGTTGGAACCTGGAGTGATGACAGGGGTGAAACGTGTTTGAATTAGGTTTGGTTAGCTGGTTTGAAGAGGCCCACCCATATTCACTGAACTGTGGAGGCGACACGTCTCAAAGGTCAAACAAACTCATAAATATGAGATTATTCCGACCATAGCACTTTATTCATAAGCGCCAGGGAGAGTTACCCTGGGTGAAGGATGACACACCGGGAACAGGTTAAAGGTCCCAGTTGGTTAATGTGCACCACTAAACCGTTCTTTTCTAAATCACAGTTTGTTGAAATTTCCTGTCTTTTAATAAATACAAAGCCAAACTAACTCACTGGACTACGGCAGATCCCACTGTCTGAATCATTTTGTGATGCATTTTGTGCTGCAACACATCCAGACACACACACACACACACACACACACTGTGGCCACCCTGGAGCTCTGGGATCAGGTGATACAGGGGAGATGTTGCCGGCCAGCTAAAGAGTAGCACAGCTGCACCTTGTCTGCTAACTGGGGAGAAGCACAGCATTGGAGCACAGCATTGAAGCACAGCATTGAAGCACATCATTGAAGCACAGCATTGAAGCATAGCATTGAAGCCGACCTGTGCTCAGATCAGGGAGTTTGGTTGAAGGAGCAGGGAAGGGCCGTACTCCGGCACTGTGTCGGTCCTTAACCCAGGCTCTACTCTGTCTGTCCTTGTCCTCCTAATCCAGGCTCTACTCTGTGTCTGTCCTTGTCCTAATCCAGGCTCTACTCTGTGTCTGACCTTGTCCTAATCCAGGCTCTACTCCGTGTCTGACCTTGTCCTAATCCAGGCTCTACTCTGTGTCTGACTTTGTCCTAATCCAGGCTCTACTCTGTGTCTGTCCTTGTCCTAATACAGGCTCTACTCTGTGTTTGACCTTGTCCTAATCCAGGCTCTACTCTGTGTCTGACCTTGTCCTAATCCAGGCTCTACTCTGTGTCTGACCTTGTCCTAACCCAGGCTCTACTCTGTGTCATTAAGAGAGATTAAAAGTCAGGACCTCATTGAGCTGCACCCCGGATTGTCCCTCAAGCAAGGAAAATGTTGTGTTTCTTTACTTGAAAGATGTTATTTATTGAACAAATGCCTTTTTTGGGTCTTAAACCGTCCCTGTATGTGGGTGTGTCTTAATTATAAGAGGTCAAACCCCGAGCGAGCTCCATGGGTGCCACAGCGTACTCTCCCTAGGCTACCACGGTGGTCTGTTACACTCTGTTAAGAGCACAAGCTTTTAATGCTCTAATTAGTCTTTCAATGTAATTACACTCATTAAGCGTATTAAACTCTACACTGTAGGGAAACAATAAATGGCAGAGCCTAAAATTATGTTGTTTTGTTTTTCGGTTCATCAGAAAAAGGGTAGGCACAGGACCTTCTTTGTTTTTCCCGGAGCAAGACAGAGCACTAAAGAATTTGTTGACTTTGGCTGCACAGGGGAGACCCGGGGAACCACATGCAACAGTTCACCCAAAGGTTTTATCTTATTACATAACCCAAACGTTTCCAAAACTCTTAATTGCTGGACAAATTTAGACCGATGCTAATGGCAAAAGTTGAGAACAGTAATAATAGCTTAACAATGCCCAGGAATCAAAGCTCCTTTTAAGGTTATCAACCGTAAATGTGTGGCTCGGAGATCAGCGGTCAACTTTTTACTTATCATGACCAAAGGTTCAGTCAGAAACTGTTGCTGAGTCAAACTGACAGTTTATCAACATTCCAAGCACCTATTCCAAATTTCACCACATAGTGCCAAGTAGACGCCTGTATAATGAATACTTTGTCTGACAGAGTGTGAACATGAAAACTTACGACCACCTCAAGGCTGATGCTTATTGTGGTGTGCGGGGATACGAATCAAAATACATTCGTATTCATGTTGACAGTCATTTAACGGAGACATGTGTAGTACAAAAGAAATTCAGTGCTTGCAGTCATACTGTAAACTGTTGCATTTTGCAGGGCACTGCAGATATGTTTCAGGGAGTGCTTTAGAAAAAGGAAGGAATCATGTTGTGTTTCACCATTGTTTCAATGCAAGGCCACATCCATCTTGTTTAGGGTGACCATGCACCATCCAGTGCAGTTTCAGTGAAGTACCACAACATCAATGGAATTCACGCTTTAAACTTCGATCATTCACTTCATTGGATGCGTTCATCCATTCAATCAGTTTGTGGACTTATTCGTTGATTCGCTCGTTCAGTTTGTGGACTAATTCGTTGATTCGCTCGTTCATTTTTATGATGAATAAGTCATGTGGTGTGTAGCTCCGCAGTGAAGCTCTCTAGTTTGAAAGCCTGTCTGAGTGAAGATGGCACAAGGGATCATCAGAGAAGAGCTCCCCAGACTCTCGTCTATCCGCTCGCCCTAACTGCTTCGCTGCTCCTAATTCAATTGATTCATTTCATTCCCGTGGCATTTCAATTTGTAAAATGACTCCCATCGTATATATCTCCAGGACATCCACCAGCACTGTTTGCCAAGAGTAGGAGAAGCACGGCAACTATATTCTGATACTAACAGGACCGGACAGGAAGAAATATTAAACTGACAGTGACGGTATTTCCCTGCCGTACAGTTTGAGTGAAAAGGCGTCATACTTCAGTTGAGTGTCAGGGCGTTCTGAACAAGATGACAGGCTCTGTCGGAACCTGGATGTGAACCACCAGGAACAGATGGCACATCTGCAGAGTGGGAAGTAAGGGATTTAGTTTGGGGGGTGGGAAAGGTAGCGAAAAGAGGAAGGGAGACTGGAGAGGAGATAGCGCGATCGGGAAGAAAAAAAAACAGGCCTGCATCACGATGCGGACAATCTAAATCCTGATGAGATCCAGGTACTTAGTGTTAAGAATACTGGGGGAGAGGGGAGCGAGCGTCGCAGTGCAGTGAGTTTGTTTGGGGGAGGGTTACTGAAGGCAGGGAGAATTGAATGGTGCTGTGGTGGTTTCACCAACCGGGTGGCCGGCGAGAGATAGAGATAGAAGGAGAAGAAACCTCCCTGTGTTTTGTGTCTGTCTTCCTGGGTGTGTGTATTCTGGTCCTTGTTTTGTCTCTCTCCCCTGATCCTGGTCCCCTGCGCCACAGTTTCGTACCAATCACTCAGCTGTATGCTGTGATGACTGATTGCCACTTGTTGTCCTCAGACAGTATCTCCTCAGTGCTCCTGATATTTTAAAATGTATTATTCCGTTCCTTGTCTTCCTGCTTTTCCCTGCCTTTGGGTCCACCAACTACAACAGGTGGTTGAAAGTGTCAAAGACCTATTAGAGATATAAGTTCTCCACTTTGCTGTCAAGTTTCCGAAAGGCCAGCGGAAGTAATCAACTTTATAATTACTGGTTGACTGAGTCCCAGGGTATACCAAAATCTCTAAGCCTTCTAAGATTAGCCATCCTTCAGATGGCCATGTCGATGCACCACAGACCAGATCAATAACACTTGAAAAAATACCAAGTGACACTAGAGCCACACTGTGGGACTTTGATATTTGGTCTGGCCAACCTAATCTAAGGCAGTGATTGAAAAGCGTCCTGTGTCCTGCTTCCAGGGGACTGAATGGGCATCCTCACACGCTCCGGGGTTTGTTTTGGCTCTGTGAATCCTTCAGCCTTACAAATCTTCAAGGTATCATAACTGGTCAGTGGAGTGACCCAATCTGACACCTCTCCTCTGTGTGTGAGTCTCTGTGTGCGCCCATTCAATGTGTGTGTGTGTGTGTGTGTGAGAGTGTGACTGCACGTGTGCTACGCTTCAGCGGTTAAAGGGATTTGGATGGGTGTCTGCTTGAAGATGAAACGTCCACACAAGTCTGCAGCCAGAACCAAGCATTGCCAACTTTCCCTGGGTTTAAGCTGCAAAGTACCAATGGCAGACTTTTCTAAATATGACCCATGGTTTCCAGTCACACTAGGGAATGCAACTATCGTGCACAGTACTGCACCGTGCGTCCAAGCTTTCCAAACAACTTCAACTACATATGTATTCCTCCCAACATCACACATTGTGGATTTCAGAGGTGCAGTAATGCTTTAGTCTTCTGTTTTCCTTGCTTCAGAATCATTTTATTGAACTGACCTCCGGATATATTGACATGCCTTCCGGATATAGTGAAAATGTTCTCACACTCTTACATTCTCAAAGCTTCTGCATCATTTGTGTTCGGACTGCGTACGTTCTAGAACGCATGTGAGCCGTCTGAACGACTTTCTCCGTCCTCTCCTCCTCTTCCAGCTGCTGTGGGAAATACATGCCCCTCTCCTCAGCTTTCCCGCACTCAGCTTGTTTTCTTCTGCTGGACGACACAAACGACAACCACAAACATGCTAATTACCCTGTCCTGACCTAAGCCTGAACATGCACACAACCAGGAAGAACTCTTTGTTGTCTCTGTTTTGTCCTCAGAGATGATGGTGTTCCAGGTCAGTTCACATAACCCTGCTGTTAGATAATCCACTTTGCCGTTTCCCGACCGCATGGGGCTCAAGTGTACTCATTGTCTTCTTGATGATACAGCATGGGGAGCTTCAGTCTGGGGTGTGTGTGTGTGTGTGTGTGTGTGTGTGCGCAGATGTGTGGTTTGGGGGAGCTAGAGGCATCTCCAGATTTCCTTAACAGACCGCAATGACAAAGAAAAGGTAGGCTTCACTTCAGAGTGACTCACTTTGGAACTGCTGTTGGTGACAAAGAAACCTGTCTCACTGCCATCATTGCACTGACTTTGTGAAATGATCAAGGCTTTAACATACCCCAACAATACACCAATCCCCCCTGCTGTGCAAAAAAAAGAGGGTTGGTATAAACGAGGAGCAAGTACAATAGCATGTCTCTTCTGTGTAAGCTGTCATGCCTCCGACGGACTGAGAAAAGGAGGGAAGAGAGAGAGGACAGAAGGAGGTGTGTGACACGTCCCTGTGGGGGCTACGTCCCCGTCTGCTTCAGCGGATTCGCCTCCTTCTGGAGCAACAGGTAATTACTAATGCAGCCTGGCAGTGACAGACAGGAAGGCAGGCTGGCAGGTGCCTGGGAGAAGACCCAAAGGTGTGTGTGTGCCAGCATGTGTGTTTGTGTCTGTATTTATGTGTGTGCTGTTTTGGTGTGTGTATAGACGCCCCCCCTACCCCTGTGTGTGTTTGTATATGTGCCGCGTATTCCCCCCCCATGTGTGTTTTTATATATGTGTGTGTTTTTGACAGCCCATCCATGCAGGCCGTACTGTTCTCCCGTGGCTAACAACTTGCTTTTCTACACAACCTGACGGAGGGGGTTTGAATGTGAACACCTCACCTCAGTCTCACCTCGAGAGCTCCGGAGACGAGGAGCGTTCTTGTTTTATCAGGGGACAAACACAGGTTCCGGTGGGGGACTGTGTGTAGGTGTGTGTTATAAAGCATCACTCTCGTAGCTACAGTCTCAGTCCGCGTTGGCTTCCAGGCTCCAGCTAATTCCAAAAAACATTAAATATCGAATCATGAGGTCAGATTTGATTAAGAGACCATCAATGCCCATTTATCTTGTATTCACAGAGTACCGATTGCTTGCTTCCCCCGACTCCTTTTTCCCTTTGGATTGATGGCATCCCTGCCGACCGTCCAATCTGCCAACGCCAGGAACCGGGCACTGCCAGTACAATCTCGTAATTCAAAAAATAGACAAGACACTTATTGAAATTCAATTTCGGAAAAGGCACCCTGCCACCCATGCACATTTTACAGTGGAGATTAGGCCGTTCCCCTATAGTTGTGTTAGTATAAAAAACAATAGCTAAATGCTAATTCCTCAGTAGATTCTCAGTGTGTTAAATAAGAAATGACAGGCTCAGACAGAAGCACCAACTCTGAGTTCTGAGCAGAATATTGATGCAGGCTGAATGGCACAGGACAACAATGGAAGAGCACTAAGGTGTGGTAATTGCCTCTGCCAGGGAGTGCTGTATCTTTGAGTTGAGCTGAATGACCAGGGAGAGTCCTCGTGTTTGACTGGTCCACATCCTGAGGCCTCTCAGACAGACGTAATGCAGTCCATGGAAGTCTGACTGGACCCCCTAACTAGTTCTTCAAAAAGACAGTGTTCAATGGGGACCGATTGATGAGAAAGGGAGAAGGAAAGTTTGTATGTTTGTAAGAAAGAGAGGAAAGGGATCTATGAGAGTGTGAATATTTGAAAGAGAGACAGAGAGAGAGAGGAGAGAGAGTGTCATATGTGAGAGAAAGAGAGAGAGTGGGAGTACGTTAGAGAATGAGTAAGAGAGTGAGCGAGATTTAGAGCGTAAAAGAGAGAGAGGAAGAGGGGAATTGATAATCTCTCCTTTCTCTACAGCAGTGAGACGAACTCCAGCAGCAGTGTTTTGGCACAAAACATTATGCCACGCTCAGAACACCATCGTTTTAAAGCAGTGACTAAAAAATGATATATATCCTGCTGTGAGCAAGAAACTGTTTAGAGCTTCACAGATGTACACCAACAGCCTTCACAAGAGCTGACTAAGAAGACTACACTATACTGAATCGCTGAGGTCTATCCTATATTCTCCAAAACATCATCAATCTTGTTCTCTTTGTTTCTTTCATTTAATCAATTTTCCCTCTCAACTTACAGTGTGGCAGCTCATGAAATACAACTATGTTGTGTATCTCTAATTAGGATTTATGTGCCTGTGGTGCTTGCTCTGTCTGCCTGCTCGCCTGCCTACCTGTCCGTCTGCCTGCCTGCCTGTCTGTCTGCCTGTCTGCCGGCCTGTCTGTCTGCCTACCTGCCTGCCTGCCGCTAGCATAGCAGCCTTTACTGTCACTATTGACAAAAACTATATTATTGTCTTTATCTCTCTCCTTTCATTTCTCTTTCTCACACTCTTCCTTTCCCATTATCTATTTTTCTCTTCCTCCATGGATTGGTCTCTGGACAAGAGTTTGGTACCTGACCCATAGGTCACCTACGTGTAAATATCTGCTTTTACTGGCAATACTACCAAACACGTACTACCCTCCATAATGAGAAATATTTAACTGATTTGTAAAATGTCCCTTTTAGGTATGCAGTGAAACAATCATTCAAATTCTTTCGTTTGGGGCGTTGACTGTAGGGGCAGCTTGAATGCAAAGCATCTGTCGTCAAGTCTTGAAATGTGGTGCAGATGTCACCTGTGCAACCTCTCTTCCTCATAAGATGGGGTGTAAGCAGGAAACAGTATCAACATAATTGAGCTTAATTTTAATGGGAGCCCAGTCGACTAATTGCAGGCTGATTAAAAAATTGCTTAAATTCAGCAATTTTGTCCTCGCTTTCCCCCAAAAAAAATTCAAACATTCTTGGGTCTGAATATCGTCCATACTCCATCCCTGCCCCACTGATTTCACAGCTTTGTCCAGAGTGCAGTAACCTGAATGGTGAAATCATTGATTCTACATGCCTGCGACGCACAGCAGGTGCGGTACAACTAAATGGAGAGAGAGAGAGGAAAAGAGTTGGAGAGACTGATTCTATTGGGAGACAGAAACACAGAGAGAGAGAAAGAGAGAGAGAGAGAGAGAGAGAGAGAGAGAGAGCGAGGTTAGAATAATAAAGACGGAGAAACAGACAGCTCATGCACACTGCCCACAGTTTACAGTAGCTAATAACGGGTGTGTGTGTATGTGCGTGTGTGTGCGTGTCATTTTGGAACCCATTCCCTCTCCTGTCGGCTACGCCTGGCTTCTCTCGCAGAGGAGGGTCAGCTGATCAGACATGTGAATCGGCCTTAACCAAAGAGAGCCCTCGCTAATGATCCCCTGTGTGACTGATCAAGGGACAGCAACACCTGTCTGTGGTCTGCGTTCAAATTTGGTGGAGGCGACTGGAAGCCCTGACACTGTGCCAGGATACACAACCCAGCTATTTGGGACAGAGGACTCCCAGAAGCATTGGTCCAAGCTGCCCACATGTTGAGCTGTGGATAACGGCAAGGGGTGTGTTGAGGAAGCCAACGTGAACACACACAAACACACAGACAAGCATGCCGTCTCAAACACAGAGACAAGCATGCCGTCTCAAACACACAGACAAGCATGCCGTCTCAAACACACAGACAAGCATGCCGTCTCAAACACACAGACAAGCATGCCGTCTCAAACACACAGACAAGCATGCCGTCTCAAACACACAGACAAGCATGCCGTCTCAAACACACAGACAAGCATGCCGTCATAAACACACAGACACGCATGCCGTCTCAAACACACAGACACGCATGCCGTCTTAAACACACGCGCACAAACTCCATGTTCAGGTCCACGCTGAAACATAAAACTGAAATATTTGTGCAATTACTCACTTCAAGGTCTACCACAGGCTGCACTTTTCTATCACAGAAACAACTTCAAACCTGTGACACATACACCCTCTCACACACACACCCCACACACACACACCACACACACCACACACACACACTCTCAATCCCATTCTAGAGGTACACCAGAGGTTGTTTTTTTTTAAATAGCATCATAAATAAACCTTCACCACTCATGGGTTGTCAGGTAGCAAAACAAATAGATGATCCTTGCCAAGTCAAAAGTCTCAAAATACTAATCTAGACCAAGCAATGTCCAAAGTGTACTGATTACTGTCACTGTTTTTGGTACTGCAGTCTCTGCATTATAAATGCAGGAACAAATTCCTTGAAAGCTTTCTGTAAAAAACAATCATAACAATGTCTATATCTTGATGAAATGTGTCGGTTTGTGTTGAGAGGATGAGAGAAAACCAAAATCAGCATTCAGCCCATCATGACACTGCACTCTGTACAAGTTCTCACCAGTCTTTCCCAGTGTTCAGTCAGCTGCTACTGTGTCTTAAAACACCAGTGACATGAATGAAGAGTGACAGGCACTTATTGTCTTCACAATAAATGGCTCAAGCCTTGCTTTGTGCTGTTTGTGCCATCTGTTTCAATGAACAAAAGATTATGTCCAATCAGGCAGCGATTGCATACAATATTACAAACTTATCTCACCCTACCCTGTCTCTTTTTAAACAATTTAGTCTTTAAATTGACAATTTTCAGAAGCTGGAAAAGAAAGAAGGTAATTATATTCAGTAACATTTGTTTCCACTAAACTCTGTATTTCCACAATTGATATCCAGACCATGTTTAATTAAACAATACAATCAAAAGAAAGCAGAAAATACTATCAAAACCAATAAATCCCTCCACAGCAATAACAAATGAAAAAAATCCTACTTATTGAGAATACTTACATAACAGTACATTGCACTTGACAGACTTTGCAAGATTCATTCAGGCATGAGTACACGAGGAGATGATGAATGTACTGCCTCTGTATTTACACCACCCTGCGCTGCAAATTCAGTCCCTTACTTTACCATTTCTGCGACATAAGCTCCAATTACAAAACCACAATTTTCTTCCCATGGACACCTGTATACCTGTATACCTGCAATCATTCAAATTCTTCGTTTGGGCCGTTGACTGTAGGGGCAGCTTGAATGCAAAGCATCTGTTGTCAAGTCTTGAAATGTGGTGCAGATGTCACCTGTGCAACCTCTCTTCCTCATTAGATGGGGGTGTAAGCAGGAAACAGTATTAACATACAAAATTGTTTTCTTCAACGCAAAACAAACTCATGTCAAACGGAATGTTGAGAAACACAAGGGCACATTTGTGGATGACAGTAAAGAGAGAGAGAGAGAGAGAGAGAGAGAGGGAGAGAGAGAGAGAGAGAGAGAGAGGAAAGCTTATGGAATTAATAGAACAAAAAAAGGCACAGATCGCTTTTCTCCTGGGGATGAAGCTCAGGAGGAGATGACTGTACAACCGAAAGGAACGCTGCGTGCTGGCATCTTGTCTAATCCTGTCTTCCCAGTCCTCTGTGGTTTAAGGTGCAGGAACAGAGAACAGAGGCATCACTGCTTTGGTGGTAGAAATGCCAACGCAAAACAAAAATAATATATTAAAAAAATCATATAGGGTGGGTTTTGGTGGGAGGTACTGAATGAAAGAATGCAGGAATGTGTTGCTACGGTACACTAGTGCCTGGAGATTGAAGAACCTGTGGAGTGGGAGGAATGGTGCTTAGCAAAGCCGATATGACATGCATTCGGAGCCACCTCAGCAGTGGGTGGAAATGATGGGACTGAGAAAAGTCTTCCATCAACTTTCTCGGGATGTGGTGTGATTGCATTTGCAGAGCGAAGGGATGCGATTGCAGTGCAGTTCCGAAACGCTACGACTCGTTCGGACACAAGGGTGAAGAATTTGAAAACATTGGTAATGTGCCAAAGCAAACCATTCACAGCTTTAAAAAAATGCATTTTTGTTATGGTTGTGCTACAGTACATTTGTTAATGTTTATGCTGTTGTAATTTAAATGTGACAAAGGCTGATTCCATTGGGGGTTTTGGAATCCTGGCAGACTGATATCATTCTAGTGTAAGGCCTACACATGACCGTTAACCCCAAACAAGAAACTCAATCCTTAGTTGCTATGGTTTCCAACGCAACTCTTAATATACAGATACCAGGCAAGGGGAGACAGACACACACACACACAGACCGACAGACCGACAGACCGACAGACCGACCGACCGACCGACCGACAGACAGACAGACACATACCAGCCTTACCACGGAGGCTCCGAGAGATCAAAACACTGCCTCCATCTCAGATGCCAAAAAGGTTTGAAACCTGGATTTCAGCTGGCCTTGCTTAGACCCCATTCATCTGGAGAAGGTTTTCTAGGCCTTGCAGTCACCTGAAGACACAGATGCGATAACTGCTCTCCAAATATTGAACAACACAGATAATGTTCCCACACTGCATGGCTTAAACCTTTCCAGCCACTCCTGTCCACGGACCCATACACGAGCTGCCGAGTGAAAACAAAAGGACTTCGAGGAAGTTGATGGGAGTTGGTAGCGCACGCCATCTTCCATACCTACTCCTCCTTCTCCTCCTTCCCCTCTTCCTCATCCGACCTCCGCAGCTTCTTCAGATGGTAGATTTGCAAACGGGGTCGGGGACATCCCTCTCCCCACCGCAACCCTTCAGCTGTGGGAAAATACTTGAGACGTCAACCGGGGCGCAACCTTTGGTTTCTCCTCGGACAGAGAGTGTCGGCCAAGATAATAAACATCCCCAGAGTTTGGGGGCTTTGCCTCAAAGCATCAGGTTAATGCAGAGAGGCCTTGGCCATGAAATAGAAGGAAAACAACTCGAGAGAAACGCCTGCCAAAGGAAAGATGCACTGATGACTTGGTGATGGACGTCAAACAGACGGAGAGAGAGAGAGAGGACAGTTTGCCGTAGGAGAAGTAGTATTCAACACTGACCAGAGCAGGGGCACCTGCTCTAAAGAGTAACGCGAGTCTATGTACACCATTTATACAATCCATCACAGTTGACATTAGAAGGTACATACTGTATCACTCGTTTTTTGTCCACCTCTTTTGCCTCTACACTTTGTTCTCTTGTAATCCTGTTCAAATAAGAGAACCTTTGTGGCCAAGCAAAACACAGCTTTGTTGGATTTTCACTTTTTGCAATGTTCTCTCTCATGGTCTGACTTTTCTTCTGGATGGTTCTTATGAGCAACCATCTTTCTTTCTGGTAGGAGGACAGTTAATTTGAAATGGCTTCAAAGCTTCAGTACTGATGACATCTGGGCTCCAATGAGACCTTTGAGCTAGTTTAACATCATTTTTGTTTTGTTTGGACAGGTGAGTCAGAGTACGAAAAAAGGCTTTATGTTATTAATTAACATGTTAAGTAATTACTCTGTGTTCACAATTCCTCCTAAATAGTACTAACAAAGTAACTTATACTATAATTTAGCTATATGCTACATACTGTCTATCTTGGGGAAAAGAACATGCAGAAATTGATCTCTTGGATCTTATTGGACTTCTGTGCAAAAAGGTTGAATTTACGTAAATGAACAATTTCCCTACATCATGCCTTCAATCAAAATGTTGAGGATGTTTACAGTGGTGTAGTCCATGTCTATGTTGTCTTTGGCCAGAAACGTGGAAAATGTTAAATAAAGAAGTCCCTACCTCTACAGGAAATGTGGGAATGGTTTAACCAACATATCGAAATGTGTGGGAAGGATGTATGATAGTAGAGTTCATGCACGCACAAAATGCAGTATCCTTGGACGAGCATCTTGCATGCAGCACCACTCTTTGTTCTGTGAATGGTTTAGATATCAGATCAGACTCTTTAGTCTCCTAAGGCAAACATATGGTTTTATCTAAGCAGATGTGACATTATCATTTAAGGTCCTTTAGGGACATTAAATAAGTATGTCCTTTTTCGTGTTTATAAGGCCAGGAGGACTGGAAGATGAAAATGCAGCTCTTGTTTTTTCTTCTGTGATATTTGACATTCAAAAGTTCAAAAGTATAGTTTCCAGAGATACTTGGCAAAAGCATTTTATCGATTTTGTCAACTGAAAACTATTTCTAATTGCAAAAAGTAGCATTTCGCTAAATCAAGATAAATATCAGCTACTGAATCTCATTGACAAGGACATCTACAACTGACTAATCCCAACCCAAGCAATTCAACTCTGACATAAAGATATACTACTGACATACTTCCATTCTTCAACTGATTACCAATGCGATTTGTCTGGTTTACAGCCATGCTCTTTATGAAATAGACACGGAGACACAGGGAAAAGTTTCATGCCTTCTCTTGGCAGTGTGTGTTCTGCTAACCTAATGTATCAGCATGTCTGGAATAAAATTCGAATTCAAAAGTGTGGCTTTTCGATAAGACCAGAAATAATGACTTTCATTAAAAAGGGATGAGAAGCGAGGACAAACAAACAAAGGGAAGGAGGTGTAGACTGGTTCATCCTTTTCTCCTCTTGTTTTGAACACTCACATTTCAGATTTGGACTGAGACGAGAGGATGGAAGACAACTGGGGAGGACATGAGAGATGAGCAGCAGTTAGGAAAAACGAGGAGTATGTGTGAGATCAGTGGAGCTTCGTGTTGGGAGATGAGAGGATGTCAAACGAGAGAAGAAAAAACTAAGGTGAGAAAGACAATCTTGTCTCTAAACCATCTCCAGGCAAATAAGGTATTGTATCTGCTGTCTTGACTTTCATTTCCATTACATACACAGGCTGTGGCTCAGCCTGCCTCCATAGACCAAACACAGAAGGTAATTGCCGCTCACTTGCGGAGTCTGGCTTTCAGTAAATTGAAGGGCCCTTTAAAATGAGTATGAATCCATAGAATAACAAGTTCAGTTCTAACACGAGACATGTCATAACAGTTGTACCAAATTCAAGCGTTTCATGTCTTTGCAAAAGGGATCCTTTTTGCTGCTTGTGATGAGTTTTCCATAAGCTCCAGCAGCCAGTGGCTTACTGCATCCATCTCCCACAAATATTTGGACAACTCTGGGGCTTAAGGAGTGGAGGAACTCGGCTGGTGTGATGAATCTTAACTGTATGTACTCACATGACACATGATCTGCCAGGAACCCCATGCTCTACCAACTGCTAATCCTCACAACCTTGTTTATGGCAGTGCGATGTTACCATGACTTCAGATTGCTTCCGGTTGTCTAGTCCCTTTGCTGGTTGCCCAATGACGGCCATCTTTAGCTTGGCAAACCTCAGGCCTTCACTGACACTAATGATTAGCACATGTGTTCTGTCTTTGCAATGGTTAAAAAGACCTGAGAAAGAGTCGCAATTTCATCGCGGTTCATCCTTTACACACAGTCGAGTCCTAAAGATGTTTGGAACAGGAGTCCCTGTATAATTTGACACCGTACCCTCTGTGAGATTGTTAATGCTCGACAAGGCATTGTGGTTTTTCTAAATGAGCGTTCCCAGAAATAGTTGTCCCTGTCAGACAACTATGTGTCTGTAAAAGGAATTAAGTCTTCTAAAATATGGTCCTCAGGATCGGAACGAGGAAGGAAGAATGTACAATGTCACAGTGTATTTCATGGTTATCCATGCTAAGTCAAGGTGATTATCTGATCCAGAATTAGGCTACTGTCTGGGCAAATATATTATTTCAGTATGCTTTTTCACAAAAACTAAAATCAATTGTTTATGCTGCTTATTTGTAGCCTGGGAACCAGAATAATCTGCCAGCTCGTATTTTATTTGCTCGGGCAGATGTGTCTGGCCACCATCCCATTCAAACATATTTACCTCCGACCAGAATCTGGTCGGGCCCTTCACAACCGTTTATCTGATATGGGGTGGGTTGAATATGATGACTGCAGAGAAGTCAACGATGAACGAACCAACGTTACGTTTAGTTACTTTTAATGGTTGGATCTATCCAATTCCATCCATTTGCTTCCAGAGGCAGTTTAGTCTACACGCGTTGATAATGTCCCTTGGAAATCCAAACTGATCTGAGAGGTTGCGATGCCAGGCAAGCTTATTTGACCATAGCAAGTTCAGACGATGTGAATATGTTTTCAACGTTTGATGCTTGACAGGATTCACAGTCAGAAAACCATGTCTTATTCTAATATATTCATCATGTCAAGTTAAATACATTGAGATGCACCTCAAACTGAATTTGTAACAGTTATCTGAAAAACTATTAGTCTTTGGGACATATCTCATTAGGAATCTCACACTGAGTTTCATATGGTTGGCTCACACATCAAATCAGTCGCAGTGCACTACTCTCATTACTAATCTATTAACAGAGAGACGCTGAATATGTGGTTAGAATGATAGATTTCCTTCACGTCACTTTAAATAATGCCACTTTAGAGGTCAGTTAATTTTGAAGACATCTCTGCCAGGCTAATGATAGATTTTTTATCTAAAGTAATTAGATAAAGTTCAATAGTGCATCTAGCACAATATTATACACTAATCATCAACTACTGTGTATTTACGCCATAGCATGCACGTCACTGATGGTCGCAGTAAGGAATGCGCTGAGGCCTAGAACAGATGTAACCGAATGGAATTCATTGAACTCATTCCTCTGTATACTGCCCACCCGCACTTTCAAATTACTCGTTTTTCTGTGGCACAGCTGGCTAAAGTGGTGTTCATGAAAGAGTGTCAGAGTACCATAGCTCACACCCCTTTGTGGGTAAGAGATGGAGGAAGGGATACTGACATACCTATTGACTACAGTTTATATGTGTCTGTACTGAGCATTCAGTATTGCCTCTTTGAGAGATATGTTTGTGCTTGGAAATATTGGATGCCCTGGATGTCTGTAAATATTCTGCACTACATTACTGCATCTTGTACATTTGTATTTTTTGTCATATTTGTATTTTTTGTATTTTTATATTGTAAATTAGGCAACTTATATTTTATTGTATATTTTATTTTAAGTATAATTCCACTTTAGTATAGATAGTATAGTTATATAGTATGGATATTTAGTATAGACAGTCCACATATTTAAATTTAAGGATACTATATGTTTATTGTATGCACCTTCCTGCCAAAGCAAATTCCTTGACTGTGCAAACTTTCATGGCCAATAAATCCCTTTCTGATTCTGATTCTGATTCTGATGACCAACTGTCATTTTTGGCACCTTGGAAAGAATGTCTGAAGCCAGTCAAAGCTTTCTGTGACACAGCAACTAATCACCCAATCACATTTGCACATTCTATAGTGTGAGTCCGCAATTTGTGCCCACATTTGCAAGTTACCTTTTTCTGTGAGCTACACGATGTATGTCGGTGAATGCTTTGAAAACATGCACACCATCATCCCATTACTTTGGCTGTATATCTGAAGAAATGGAACTAACCCAAAACTGAGTACGTTCACAGCCTTGTGAATAATTCAACAGCCATTTTACTGTAAATTATTCCTATCTCGATAATACAAGTAAATTGCAAGTTGAAACACTAGCCAGCGTTTTAATTACTTTTGCGAACAGAGTAAGGACAATGTTTTTAGGGACATGCCCTACAACTAGGGGGTTGGGAGGAGCACTATGCATACATGTATCAAAAGTGGGTTAGGACTGGAAAAAAGTCAACTTTGGAACCATTGTACGGTAGGCAGGATCCAATGGCTTGTCAACGGTAGAGGATCATCCTTCTCAGTACCCTGTGATTTGCACGTTTCTTCTTGGTAATAGAGTAGTCACTAAAGGACTTCAGAAGTCTGGAATGGTGAGAAAACCTGAGTCCGCAATTACCTTAATGAGCATGTAGATTTTTTATTTATTTCAGTCCACATGAACATCAGACATCAAACGCTAAGTCTTAGCAGCTGGCTTTGGTGAAATGCTCTCCAAAACAACAGCTGTTTTTCTACTAAAATGTTGACTTATGAGTCTGTTCCTTAACCATGTAATCAAATCAATGATTGGTTTGACATTGAAGATGGAGTGAGTGCTTTCAGCTATTATACTTGAGTATATATCATGCATCGTGTAAATATATCAACCCCAATTTCTCCTCCAAACGTAAGAGAACAAATCAATAGTTCGCAGGAACACACGGGGACAAAGGGAAATATGTGCCCTGTCAAAACACAAAAACTACTAAGGAGGATTTTCTTTCACACAGTTGCATGCTGTGCTCCACGCACTGTATGAAATAAAATATATATAAAATGAAAAAAGTGCATATATTATCTTTTCTCAATTGGATTATTTCTGGAATCCTCTGGTTTAATTTGATTTTGTTAAACTAATCCCATTAAACAAACCTTGTTGTTTCCTTCCTGTTGGATCCTTAACTGTTTACATTGGAAATACCCTATCTCATTTATTTAGCCATGAAACTAGTCGGTCTTTTTTATTTTCTGTTGCTATGGCCACTCAGCCCATATCGGCTGCCTTTCTCAAAGTGACCCGCAACACTTCCATCATCGCGATGGCAATCCTGCTTGTTTCACCCTTGGCTTGTCCAAGAGAACTGACCCATTGGGGCTTGTTATAGTTCTGTTTATTGGTAGCTCTGTGGGTGCCAGTTGAAAGTGTTACAGTGTGTGCTAATCAATCTCAACAAGGGCTGTGAGTGTGTCAGTTGACAAGGAGATCAGGGCCATCCATACCTCACAACTTTGGGGACAGAGAAGCAGACTGCCTTGAGATGAACTATATCCCATTACAACTCTCAATAGGTGTCCAGCAATTGGGAGGAAACGTATTCCATATATGGCACAACTTCCTTTGAACTATGATGTTTAAATGACTTATAATCGGTTTGCATATTGGAATGAAGATGAAATGTCATTGTCACAATATTGTGTTCCCCTGAAATTGTATCCGCCTGTCAGTGATGTCTCACACACACACACACACACACACACACACACACCACACACACACACACCACACACACACACACACACACACACACACACACACACACACACACACACACACACACACACCAGTCAGTGATGTCTCACACACAAGGCACATCAAACAAATCACCCCCTAAGAAGGGATAAAAAAATACACAAAACAAAAATTAAGAAACTGATATGAAAATCAATTGATGTGGATCTGTCTGGTGTCAGACGAAGAGAGCCATCTCGACA
This sequence comes from Mallotus villosus, assembly GCA_903064625.1. NCBI lineage: Eukaryota > Metazoa > Chordata > Actinopteri > Osmeriformes > Salangidae > Mallotus > Mallotus villosus. Next base: position 116,248 of record CAEFZP010002247.1, read on the forward strand.
TGTCTGCACTCATTAACGCAATGCCTCTGCAGGCCGTGGATTGATATCCGGCACTTATGTTGATTTACAATGGTGCAGCCTCCGATTACTCTTAGCTCCAGTGACCATTATGGTGTGTTTGAGGCTAATGCACGTAATACAGGGTGATTGCTCACCTTCAGCTGGTTATTGGTCGTAATTTTAACCACCAAATGTGCTCGAGCTACAGCTAAGGTGGGGAATGATGCCTTGTAATATTTAATGACTTAATTGAAGTTACACATGTCTGATGCAAGCTGTGTGTGTGTTTTATTTGAAAGAACCAATGGCCATCCAAAATCACCTCAGAGGTGAATTAAATAAATAGGCATTCCATCAGACGTCAACACCTCCATCCAGTTACGCACACAAAATGCCCCAAAATATGTATTTTTTGCATAATGTTAAACCGTCCGGATTAGTCATTATCTTCCCCCAAAAATGATGCAGCAGAAAGACTTATGTGCCCACTAAATCCTCAAAACTAGTTTTTCAACTGCATCGTACACGGATGTGGTCCTTATCGGAAAATAAACAATCACTTTCAAGATGCGAACATGCTCAAGGCACAATCCCACAATATCGCACATGATACATGTACATTACAGTGTACAGTGACGTGAATGGGGATGGCTTGAGAGCATGTGTTGATGGGGGGGGTTATAATACACTCAACAACTACATAGCTGCTAATTGGGGCCAGATGTTTTTGGAGGATTCATGATGACTAACATGAGGCTGAGAACTACATGAAACCATTTTTGGCTTTCCATCCCAGCATATTCATCATCGTTTGATTCCGTGGCTCTGCTAGGGAAGAGGGTTTTTTCCTGATATGGTTATTCAGGTGTGAAGGCTCTATGCTCTATGTAAGCAGTATACTTTGCTCATGCTTTGACTGGACCAGTGGTCTTCAACCCTCCAACACACCTGATTCTAATGACTGGTCGTTAGAAGCCGATAACTACTATTCATTAGAATCAGGTGTTGGAGCAGGGAAACATCTAAAACATGTAGGACAGTGAGTCCTGAGGACCAGAGTTGAAGACTGGACAAGATGACAATGTTATGATTGAGCCAAACGTCAAGCAATCCCAACTCTGACCTCGCATAGCCACGCAGTACAAATGTACAATTCATTTTCAAGTACTCCAACTGAGTAGCTTTGTGTGTGAACACTTTATTCAAATGAATGCTTGAGAGCAGCAAAGCCGTTAGTTCTGGCTCTCTATTTAATCAAAGTGTTGAAAAGTTGTCATCTCCCACAGTCCTCCCAAGTTCTTGGATTTACACAAAATCATTAAAAACTGGAATGTTTGCCACCTCATTTTTGTCATAGCGATAACAGAGTGAAATTCCACAGGGATCCATTCAAATAATGCTCTGTAATCCCTCTCCATTCAGTTTGTAAAGTGTAAATCATATTCATCAAGTCTCTGTAAACTTAATTTCCCCACCCTGAGACTCTAGCATAAAGTGTGTTAGCTTTCTGGGATGGACTGATTCACAAGACAAACAGAATCAAATCCACACTTGGCTCACACACCTTATGGACCTCCCTGATCTGCTCTCAATACCTTTAAGCAACCGCAAACTCACCCGGATCCAACGTTCCAAGTCCTCAACCCTCAGACGAGTCACTTCATCAAGCCAAAGACTCAGGTGAGGAGCATGATTAGGCCACACAGAGATCTCAAGCATCAAGTATGTATTGTATATGGTCAGCGCTGAGTTTATAGTATGACTGAGTTTCTTACTAGCACCTCATAATTGAATCTTGTACATGCTATTGCTGTGCTGTCAACTAGCCTACTTTACATCATGTTTACACACTTGTTGTGGTCCCTGTGATGAAGAAGAAGAAGAAATGCTTGACGTGCATTCATAGAAGATGTATGAATGCCGAAGAGCACTTTTGGTGTTTTGGCATACTGTTCTGACGCAAAGAAGCAGAGCCTCTTTGCAAGTCGTGTCACATCCTGCGGTGTGTGTCAGTTTGACACCGTGGAGATCTATCTGAGAGAATCTGTAAACAGCACACAGGGAAGTGAGTCATATACACACATACACACCCGCCAGCACACACACACGCACAACCTTGTACACCCTTTTCCATGCTAAGCTTGTACTTGCACTCCCTCATCCTGTCCGTTGGATTAGGTCCTGACAACGACCACGACATGTGCTGGCACTCGAACCGGTTCCTGACAATCTACATGCACAGACGATTAATCAGGAGGCAAGGAGTTCTCAATCTCTCGGTTTCTTTCTGCCTTCTCTTCTATTCATTCCTTATGTCATCTACCAGCTTGTATAATTCCTAAATGCATGCTGAACTGTACATAATTGAATGCTTCTTCTACATTGTGACTTTGTCTCCCAAAACAACCTCAGGTAAAACCATTTTGCCCAGAAAATCTATGAGGACCAGTGTTATGTTTTCACTGACATGCTATTGAAAACAGCTGCCACCTCGTCATCAGAGTTGATGGTACCTTTCAATAATTCAAAGGGCCAACGTAATGTCAAATCATTTCCGGTACTTTCTGAGAGGAGAAGTAGTTAATTCAATAGCCAAGCACAATGGAAGGATAAAATACAGTATTTATGAAAAGGCGTTACCTTGACAGGTCAAAATGTTTGACGTGGTTTCTTAATAGCGATGCCAGTTCCACCCATCATAAAATGTGTCAGAGTAACTCACAAAACAGCCCTAGATGGAACCGGAAAGTGCTGTCATGGCAACCACTTCAAGAGAGGTCTCACTCTGGGCGGCCCTTTTCAAATTGAAAGTTCATGGAGACAAATTCACATCACCATTTAAATTCTGTTGGGGAGCGTCGATGAAACGGCACACATTGTCTGTGTGTCAAGCCTCCGTTTAAAAGTTAACAACGACCGCTAAGGCTATCGTTGTTTCCTCAGCGGCGACCGCTGGTATCCATAGCCACCAGTTGGACAGTTATTTGAGCTTCATTTTTCTTTTCACATGCATTACTAGTAAGGCACATTCTGATACTCAGAATTGCTTTGGCTTTGTCAAATTCAAAGGCAGTTATTTTCAGGAGTATAATTATTCCAGTTCGTTTCATTCAAGTGGCACGCAAGCACAGAGACAGCCTATCCACCGGTCAAATCGGAGAACAAGTTAACCAGCATTCACCACAGAACTGATGCAGAGAGCAATGCAGTAGGAAGCCAACACAATCTGTTCCTTCATTGAATCCATCCAACCATGTCACTCCTTCTATTCAATCATCCCGAACGCCTACTCTGCCAGTTTAGGAAGTTTGCACAATATATTTGGCATAGATTTAATGGTGTCTTTGTGCTTAACTTTCTGGATGCTCTTTACCGGTTGCATTTCTGAGCTTTGAGCCATATTATGATCTTTAGACATTTAATGTGTTCGCATGGTTACCATTCTTGATTGTTGTTTCATCATTGTGAAAGATGTCTGTTTTGCTTGAAACATGTTAAGCCAATCAACAGGACCATGAAATTAATGGTATTTGTAATACAATATGGTTCTTGGCCTCTTACCAGTAGATAGATACAGCATTGCAATGCTTTAAACACATTGTAGTGGATGTAAATTGTAACTGATACTTGCACATACATTTCTTCGGGATTCATAAATTAATTATTGAACAGAGTGTGTAATTACCACTAAAGTGAGAATCAAGATTGATTCAGCAAATCTCACACAAACATACTTTACTGTGCGTTTGCCCCCTTACCTAGGCAATATGACTCACCTGGGGTGCTTTGATGTTGACATGGTGCTGATTGGAGTACTTCACGCATCCCACGCCCTATTCCTGGCTTCCCAGCACTGTTCCCAGCATGCCGGTGATCTGTCTATAAGTAACCTGCCTCAGCCCACGTCCCTATTGATGGCATGAGCTTTTTTAGTACAACCCTCCACCATCACCGCCCCTAACACTGCCAAAACCACAGACAGAGGCCCACACATGCAGACACACAACTGGAAATTCCAATGTCTGTAAATAAAACTGAGGTGAGAAACGTATTGCCAAAGAGCCATAGTGACAGTCATCAGTGTCACAAAGACCAGGGGGGACAGAGAGAAGATGTTCAGTCAGCACACATGGGGAGAAGCAGAATTAAAGAGAGTGAGAGCCTAGAGACATCTCCTTTCTAACAGATGGCAATAGAGAGACTATGATCAGCTGACAGTGAGAGGACAGTTTTTTTCTACCTTTAGCAACTTTTTGAGGGGGGAACTTTCTTTTCATACACTACACACCAAAAATCATTGGAAACATTTCTTTCAAAACCTTTTTCGAAAATATTGTTTAAACCTTTCTTAACAAAAAATCCAAACTTTTGGGGGATTTCTTTTTTTTACCTTTTTGTGTCACACACACATGACACAAATAGGCCTTCATATACTAGCTTACGTTTGTTGTGTGTGATAGCACAGAAAAATGTAAGTACAGAAACAAAGTTGTATTTCGTTACTTCCAATCTCTGGGATCTATGCATCTTGGTTTGCAATGGATTTTAAAACAGGTTAACTCAGGGATTGTGAAACTTATCAGGAAGTGACATGTGTTGAATGTAGCTCATTTATATGCATGGAAAAGGGCGTGGAACATTGTACTCTGATGACATGTAGGGCACCCGTTGTGTATATGTGTGTGATTGAATCTGCGTGAGAGGGAGAAGATATACATCTGTATGAAGATGAAAGGTTGGGATATGGTACCTGTGGGTGTTTATTGATGGGTGAGGAAGGCCGTACATTGTAATGTGTCAGAGAAATCTCAAGCTATGTGAACAGCGTGTAACAGGGCTGGCATGCCAAGAGAAAACCTCCAAGTACACCTCACGGTTCACCTCTCTCTCTCTCTCTCTCTCTCTCTCTCTTACCCTCTCAGTACACTGACTGATCAACATAAGCTCTTCTAGTGAGTCCTTCCAGAAAAGATCATCAAGCAGAATCTCTTACATGAAATAATCATGTAAATAACAGGGATGTTTTAGTAATCCCCCATGTTACTCGGATGAGTCAGATGTGAGGAAAGAAAGATTCATATTTTAGGACTATTGGGATGTCTTTATTGAGCTTGTCTCTCAGTTGGTCCCCTGACTCGATGGATGCCTCAGATTGAGAACACCGCAACAAAAGCATTAGCTCTCTTCAGACACGCCTGACAGACAGATGGCCTGTCTCCTTGCGAGGACCCCGCTGTGCTGTTCTGATGTGCCTGATTAAAAAGCTGATTTACATCCTGGTGCGTCACAGGGATAACATTTTCTCCACCAAGAAAGAGCAGTGATTTAGTGCAATGGGGCACTTTTGTATGTTCGTTCACAGAACCTGAGGTAAAGAGCTTTCTTTTCCCCCTGTCTATGAGTCTTGCTGAACATTGGTCCATTACACAAGACAGCCTGCAGCCTGAATTACTGGAGACCTCACTTTATTCTGCAATAATTTGGCTGTGAAATCATACTGTAAACTTTTAGCAGTTAGCACCATATATCCTTTTTAGTCCAACTCTAATGTCAAACTAATGTGGGTCTTTATATTTTCTGTGAAGCTTACTTCAACCATCACATTATTCAAAACTATAGGTAGACATAACAGAGACTGTGTAGATGAGCGTTAGCTGTGTTTTACTCCCTCTGACCTGAATACTGCAGAAACTAAATAAGGGCTGATGTTGGTATTAATAAATCATCTTATTTGTTTTAGCTTGGTGTCTCAACCTGTTCAAGTGACAAGATTAAAGATTGTTGTGCATACATGGTCTTTCACTGTATGTATCTTAAGTCCAAAGAGGAGCATGTCATGATTAAAGTAGAAAAGCCTACAGCAGGCTACGAAAAATGATGTCAGAGGATCGTGGTGAGAGCATGAGGGGGCACAGTTGTTGTTGACCTGAAGTTTAAGCAGTTACAACTGATTACAAGAGACACTGATGAGTTGCTATGGGCAACAGTCTGAAGTGCAGAGTAATCAAAGCCTCATTAAAAAATGATTACATAGTGTACAGGAAACAACAGGAAAACCCAATGGTAGGAACCTGCCCGCAGGCATTTGCATGCCTTTTTGGTATGATAACACCTGTTTTATAGATGAAATACTCCCAGGTCCCAATGAGAGAGAGAAGTTGGCATTCCTTACGTTCAGGTGGCATGGTGACCTTGAATACCCTGCTGAGTTTAGGCTCGTTAGTTTGAGTGGATTGTCCCCAGTGGAGATTAAGCTGCCTACAAAAAAATGTATTGATGGTAAAATTCAAGCCAGAGGGCTTGAGATACACAAGCCAGAGGTCTAGGACACTTGTAACCTTCCAGCTTTTGTTTCGGCACATAAAGTTTTATTGAGCTCCTTCCTGCTTCCCTCGGAGTGCTGGAACCCTTCACGTGATGTTACTGCTTCAAACAAATAAGCTTAATGGCACAAAATGATCCAATTCCATTTGGAGTGCCTGCAGAGGTGGCTGCAGTGTGTGTCCTTTGTTTGAACAAAAGTATGATGAATGCAGTACAATAATTGTAAGTAACCAAGTAAACATCTCATTTTAAAAAGTAATACATAGATGCAATGTGTGACAGTGAAAACTGTTGAGTAGTATTGTTAATGCTTATGCAATTCTAGACACTTTGTATTTTCCAATATTTATAGATCTGGCTTTGTATAACCATGTTTCTTTATTCTTAAAGTTCATTGTTTCTTTCTTTTTACAGTCGAACAAACACCTCAGGAACCCAGTCACTGTGTGTAATTAAATGCATCCTGCAGAATTCTTCTGCACCTTAAGACCATGAGGGCTAAGGTGTAACAGGTGTTTGCACAAGGCCTGTGTCTGAGGTGAACCGAGTCAAGCAGCTAGTGGAGTTGAAGAATTTAATAAACGAAACGTCTCGTTCTCACTTTGAAAGGATTTCCTTCAGGATGGCTTTTATCTCTTAGGCACCAAGTGATCCAAAAGAGAATCCCCCCTCTCCCTGCCCATATACTGTGTGTGCTGTCTGTAGAGGCTAAGGCTTTGTTTTCAACTCAGAGTACGGTTTAAGAATAATGTGTCTGTGGATCCACAATCCCGTCTTGTCGCTCAGCCACCATTGAACTACCAGTCCTAATTACAGTGAAGACAGTGGCCATAACACTAACAATGCTACATATTCGAGAAATAATTATTTCCCATCTGTCTGCTAGTTCAACCTAAGAGTCATATATTAATATTTCATATGTTCTCCATCTCTTGCATTCTGGTCACATCCTCTTTGCAAGCAATCAGTGAAAAGTAACATCCTCTGGGGAGGCAGCATTTTGTACTACTCTACCTGCTCACCCCATTCTCTATCGAGGGACCATTTCCCAAACAACACTCTATTTGTTAAGGTGTTTACTGTTCACTGGGAGAAAGGCCAACTGTTAGCCTCGGGTGTTTGTTTACACTGAAGCTGTCCATCGTCCCCTGGCGGACCAACTCCTACAGGATGCCTGGGTGACCCACTTGGGGGGGGGGAGGTCATAGGTCAAGTCAAAGCTTGTGGGAACTCATCCTCAGCAAAGCATTCCCTTCCTCTCAGATCACATTACAGAGATGACTGGAAATGTAATTTGCCGTGCGGGGGTTCCACTGGAGCTGCACCCTAACGCAACTGAGGCTCTCAACGAAAAGCATTTCACCTGTTTTTTTTAGGAAGTTAGCGATGGTAGTTCATGGTATTTAGGGTTAAGGGTATTTCTACGGTCTACTGTCTTTCGTTCGACTGAATTCCTCTGTGACAGAGAAAGAGGACCATTTGTGTCACCACGCACCCCCTTCTCAACCTAACCAAAATGATAGATCCAAACTATTTAGCATTTGAAAATTCTGTTCACAACATGGAGCAACAACGTCGAATCTCAACCCCGCTGCCCCTCTCTAAATGAGCATTCCTTTCTTCTGTTCACAAGGACGGGAATCTGGTCTCACGTTCAAATGATTGTTGACAGTAACTGTATTGTTGTTGCTCCTTGAAATCCCGCCATCTTTTTTCTACCGAGCCTTTCTGCTTCCCTGTCAGAAACAAAAGAGGCTCGGTCGAGGCTTTCCTTTCACCAGCATAAAAGAATCATAAATGAGATCTGTGGCAACACAATGTCTGAAGATGATTAGTGTTGTTCGACAACCTGCCTGTAAAATAGCCATCGGTCATCATCGGAGAGATGAGAGTTGATCTAGGGAGATGAGGAATCTAAGTGACATTTATTCAGTTCCTTTCATTCATCAAATATTAATTTGCTTGAGCTTTAGTTTACCTGCTGAGTCCAACATGAAGAAACAGGTCCTAGGTTCTTTCCCCAGGTGGTGCGCATTGGTTAGTCTTGTTGTTCTACTTGGCCTGGGTTATTCTTAGCTGTTAGTTGACTTATTCTGTATTATTTAATATTTCAAACGTGTATTTATATTCTCGGCATGGTCGCCAATTATAGTTATTATTATTAGGAAACTGTCAAGAGAAGCAGAAAGAAAAATTCCAACCTGTACCTGTTCGAAGTGGCAAATGGACCTGACACTTGAAACTCGATCAGATCATTGAAGCAGATAGACATGTTGCATGGATAGACATGAACGCTGTGACTTCCATGTATTTCTCTCCAATCAGGCTTGGTACCAACAGGAAGGCCTACAAGCTTCACTTGATATCCTCCCCTGCTGAGTCCTGAAGGCATACCTGTTACATTAGCCTTACATACTTTGTCTTCTTCTGTCTTAATGATACTTCAAACGCGGCTGGTCACGCACTCAATCAAAACTCATGATTGTATTTTTGCCAGTACTGTTACACAAACAATGTCAGAAACTAGTTGAAAGGCCTCCGTGCGTTCCTGTATTTGGAAAACTTGAAAATTACACAGAAAGTAAAGAAGACTAATGAGTGTGTTGGGTGGAGACATGCCAGAGGCGTTGTTTGGCAGAGGACACTTGGCTATTATGGGATGCTCTCTGTCTCTACTTTTTAATACATCGGTCACTTCACTATCAGGATGGTTGATTATTGCGCAAGCGGCACATTGAATTAACTAAGCTCCAAAGTCGATAGAATAACAGGTCAAAGCTGTTTTTAGTGTTTTTTCCCCACTTCTGAACCTTTTGGTTTGATTCCTGACACCTGCAAGATAAGCAGTGAATCATGAGAACTGAAGAGCTTCCAGACTCTTATTAGCTCAAAATCCCAGACTACACTAACAAGCTCATGCTGTGTGTTATGGGCTAACTTTGGACAGTGTAGCATCATACGTGTTTGACGGTGCAATTTCACTGTTCATTTTTACTGTTCTTTACTGTATCAAGAATGTTTTAAATAGTAACGACAAGTAAGATATATGTTAATTTACTTTGCCCACCTCCAATATATCATAACAGTATTTAAATAAAGTTCACTGGACAACAATGTATTCATTTAAAAGACATGTTTATATAATACATCATACGGCTCAATGGGGTTTTGAACTTATGACCTCTTGAATTGCAGTCAGAACCTTTAACCACTGAGCTGTACCCTGCAATTTCTTTAGGCACGGTAGGAGCCAAATGGACATTGTCACACTTTACTTCCTGGTCACATTTCACAGATCCCTGTGTCTGACAACACTCCCGTCGCTCTCTCTCCCCTCCTCACTTTGTATCTCTGTAATCACTCCAACTCCCCACGGAGTGACATCATAATTAGTACAGTAAAAGTGACAGTGACGCGTGAAACAACACCTTCCCTCCAGCACTGACACGCCAATATTTACCACGTCAATCAGCACACATTGAGCCATGGCTGGTGGCAGTGTGTGTGTGTGTGTATGTGTGTGTCTGATGCAGGAACTCACCATTCTGTGCCTGAGTGAGTACTACTGAGGAGAGAGATGAGGAGGAGAGGGGGATTATATCACTTTGGTGCCGAGACAGCTGATTAGACAGTGATTTAGGCGTCTTCATTACACAGATGGCAGGTGCTTCACCAGCTCTCTCTCTGCTCTTACTCGTGATAATAAGCCCGGGCTTGAACATAGGACTCTATAAGAGCTGAGAACAGGGTTGAGTGTGCGACCATCTGTATGCGGTCACCGCGCGATGCTTGGCACTGACGACCAGGAAGGTGTATTGTTATTAAAAGCTCTGCCATTGGCAAAGGCTGCTCTGCCTTCTCTTGAGAACCTCCTGCATTCCTTGCTGAGGGTTTTCATCTTTCATCTGAGCCAGAAGACTTGTGCTCTCTGAACAGAGACAAGTTTGTGAAACCGCTTTGCTTATCTGTATGAAAAAGATAAAGTGAGTAAACAAGTTCTATGGGCGTATGTTAAGCCCTCTGTGACATTGCTTGTAAAAATACATTTTTATTCGATTTGGCATGTCTCTTTCGAACAATTTATATGATAAGTCTCTTTTCATTGTCGTCAGGTAAAGGAAAGCCAGAAATGTATTACTGGGTCTGAGAGAAATTTGGTGCAATGTGAGTCTAACCAGCAGCAAGCTAGCACTGCTGGCAGTAAACACCTACAGTATATGGTCCCTCATTCACCTTCTACCCTGACAGTTATCTTTCTGCTGTTGGTCATACAAAGCCAGAACAGCAATCTTGCTATACAATAGTTGTATCTTGGACAGTGGCGAGGAGACTTTAATAAATAAAGTTGTCTCTCCCTCCCTCTCACTCCCCCCTCTCTCTCCCTCTCCCGTGACTCTTTAGATCAGTCTAGACTAACTGTGAAGTGACGTAGTCACGATCAGCAACACCGTAGTTTCGTTGTTTTCCCCATCTTTTATACTTCACTAATCATCACAATTGTAGATATCTTGGTCAATTCAACCGAATGACGCTGGCCGTACCTGTGCGTCTCTGCATTGAGCGGATGCGTCTGCCGTCCGGTTCTTAATAACTGTAACCGGTTTCTTATGTAACACAGCTGAGCTCAGGGTTAACACTGATTACTGTCAACCCCATCACGTCCTGCCACGTCCATCAATTCCCTAGCTGTCATCTTGCTGACCTCCATATAATTTCTATATTTTGTCATATAGTGCATAGAAACGATGGAATGGAATACACACATCCATTACACGGTGATACAGATTTTAACGATAGCATGAAACCTTGGTATGGATTTGACTGATAAAGTTTGAAGCCACAGAGGTCTAATTTAGCAGGTTTTTAGATAAGTCAAACTGATTAGAAAACATTAAATTGGAAAAATGATTCTCACGCTCGGATAAAGAGGTTTCAGATATCAGTGGCTCGAGCTGCTGTAAGTGAAGAAGAGATTTTGTGTGTCCAATTACTTTTTTTATTTTAACATGCAGCAATCTGTCTGCGTTCCTGATTGCAGTGCCGTTGGCCTCCAAGGCAGGGTAGAAACTGTGATCACCAGCAGCTGTGCATTCTGCCTGTAAAGTACATAATGACACATTTTACTGTTTGTGATCACATTCATGGAAGGAAATGCCAGGAGAAAAAAAAACGTTCAACTGTTCCAACCTCACAGCGACTATAGTACGTTTCTGGAGCATCGACTGGAACCCTTCTTGATGCCTGTGCTTGCCTGACTAAATCCATAAAACATAACACGGTGACCAGTGTACCATGTCCTTTGATTCCTACTGAAACCAGCACACATTTCCACCCTTCAATATAATAACTTGAATGTATTGAGGCAAAACCTTTCAAAGAAAGGACACAAAAAATACATGAAATGCTTGGAAGCTCCCTGTGTTTCAATTTGGCTGCATGTTTCAGTTGAATTCATAGCACGTTGTCAGAGTTTGAATTATTTTATTTCACTGATACACACAGAGCTGGATGCCCTAACAGTAAAGTACTAACACTGGTCCAGTTTTCTTGCAACATTCACACGATTGATTCTCCAATTAAATATTTGATGTGGAGTTTCAATATCACAAATGTATCTTCCTTTACACAGATCAAAGCAATGGTTGTTCAGGTTTAAAGATTGCCCTGTGAACATGCCAGGGCTTGTTAAGGTTCGTTCTATTAGATTCATTGAGATCTGGATAAAAACATATTTTAGTGGAATGCAATTGCCTTGACTGAAGTTAGATATACATTTTCACTTAAGAAAGGCATGAAACTTTGGAGGTATTGGGGTTGTGTATTGGGGTGTTTGGGGTGTGTGGTACACAGGTGTGTATGTGTACACTACACACACAACAAAACATACATCCAGTGTGCTGACTTTCGCTTCGTAATTCTCAAATTATATTCAGGAGCAGTTGAGTTCTATTCATTCACACCCCATGAAAAACTAGACATACACACATTCCTCTTCCTACCGGTTTACCAGTCCTCTAATTCAATTTCGACTCAAACCACCTTCACTAAACAGAATTCCAAAGCCAGTTGGTTCTGTACTCCCACTCCTTCGTCCTAACTGTCCCCCTCTCTTGAAATCCCTCCTGTTTTCACATTCTAAACAGCCAGAAGCTCTCTGTAATCGACCAAGACGTTGAAGCACAATCCCATCAGACCATCATACAGGAATGAGAGAGGAAGATTGCCAGTTGGTTTTCCTACGCCCACCCCAGCACAGAAACCACTGCTCTTTTATTTTTTTTAATCCTTGCACTCCTCCGACAGCCCTTTTTGTCCCTACCCTCGAGGCCCATCCATTAGTTTCAATTAGCGCCCCAATTGTCAAATCAATAATTCATAGCTAGGTGGGCCTCTGGGTAAAGAGGCTGTATCAGCTTCAAAAAAATCAGCTTTTGGTCTCTTTCATTTGTGTGTGTTTGTTGGTGTATTAATTACACTGCACCATGGTAACCTCTTAGGGTTCTGTAATGAGGAGAGACCATGATTTATCGGTTGAAAACACAGATAATTTTGTGTTGTCAGTGAGCAAAGAGGCTAGCACTGTTCCAAGCAACTGTCTATGGTTTGGTTTTGGGTAGATACGTTTAATTTGCGTTTCAAGTATCTTTGTTGGACGAGGAGAGAAGGTGAATTTTGTAGACCGTGCACAGACAATGAAAACCGAAAAGGAACACTGGTCTTTGATACAGAACCAATGTTATGGTTCATCAGAAGTTCCTGTCCCCAAGCCAAAGGAACACAGTATTCAGTCGATGAAATGAGTTCTGAAGTCTGTGTCAGCAAGACCCTACTGCATTCAACAGAGTTCCAGTTCCATCCGAACTCGAGGTATGGCTGAACCCAAGTCCTTCATCCCCTCACTTTCCAATTCCAATTCGTGCTCTCGTTCTCGTTCTGATGTGTGTTTTTCTTCCCTTCATGTCCTTCTCTAATCCTGGGGATAGATGGAGCTGAAGATGGATGGCCTGTCTGTCTCTCGTCTCCCCCGCTGGTATGTGGATCATAGCGATCATAGCGATAAGCACGACTCTCACTGAGGTGCGGAGCTAAGGCCTGGGAGGTTAGGGCTACGGTTTGGCCCTTTCCCCCAGTTGATGTTGGCTCAGGGGGCCATCTCGAATGGGCTCCAGGGATCTACGGGGACTCTGAGAAGCATGCTGGAGTCCACACAGACATATCCCCAGACACATAGTTGAGCATTTGTTAAAACCTGATATGATGATGATGATGATTTTCTTTCCTTCGCGCCATCATTAACATTGAACATAACTCTTTTACACACGCACAAACACACGCACAGACTCCACTGTTCCGGCTTTTGGTTTGAAACCTAACCAGGAGCAGGAGGTACCTTGAGGACACTGGTAGAGCTCCAAAACACACAGTTTTGCCTATAAATCTTTGGTAATTAGTAAACTACAACACAATTGGAGTTTACCACAGGACTTTCGAAGGTTGGTTGGAAACCACTGAACTCTGTCAGAAAGGCCCATGCTACAAGCAAAGGAACAAGAACTCTTTACAAATCTATTCCTTTGAACTCCCAAATACTTTTGAATCTGAAGGAAACAATCCTTCTGTTCTACAATTGCTGGCAACCAGCTGAGAAGCTTTAGATAGAGTATCTCCTGTACCTGCTCCATTGAGGAATTACAACCTGAACAATTAAAGTTGGGGTTAAGTGTGGGTTAGAACATTTTGAAAAAACTCTATATATAAAACAGCTATATTCCACTGATAAGCCATGTTACAAGTTTCAACAACACAGTGTCATTTATCTGTACAGGTGTCTATGTGTATAGGAAGATGAAGAAACCAGGGCACTAAACCAAAAGAGTTGTTTGGGGAACACAGGGACACAGGCACAACTACCCCTCTCCCAACTTGTCACTCCCCATCACTTTAATAGCCCCTAATAGAGTCTGACAGTCTGGCGATAACAAGTGTTACTCACACCAACTGCCGCTTAATTAGTTATGAAAGCATGGTGCAATGTCTGCCTTGTTAAGAATGAGCATCATAGGACAGTGTAAGTGGCTTGGCATTAGAAGATGCAAGACTGAACACTGGAATGGAATTTCACATTAATGGCAATTATGAACTGAGCAAGTGTGGAACAAATAAGTCTATGGTGATGTTTATTATTTAGAAGCATAGAGTTATGATCAATCTAAATGTGTTTAGGTGATTAGGTGTTACACGATGCGAAACTTGACACTGAAATTACACTATTATCCTGATTGGCTGAAAATCCAGAAACCTATCTGTTTTCTGATTGGCCCAAACAATCCTGTCTTGTGATCAGTCAAAAAAAACGATTTCAACATCTGTTCTGTACTTAAAGGAAGTGCGTGTCTGTGTGTGGTGTTCGTGTGTGTGAAATCCATAAATGAAGCTTGACTTGTTCATTGACTCAGTAAAGCCTATTCCTAGAAATGTGGGCAATGTGGAGTTATTTTTAGGCATACTAAGATTATATTTTTTCTACATTAGCTTCCCAGAGTCTTTCTACATTCATCCCCCAAATATTCTCTGTTTTCTTCATATTCATCTGATATTTATTGAGCCAAATGTTGCTATTCACGAAGGGTAACCATCCTTTCCAGTGGATTAATTACAGGATATTTATAGATTTGCATGCTCAATTGAGCAGCTCTGCGACATGAAAAATATCCACTGTTGCTGGCATCTAGCTCATTTGTGATTGGTCGTATTTATCTGGGCGCCACGGCGGTTGCTTTTTTGACCGTGTCATTAAGAGGATTATATCACCTCATCAGACCTCATCTTTCTCTCGCCCTCCTTGGATTAAACATGTCAGCCTTGACATTTTCTCTGTTTTTTTCGATCCACAATCTTTCTGTGTTCATCGTCTCCTTCTCCTTTATTATCTCCTTCTTCTTTTCCCACTCGTTCTTTCTTCATCCTCCCCTCCTTTCCCTACTTTCTCATAGTATTTTGGCCTGAGGCACGATCTGCAAGAGTGAGACAGGAAGTAGGAGAAAGATGAGTCACACAGACTCAGAGAGAGAGACAGAGAGAGACAGAGAGAGAAAGAGAGAGAGAGGGGGAGAGAGGGAGAGAGGAAGAGAGAGAGAGAGAGAGAGAGAGAGAGAGAGAGAGAGAGAGAGAGAGACGTAAAAGGACAGAGAGAGGGAACCATACATACCAACTTAGTTTAGGGAAGGTAAAAGGTGCACTTGTCTCTGTAAAACAAAGTAACATTTGGGAAAAGACAAGCAAGCCATGTGATTCAACTACATTTGGCAGTTTGACTGTCATCCACTCTTCCTTCCCTTTTTCCTCACTTCGATGAAAAATAAGAGACTTTGATCTGGCTAGACATGTATCTCTTAGGACCGTGTTCTCTTTCAACACAAGTGTCAAAGTAGCATTCAGCTGGTGTCACATTGTGAGGTTCTCCCAGACAAATATCATATTTCAACTGGTCATCTAAACATCTAAAACAACAGATTTTACTGGTGTGCCACTTTGAATAAACCAAAACACACCTGTTCCAAATGAACAGCTGTGTCACATTCTCATGGCTTTTGACTTTCAAGGCATACATTCAGCTGAGAATCTATGGATTTTGCATATTTTTTGCTGATGTCAAACATTTTAATATTATGTGCCGCAGACATCTTGCGACTGTCTTCTTTGTAGATGTTGCTATCCCTGTGCATTTCCAGACCACACCTGTCAGCTTTTCAGCATTTATGTTTCGTCCTATTTCAAAGTATGTAGGTGTGTGGTTAAACAAGTCGTTAACTACATTGAAGGGTATGTAAATCTTGTCTGCTTATAGCGCTGGGTATTGGCCTGTGGAGCTCCAGACGTCTGCACGATGCTACATCCACAACATAACTTTAGCTAGTGGTTCTTTACATTGCACAGGTGTTTCCTAATGTCTGTCAGCGGCACTCTGTATGGCCACTGTGGTATGTTAACACATACTGTATTCATACATGAATCATTTGTTATCATACATTTTCCCAGTCACAGATTTACAGTGTTGTGCAAGAACTGTTCATAATGTTTCTCTCGTCGCAGGCTTAAGTCGACCACAGACGGGCTGTAAAGAGGTTTCTGTAATGGCATGTAATGGTAGAGCAAACCTTTCTTCCAGTCGTTCTCAAATGAAGGCTTTTTCACCACTTCAGTGGGGGGGTTTTTCATATTTTTTCCATCACCTTTTCCTACCATTCCTGTGCATTTCCATGACTTTGCTTTCTCAACGAGAGCAAGAAGCTTCTAAGTACCTTGAGTACTTTCTTTTCTTTCGCCGTCTTTCTTGTTCGGCCTTATTTCTCTGACTCACTCTCTCTCTTGAACCCCTGTTGCATGTACAGGTAGCCCACTAATGTTATATTAGTTACGAAATGTAGAGAAATTCTGCAGCGTGTGATGCAGAATGACTTAGCCATAGGTGTCTCTTGCTGCTCTTTATCCTTGTTCTTTAAATGATGAACAAAAACAAACTCTGGTAAACTGTGCAACCTCCAACACTGCGGCGTCAATGAACCTCAAATATTATTCATACACTTTCATTTACATGAATTAATGCACACTTCAGCCCGTACTTCACATTGACACTAATGGAGGTTCTCGACAGTGTCTTCACATGATGTATGAAGTTCAAGCACTAATGGGATTAGTACTTTCTCACATCGTTTTTACAAAACTTTGTCTCTCTATTTTTGGAGAGGTTTTCTGTTCTCGGTTTGTGCAACATTCACAATGTTGTGTCCAAGCTCCATCGACTCTTCTTCTTCCCAGAATTACATTTGGCTCAAATATTCCCTTCTTTCTGATATGACAACGGACTCGTTGGTTGACAAAAATACATTGATGCAGACTTTGCCCACCCAGTCTTTCATGCTGTGATACTGTGTCACAAAATTCCACACTGATTGGCAATTATGCCTCCGGGCAAATTCTTAAAACGGGGCACACAAACTAAGAAAACTTGCGGAATAAAAACTATAATATTCTATTCTACACTGTATTATCTATTTTGAACAGTTTACCTTCGGTTTCAAGTTTTTTACACAGGAAGTACTGTAAATAGCAACCTGTACAAACATTGCTGTAGTTACATATACATTGCTGTGTTATGATCTGGGACTGTACATATTGTTAAAGTTAAAGTGTTTTATTGTCAAGAAAATGCAAAGCAACCTGCTATTACATGACATATGAGTACTCAGAACATAGATTACACCTATGATAAACACAAATATAATATAATAAGCCTCCTAGTATACAAAATAATATACAACATGGTATACTGAACCTAAATACACATATACACCTATACCAACCAAATAACATATACTAACCAAGACAAGTGTCTAGGGGTTTCTCTTCATGGGTGAGTAGATGTTGATATTGAACTTGATGTTTTGATAGCACAACCTTCACAATCCACCGGAGCAATGCATTGTGGTACTGCTCCGTGGAAATGCAAAGGCAAATGATTCGAGACAGAGTCGTATAGACCCCATTAGCCTGTCAGCCCGAGGCACAGTCTGTAGAATATTGAATACACCTGCCGTCACCTCCTCCCCTGCCTCCATCACAGTGTCTGTGTCTCTTTGTCTCTCTGTCTTTCTCTGTCTGTCTGTCTGTCTGTCTGTCTGTCTGTCTGTCTGTCTGTCTGTCTGTCTGTCTGTCTGTCTGTCTGTCTGTCTTTCTCTGCCTGTCTGTCTGTCTGTCTGTCTGTCTTTCTCTGCCTGTCTGTCTGTCTGTCTGTCTGTCTGTCTGTCTGTATGTCTGTCTGTCTGTCTGTCTGTCTGTCTGTCTGTCTGTCTGTCTGTATGTATGTTTGTCTGTTTGTGACTTTCTATCTATCTGTTTGTCTGTGTCAGTCTGACTGTCTGTCTGTTTGTGTGTTTGTCTTTGTCTGTCTGCACCAGTTGTCCCCCCACATTCTCACAGTGAACACGATGCTAAAACAGAGGAAAGACGGGCCACTAAGACACTGCACCCAGGTCAGCTCAGCCTCAGGCTGGGCCTATTATTACACATAACGTAGCAGATAAACTGTAATATCGAAATGTGCCTGTTTTTATGGCTTTTCATTTTTGGGGATTTGGTAGGATTAGCTCTGGTTATTAGCTAGAGAGACTGGAGAAAGCCAGGCGTTCTCAAAGGTTTAACCCAGCTTGAGTCCAGAGTGCTCCCTCTGTGCTGTGAATGACTCCAATCTAGGGAAGCCAGACCTTTAGTTATAGAACCCGTCCAGCCCTGGATTACCCTATCACATTAAACAGCGGGGAGGCCGTACCCCACGAGGCTTCGCTCGCGTAGAACAGGGTGTTGTTCTCTTGTGTGCGAGAGGCTTGTGGTTCGAGACTCAGTGTAATCGTGAGGTTGTTTTTGTTTAATGCTACTTTGTACACCTGCTCTTATACATTTTTGTGTTTTAATGTAATGTTATGTCTGTCTTTCGTGGGTGTATGTATCATGCTGTTTTCAACCCCCTAACCTGAGACCATTGTCTGTCATTATGTGATGGACAACGCTTTTTAATTATAGTCAGGCTGTCATAGAAAGGCACAAACCGGATATTTTAGTGGCAGTGTTCTAAAAGGATTTAGAACATTAGAACAAGATTCTTTATGAGACTAATTCATCAGTTAGTCTGGGTATTTCTTTATTACACGCGCCACACAATGTCATTGCCTAGATTTTTGATGTTGTAGGGTGTCGGTCTTTTTATTGCACACCACAACAAATTTGGAAAATCACGTCATTATCCTAGTTCCTCGCTAGTAGTTTATCATTTTAACATGGAATAATGCAGACGATAATGCTGTTGCATCTTAGCATTTCAATCAATTCATTTTCTTCTCTAGCCAATATGGTTTACATCATTTTCAAACTCACTGTTTATATCGTATTTTTATCACCAGTGATATCCCAGGTTTCAGACCTTACAGAAGATAGGAGATAAGACAAATGCATCATTGATCTGTCGGTCGGAGGCTGTACCTTCAGCCGTCAGAGCAGCGGTGTCCTGTGACAGACGAGCTATCTGGGATCTTCCACACAGGGGGTTCACTCCTCTCCCGTGTGTGTGGTGGATTGTGTGTGTGTGTTTGAGTGTTTGTGTGGTGTGTGTAGGTGTACATGTGCACACGTGTGTGTGCACAACCGCTCGATGATGTCATTTGGTTCGTCCCCAGTGATTGGCCTGCCACCATCAGACTCAACAGCAACAACACTCGACCTCCTTCTTCCCTTCTCTCCTTCTCTCTCTTTTAATTTGGACTGTTACCTCCTGCAAGACGTTGCTTTCCACCAAGGTCACTTTCATTTAGTGTGCTGTTCTGGACAGTACACTATCATAGGTTCTAAATATAGAAGCACAAGGAATTCATTCGAAAGTAAAATTATGGGTTGTTGGTATATTGGTGTTGAGACAGTTGGTTGGATTGTTCTTGAATAGTTTGGATAGTTGGATGGTTCTTCATTGAGTCTGTGATGTAACCAAAATCTATGTCTCTTCAGTTTGTTTTATTCTACTGCAAATATCAATTATTTGGACAGTCAGTGACAATGATTACCAATGTTTGTAATTGTTCACTTTGTGCCTCCACAGAGACATCAGAATATTATTTTAATTCTCCTGACAATGGGTTGTATCAGGGAGATTAGAGTTAATGCGAGTTTAATATAAACACACACAGAGACGACGAGAGAGAGAGAGAGAGAGAGAGAGAGAGAGAAAGAGAGAGAGAGACTAAATATGTATAGTAATATGCTTTCTCTAAGTCGAACACCTATCTTCTAGATCTTGACTTTGTGTATTTTTGACACAACAAAAACACTGAAAGACGACCGATTGTGGAAGTATTTTGCCGGGGATGTAACAGACCATACAAAGCTTTGAAAAAAGTATTGTCTCCTTGTTTGTACAGATTGAAAACTGGTCTCTATCTCTTATTTTCCGATGTTATCGACTATTGCCCTTTCCTAACTTTGCTGACCAGCGTAAGCATGTTTTTACCACTGGTATCAGATCAGAGGTATCAGCAAGACATTGCTTCAGCTGACAGCAATTACACGTTATTTCTTCTGAAAGCTCCTGATTTTTGGAGTAAAGCTGTATTGCTTTGTCTTTTCCATCGCTCCCTTTCTCTTCTATTTTCTTACTAAAACTAGTTATTAAAGCCACACAGTATTGAAAATAGAACACCTTTTTTGCCTTTATATATATTTCAAAGGTGTGGTTTTATTGGATGCTTTGAGGCATCTGAGGACAGCTTGTCCTTGAATTATGAATGCTTTCCCAGGCAGTTAGGATCTGTTCATTTATCCAGGTCCATGCCACTGTCCTCCCTCTATCACTTCTGGTGAACCTCTCCTGCCCTCTTGTGTATTATTGATGTGGGGTGGGGGTTCACTTCCAACTGCTGTAGGTATTGAAGTCTTTTATATATATATATCTTTTCAGCCTTTAAAGTGATTGACTGCTTAAATAAAGGTTAAACATCTTAAATGAGAGATGCTGTATGCAGAATTTATCTTTCAAAATGTATGGCATTGTCCATTCAAATGACTAGACTGAATAAATAAAGATTACAACAAAAATATGAATAATGTCTACATGAATAATTAAGAATGTATCTTATCTTTTACGTTTGTCATGTATGTTACTGCCCATGATATTGTATTTCAATGGTTCAGCAAGGAAAATTGCAGGACCTAAGTTTTGTAAAGGTGCTCAAGTTTCTTTTCTTGTCTTTGTGCGCCCTCTAGTGGAAATAGAAGGCACAAACCATGTCAAAATGACTATAGCTTTGGGCAATCAAAGCTGAGAATGTGAATCCAAACAGGGTATGAGGGCCCAAACATTGTCAATAGCTTAGCAAGATGATTTACTATTGAATATGGGCATAAAACCATAGTTGGAAATTAAAATAAAAGCTCCTGCTAATATCAAATTAAAAAGTTAGGTCAAAGGATTGTTGCAAAATATCATATATCACCTATAAACTGAAGTCTTCACAGTCAACTAAATGGATAGGTCAAGATGAGTAAGAAGCATCCAATCACCTGTTCCTTATTTATTGTTTATCATTTAGTTTTTGGTCAAACTCAGCAGGTCCGACTAAAGTCTATGCTATGCATTGATAGTGCATTGAGTTTGTAGCATGCAGCCATGCACAGTTGATTGGAACCAAATAACCTTGTACGTTATTTGTTGAAAATAAGTGTGTTGGACTCATGAATGCAATACTACAATAGAGAGAGAGGGAGAGAGAGAGATTAAAATAATAAAGACAGAAAAACAGATTCTGCACACTGCCCACAGTTTACAGTGTGTGTGAGAGAAAGATGCTTTTTTTCATCCCTGTGCACACACAATATTATTCAGCCGTTAGTATTCAATTTTCAGAAAGCATTAATGAATTAAATGGGAAAATGCAGTCGATTTGTATTTTGAACTAACTCTGCGCATGGCTTGGAAGCTTCCATTTCGTATTAAAACCCGGACGGCCTCCTAAACAATATCAAAGTGCAGAAGACCAACTGATTTCATTGCACAGTAGTATTTGCAACAGAGATCTTAAAGTAATATTTGAACTCAAACATTTTACGAAGTACCACGGGCGTTATTATATGTGTTTGTTATTCTGGATGCGCCCACCCCCGTGTATCTACAGCGAATGGAATATGACCGGTGGCATATGAACCTCGTGCATGCGCTCTTACAGACTGATAGCTTAGATTGCAAGCTTTGGATCATTCTGGTTATTTCCGTAGGCCTACAGCGAAACTTAACTGACGCGATGGAGTGGAACCCAATGGAAATCAACCCCGAGGTAGGTAAACAACCAGAGCTCCACAGGCTCAGAATGTAATGTATTTGATAGATAAGCATGCCGTTTATGAAGGTATTAACGGTTAATTTTCTGTCTCCCTCTGTGTCCGCCTTTCTGCCTATCTTTCAGATGCTCAACAAGGTGCGTGCGCTGAGTCATTGTCTAAAGTGATGATTGAAGATGTGGTGGGTTACTTAAAGACCAAATTACTAACACGGCAACGAGAAGGATGGTAGCGTAGCAGCTTGTAGCGGCCAAAACCTCGCCCCATAGTCGAATGACAAAATGATGCAATTCGGTCAACTATTTGTTGGCAATAACCAGAACAAAATGAGTCACCATAGACTGGACGTTGATGCTGTACAGTCAACCAGCGTGTCTGTCACCTGGACATGAGTATCCTCCCATGCGTCCTGCCCGGTGTCTGGCTGGAAGGGTGTGGTCTGACTGATGGAACATGCGCCGCCCTAACAAAGCAGCGTCTCTTCTTTTGTGTCTATTATTTCACCGAAACAAAAGTAGTCTTCATGATTGAGCGAATCTTTAGAATAATTACATATTGTCCCGAAGGGCTCGACTACAAAAAAATTCCAACAATTTACATCCAATCCTACTCTGAATCAAAAACACAATTGAGCCAACAGCATACCATAGTTTCATGGCGACTTTGTGAAATAGGTTATGGAGGGAATGGTGACAGGGTTTGTGTGTTTCAGATGTTGGGTAAGCTGGGCGTGGGTGGGAGCTGGCGTTTCGTGGACGTGCTGGGTCTGGAGGCCGAGCTGCTGTCTTCTGTACCGACACCCTGCTGTGCTGTGATGCTGCTCTTCCCACTTACGCAACAGGTAAGGCGGCTTGTGTGTGTTATGTGAGTTGGCTTTGGGGTGTGTGTGTGTGTGGGTGAGGGGGCATCGTCATGTGACCTTGCTGCTGATGTTTCGCAAGGAGTATGTGTCTACCAATCAAGAAATCTTGCTTCATCCCCAAGACGGCCTTGTTCTCCAGATACATGACCTATGATCTTTAGAGTCTCTGAAGAACTGATACAAAACATTGCAGACCATGATATTACGACACACCACTCAGTAATAGCCCGTGTGTGTGAATGTAGGTATAGGATGTACAGTCGGTTAACCTACTTTGGATGAAAACGCCTGGTAAGTGACTGAATTGCATTCTTGTGTGTGTTTCAGCATGAGTCTTTCAGGAAGAAGCAGGTGGGGCAGGTGGCTGGAGATTCAGAAGTGTACTTCCTGAAACAGACAGTGGTCAACTCCTGTGGCACAGTGGCCCTCCTGCACGCTGTGGGCAACAACCAGGACAAAATGGAGTTTGGTGAGTGGAAACCTCCCTCACCTCGGTCCACAGAGCCAAACTGTCTGTCAATGGAGGCATCAGACCTCGTAACTTGTAACAAACTGAACATTTGACTTAATGCGCATTGTATGAAGGATGCAGATGTTGCTAACTGTAATCCTGTCTTTTATAAAGTCTGAATGAGTTAGTTAGGGCCATTGGAGAGCTCATGTATGACTGGAATTTTCTCTAGGGTGTGGCAGGCTTGCCACACTGATATTGATACGGAGATGAGATTGCTGCATTAGACTGGTAACGGAAGGGGAAAGATATTGATCATGTCATTGTGTATCAGTTTGTCTGGGCTGCACCTTGTGAATGAAGCCATGTATAGTTCTAAGCAGCAGGGGATCCAAGGTTTTTTTGTGGGGGGGAAAGCTAACTCTAAGCTGTTGTCTGCCATGTTGCAGACAGTGACTCAGCACTGAAGAAGTTTCTAGATGAGACTGCTAAGATAAGCGCTGACGAACGGGCCAAACACCTGGAGAAAAATAAGGTATCACACGTCAAACTAAATGTACAAAAATCTACTCAAATGCAAATACCAGAACAATCACACACCAGGTGTGCATACCTAAAATTGACCAACCAAAGGCAATTCCGACACCTGCACTTTTAATTATAGCCACTGAAGGGCGCCAGACACCCATTTACAAATGTTATGAACCATGACTCAGTTACTTTGTTTTCCTTTTTTCCCCAAAGATAGCTATGAAAGCTTGCTGTTACTAATATGTCAGGCATTTATATGGCATCAATATGTCTGTAAAATGTGTTCAATATGGTTTGAGAGCATACATGTAATTGGATCCTTTTCTGTCAGGCGATCAAAGAGGCACATGAGGAAGTTGCAGCACAGGGCCAGTGCAGGGTAATATCCCCCCTCACACACACACACACACACATACACACACACACACTCCCTTTCTCTCAAACTAACATAGCTGTCTCTCTCTGTCTCTCTCTCTCTCTCCTACTCTCAGGTGGAAGCAGACAATGTGAACTTCCATTTCATCACCTTTGTTAATGTGGACGGACAACTTCATGAGCTGGGTGTGTATTGTTGTGTGTGTGTGTGTGTACACTACACGTGTGTTTGATTCCACCAGTGTCTAACGTGGTCATGTTGTGGTTAAGATGGACGGGTGGATGGACCGGTGAAGCATGGAGCCACTAAGGATGACTCCTTCATCAAGGTACTGTCAATCACAAATGATTACACTGCTACCTCCATTGTCTGACCATAGCAGTAGTTCTTCTATGTTCTCACATGTAGCTAAGCTCATGGTGACGTCCATGCAGTTTAAGTCATATGTTTCTCTGTCTCTCTCTCTCTCCTCACTCTCTCTAGGATGCAGCGACAGTGTGTCGTGGTTTCATGAAGCGAGAGGAGGGAGAGCTCCGTTTCTCTGCTGTGGCTCTATGTCACACTTAGAGACCCCCCCCCTTTACAGCCAGGATTCCCCCCCCCAAAACCATGTAGAGCACACACACACACGCGCACCATACAACTGGAACACACAATACCAGAATGCACACGGGCACACACTTCAAATTCCAGACACTGCACGTAAAAGCACACTTATACTGTAACAGTACTCTAGACAGTGCACACGCAAACTCTCTCTCTCTCACACACACACACACACACTATCTGAACATACAGCTGCACATAGATACGATTCAAGCTTGCCCAAGCCTTTTGTGTGATGTCACTTTGCTATCACAATACTGCTGTCTTTTTCATACACTTGAGCTCCTCAAATGCCAGATTCAGTCACTGCCTGTCTGTCTGTGTGTGTGAGCGTGTGTCTGGCTGTCTCTGAGACTGGAGATACACAAGTGCCTTCAATGGCAACGGAATGAAAGATTAAATTAAAAAGGAGAGGGAGGAAGTGAGGGAGGGTGAGAGGGAATGAGGGAGGAGGAGTATAGGATGGTATGCAGGGAACAGAGGTAGGCCCTTGTCTGTGTAGAATCCAACCTTTTTCTGCAAAGGCCACAGTCTGCCTCTGGTGGGACGTTTGTCAAAAATAGCCCTTGTGTCCACAGAGAATCTTTCTCAGTTGGGAGAATGGCTAGTTTTGGAAAAGGTTTTTGACCGTTGTAAAACCCATCTCCTCTCCCTTCTGAAGTTAGGACAAAGTTGGGACTGTGATAGGTTAGGCTGTGTCCAGATGACGACTGCGTGTGACTGACGTGTGACGTACTGTGTTCCAATACTTTGCCTTTCTGCAGCTTCCTGATGTTGCTGTTGTAGTCCTGTTGGCCATGCTGTCTGTTCTCAATAAAAAAGGAATCTTAACAACGCATGCCTTTCTCGTGTGTGTGTGTGGGAGAGTGACTGAAGAACAGGGAAAGGAAAGACGGGGACTGTGTCTGAGACTCTAAATGGAATGCGTGCTTTTTCAAACGATCTCCCGTCATAGACGTCAGCCTTTAGCTTTGTCTAAAAGAGCCATCACATATCGTTCTTGGATGTGCATGGAACAATGACGGCTATGAGTGGTCAGCACATTGCAGACCTGCCCCAGATAAGAGCCAGGCTGCTGTCAAATGTGTTGATCCATATCAAGTGACACTGGCAGCTTGGATGTGTGGAGGTAAAGATGAGGCCTTCTGTAGGCTACAGGTAATGGTGGAGAAATACTGTGTGGAGATACTGTATCTGAACTTGGACACACAGCTTCTCCACTGTCCTGCCCTCTTCTACTGTCACTCAACATGTTCTCATCAGTAAAACGAGGAGGGAAGGATATTCAGAAGAGACTTGTATTAGGTCGTCGAGAACCGGCTAAAAGACTGTGTTCTGAATACAGTTTGGCGAGTGAGGGAGGGGGAAACAATGTGAGCGCTCGTCTTGCTGTCAGAGGGTTGTTTACCCTCCGCGTCGCTGTGGATACAGACGCGCACTGAATCTGGCTCGACCTTTCCTCCTGTCGGACAGTGAAGCAGAAGTGGCATTACGCGCAGTGCCAGGCGCGTCACGCAGCTAAAATAACGGGCCACCTTTTGTAATAAAGCACACTCTCTCCCCCGTCCGAATTCTTTCTTGCGCTTTCCCGTGTCCTGACGGGCACGCGGTAGCGGCTGTTGGGTGGCAGTCTGTCTCGGGCTGGTCGGTTCGGGTTGTTATTTTTAGCGTTTGGTTCGTATTGCGTTGTGGGAGTCGCGAGAGTTCTCTCCTCTCTCAAGCAGATCGAAGACGTACTTTGCTGCGCGCTCTCCTGTGAATTTACGGTAAACCGAAAGGAGGATAACGGATTTCGCTGAACAGCGGAACGAACGCGGGTATTATCTGTCATCTGTCATAAACCTAGGATTTTCAGCCGCAACCAACGCTTGCTGGATACAGATATGGCTAGTCCCGTAGAGGAGCGTGAAGGTTCAAATTCCACCGGGGATGAACATGAGCCTGCACCGGCGCCGAACCATCCCGAACAGAGCCATCCCGAGCCTGCCTGTGTAGAGGCGCAGAAATGGATTGAGGTGAGTTGGTAGCTTCTCTCAAGAGAAAACTTAGGAAACAGATAGCATAACCTACTTGGCCCCAAGTGGCCAGCATCGCCGCGCGTTGTTTCGTTCACGCTGCGAGAAATGGATCGACATGGTCTATAAATAAGGTATTATATCGTCACCTGTCGGGGGACGCAATTGTCACTGCAGCCCCTGGGTGTCGGATTTCCGCGCCGCTGGACAATGCGGGACAGGGTTTCTGCTGCGTGTCGGAATGTGTGTGTGTGTAGCTACTGCGAGTTAGTTCTATTCACACATGGCGTCCAACCATGGGATATCCTAAGGTTCCAAGGAGGTTCGAATGCTAGCCCTTCTGTCTGTTATGTGCGGTGCAGCATAAATATCGTGGAAGGGCTTGAATATTCTAGAACGGCAGCGCGCGTCCGTGTGCGTAGGTGCACCGTTTTTGTGTAATGCTGTTTACGACGAATATATCAGTCTATTTTCCCCTGCACCACAGAAACGCCCCCTTTCAGGCAATTGTGGCGAAGGGGATTCCGGTTGCCATGGTTATGAAACGAGGCCAGTATTCACGCACGAGATGCTACAATGAGAACGGGCGATACGAAATCATGTTTACTTATATCCCCAGAGCATCCCAACTGCGCTCGCTCCAACGGGAGCTTCAAGGGGTCGCGGTCACGGTGGGGATGTTGTGGGATAATCAGTGAAGCGCTCTTATTTGACCTAATTTTTGTTTTCTGTTTCGCACGTGTTAAACAGTGGCAGGGCATCTCAAATATAAAGTAGGGATGGTGTCCTGAAATGCGTGCTTTTCCCTCTTTCTCTTTCAAACACGCACACATACACAACACACACATAGCCTACATATGCTGAGTACACGGCCTTACAAATCCACACGTTAATGCGCAGTCAGCTAACATTGATGTTCCAGTCGTGTAGTTGGTCCCCTTTACCAGCTCTCTCAGATGTGCTTGGCTTTCACAGAAAACAATCAATCACTACCCACTCTCAGCCCAGCCTTCAGCTGTTAGAGGACATGCACACACACACATTTCTCTAGTTTGTCTGTCCTGAGAGAGACAACCCCATCTCTGTATTTTATAAATGGTCAACACCTCTCCTTTCTGTATGTTGTCTTGTCTTTTGCTCTCTGAATCTCTCTCTCTCTCTACTTTATTATATTCCTGCATTTCACACATTTTCTTTCTCCTCTTGTCTCCTTACATTTTCCTCTTGTTCTCCCCTCCCTCATTCTTCCTCCCTCCTTCCTGATACTGGCTGGTTATTTCCAGGCTAGTCCAGCTGACTCTATTTGCAGTGAGTTATATATAAACCCAGTCACAGGTGGGATGAATCAGGGTTATATACCCCAAGCTCCATGCTACATCTTTAGTGTGTGTGTGTGTGTGTGTGTGTGTGTGTGTGTGTGTGTGTGTGAAAGAGTGTGTGTGTGTTTTAAGTTGAGGAAGTGACATCAGTGGTCTTCATGAGGGATGTGTGTGTGTGCATGTATGTACGCAGGCACGTGTGTACATGAGCATGATAGAGCATATGTGCGCTACCATGTGTGTCATTTGGGTTTAACATTGCTTGAATATTCTTAGGACACGCCTAGGTAGGGTGACACTAGTCACCATGGGAACATAACACTGGTAACCTATAATGTTTCACTGTCTCTAGGGGCCAATCTACCAATCAGTTATATATCATTCATCACATGACCTGAACAGGAAGTACCCCCATGAGGTGTGTGAATCTGAGTCTATATTCCTGAGTCTAATGTAGCCTAGCATTCAGTATTCGAGTAGAGATTGACAGATGGGTGTGAGTGTGTGTGTGTGCCTGTGTTTTTATGTGTGTGTCATGCCAGATGTAATTCTTTGCCAGATTAACTGTGATGTCCAAAGACATCCAGCTGTTAAGTGTGTGTTTGTGTGTATATAATCCGAATCCTTCACTTTATCCTGCTAAATAGACATGCTGTTGCAAAGGTCCAAATCGAGAGAGAGAGACAGAGAGACAGAGCGGGGAAGAGAGATAGGGAAAGAAAGAGAGAGAGAGAGAGGAAGAGAGAGAGGGAAAAAGAGAGACAGGGAAAGAGAGAGTCTGTGTCTCTAATGGTGGAAGGTACTCTGGCCTACTTCTGCCCCCCCTCCCCCTCCTCTTGCCCCACAGGGTTTAAATGGTATCTGCTGCTGCCATTCTCTCAGACTGAGCAGAATTATCCACTGAAGCGGGGCTAGGGGGGGCTATGTTCAGACGGTCAAATTACTGGCGACTGTCACTGAAATACACTCAAGGCCTGTGGTTGTTTCTTTATGTAACACTCTGGAATGCTCACTCATGCACACACACTAAACTTTTTACAGGTCCTCACTTGAGACCTGGCTCATCGAGATCTGGCGCTGTCTCTCATCCTACACTGGATTATAAATCTACCAATATGTGTGTGTGTGTGTGTGTGTAGTGTACTATGTAGCAACTTTTGGATTAGAGAAACAGTTTCCACTCCACATCCTTCTTTTCTCTGTTTCTCTCTTCCTCTCTCTCTCTCTCTCTCTCTCTCTCTCTATCTCTCTCTCTCTCTCTCTCTGTCTCTCTCTCTCTCTCTCTCTCTCTCTCTCTCTCTCTCTCTCTCTCTCTCTCACACACACACACACACACACACACAAGCATCACAAATTGTAGACTGCTGCTCTTGTGCTGCATTCTCCTGAGTAAATTATGTATGGCCACGCAGTAAATGTTTCAGAGGGTCTGTAGTCTCGCCCTGAGAAACATGCTTTGTGCCAAGAGGTGTGTGTGTGAGTGTGTGTGTGTGTGAGTGTGTGTGTGTGTGTGTGCGTGCGGTGAGTGTGTGTGTGAGTAGGGAGAGATACTTAACGAGTGGATGAAATGTGATATTTGGCCTGTGTTATCTGTTTTGAACATCATTATCATTAAATTCCTGTTCAGTGTCAGATGCCTCACAGTTCGCTTTATGTGTCTGGATGTGTGTGTGAGAAGGAGAGTAAAATAGAGATTAATTTAGGTGCATGGGGTGTGTGTATGTGAGAGTGATGTGTGTGTGTGTGTGTGTGTGTCTGTATTCAGAAAGCAAGAACGAGGATCTGGGAATAATCTTGGTTAATCTGGATTAAAGGTCCAGGAAGGCCAAGATTCAAATCTCACATCCCTGATGACACAACACTTACTACAAACACATTTTGAGAGTGTGTTTGTGTGTGTGCGTGAATCAGTGTCTGGATTGGGTGTTTGGAAAAGATACAATGGGATGTTTTCTCATCCATAGATTTAGCAGTATCTTACTGCCTTCATAATCACTGCCATCTCCTTTATATAATTCAGATTATTAATTTGTAAGGGCAAAAGATATGTTTAAAATGTTTTGGGATTATTGTTTTATTAATAATTAGTATTTCTTATGGACAAACATAGTTGTATTTTTGGGGCATATTGTTCAAGTATTTGAACAATATGCCCCAAATCTACAGCTGTACTTGTTTCCTGCACTGTTTACATGCCCTCACAAACATCTTTGAATTCTAACAGTCTGCATTTGTGTTTGTGCGCAATAAATTGTGGGTTGAGATTAGAGATGGAGATTATGAGGGTGTAAGGTGTTGGTGTGGGTTATTTACCTGTGTAGTATTTTGTTGAATTGTTTGAATTAATTTCCTCCATCTACTCCCTCCTTTCTCCTTTCTCCTCGTTGTCTCAGTGCTGCTGGATGAAATACTTGAGTCAGAACTTTGTTGTTTCCATTTGATCCCCAGGCGGCAACTGGCCGGAGTTTTGGAGACAAAGATTTTCGGGGGGGACTGGAAAACGGGATCTTGCTGTGCGAGTGAGTCCCACACGTCACTTCCGGTTCGATCACTGAAGAAAACAGACCATTCATAAGAACCAATTCGTAGATTTCTCATTGTTGACTGACAGCTATCCTTTCTGTGACTCACTGAGTCAGTGAGTATGACTCCTCTCTTTGACTCTTGTTCATCCAGGCTACTGAGTTCTATCAAACCAGGACTGATCAAGAAGATCAACAGACTTCCCACACCTATTGCAGGACTAGTGAGTACCAATACTAAAATAGTACTCTCACAATATCGTATTACTTCATAAGCAATTCCACCACAAAACCACAGCAGCAATGCGAAAATACTTTTCAGACCTTATCACGACTGACCACACGTCAGACCTGGATAACATAACCACTGGACGCCCCTCTACCCCTCTCTCTCCTTTCCTCCCCCAGGACAACCTGTCTGTGTTCCTGAAGGGCTGTGAGGAGCTGGGCCTGAAAGGCTCTCAGCTGTTTGACCCTGGAGACCTGCAGGACACCTCCATACGTGGCAACTTGAAGTAAGATGTGTGTGTGTGTGTATGTGTATGCGTGTGCGTGTGTGTGCGTGGTGGTCTTGTGTTCTTTCGACATGAAAGTGATATGGACACTCTCTTGCCATCTTGGCATCTTGTTCTCTACAGGGACTCAGACTGCAACAGAAAACTGAAGAATGTAAGTGTTTTTGTGTCCTGATTTGCTCTCTTTCTCCTTTCTTTCTCCTTTCTTTCTCTCTCTCTCTCTCTCTCTCTCTCTCTCTCTCTCTCTCTCTCTCTCTCTCTCTCTCTCTCTGTGTGTCTCAACAACAAAGAATCCTACAAGGAATGCACATACTGTATGTAGAACTGTGTTGGTTGCAGGGATTCTTGTGGCCACTTTGGTCACTGTCTTTGTCCCTCCTTCTCTCCCTCCTTCCCTTCTCCCTCCCTCCCTCCCTCCCTTTCTCCACCAGGTGTTGATTACAGTGTTCTGGCTGGGCAAGGCAGCTAGTGGCAATGCCACTTACAACGGACCCACGCTGAACCTTAAGGAGTTTGAGGGACTGCTCTCACACATGAGGACGGTAGGTGGACACACATGTGACAATGTACATACTGTGTACACACACACACACACACACACACACACACATAGAGACACAGACGGTCATGGAGAGGTGGTCTTAGACAGCTTCCTCTCTTTGTTTGTGGCTGGGGTGGGGGTGGGGTTGGGGTTGGGGTTGGGGTGGGGGGGGGGCAGGAAAGATCTCAGATACTAAGGGATGGGAGAACCTAAACCACACACACATCTCAGCTTTCACAACAGGAACTGTCTGCTTGTGTGTGTGTGTGTCGTCGTTTGGGACTTGGAGACCACAGAGAGAGGAAAATAAATACCTACAGAAATCTCAGAAAGGAATAGGGGATAGAGAGAATCAAGCTGGGACTTTACCATCTAGATATTGTTTGGATTTGCTGTAGCTCTTTTTCCTACATCTCTCTCTCCTGGAGACTCTGGGAATACCATGAACGCACAGCAGGTATCTCTCGTCATTTTTGTAATAGAGTAAACTTAACTTATTCCCTCATGACCTTTCCCTGGTTATCCAAATTACATTGTTCAAGGACCTTTCTTTCTCATGTGTGTGTGTGTGTGTGGTGTGTGTGTGTGCATATATGTGCCTGTGTGTGTGTCTGCTGTGTGTATGTTTGTGCGTGCGTGTGTGTGTTTGTTGCAGGAGTGTGAGGACACAGGAGACTGCACCAGACGCAGTGTGAGGGACAGTGGCTATGACTGCTGGGACTCTGAGAGGAGTGACTCTCTCTCTCCTCCCCGTCACGCCCGTGACGACTCTCTAGACAGGTGAGACCCACACACACATCCACACACATGCACATACACACTGACACAAACACACACACACATCCACACGCATGCACATACACACTGACACAAACACACATCCACACGCATGCACATACACACTGACACACACACACATCCACATGCATGCACATACACACTGACACAAACACACACACACACATCCACACGCATGCGTAACGAAAGCAAATGTAATATTGTTTTCACAATTCTTGATTGACAGCTTGGATTCTTTTGGCTCACGTTCCCAACACAGCCCTTCTCCTGATGTTGCAAATCGTGGCAACAGTGATGGTAAGGTTCCTCTAAGAACTTAGATACATGCCATGTACGTATAAAGACCCTGTGTGCTTAAATACAGTCAGACCGTGTGGAGTGTGAAGGACAGTGGGAATTTTTGATGTCTGATGTCATGGCTGGCCAACTATCTGTTATAGACAACAGCTGTGTGTGTGGGCGTGTGAGTGAGTGGCAACGGTTGCAGCTGTCTGAGTATCGGTCCCTAAAGATATTGGGCTTTGAAACTTAGTGTGAGAGGATTTCAGTACTGTTCAGATCAACATCCTGAGTCTGTGTGTGTGTGTGTGTGTGTGTGTGTGTGTGTCTGTGGGGTTAGGGGAAAGAAGAGGCCAAATGGCATCCTGTTTGTGTGTCAATGACTTGGGAGTAGGATGCAGCTTTGTGTCAGGACCAAAGGACATGCTAACATTCCCTGAAGACAACCAGGAAGCATATTAACTATAGAGTTATTGATGGTTTGGAATAGAATTAGTTTTCCGTCTCTCCTTTTTCACACTCTATCTCGTGTCCTCTCTTATTTCTCTGTCTCTTCTTATCCCCCCCCTCTCCAACCCCCCCCCCTCCCCTCTCCAACCACCTCTCCAACTCCCCTCCTCCTCCCTGACCTCAGGTGACTCGGAAGTTGACAACAGGAAGCCGGACGTGCGAAGGGACGACATGTTGGCGCGGCGCACGGCCGGCGGCAGCGAATCACGCAGCTCTGTCCCCTTCAACCAGTTCCTGCCCAACCGGGCCAACGCCACCGCCTACGTCCCCACGCCACGGCGTAAGGTGCACGCCGAGGACGGAGAGCAGAGGAGGTAGTGACCACACCCCCCACCCCCATCCCCCCACTGCCCCTTCGCCCCCCCACCCCCACATACACACGCTCAAGAACAGACTCATAACCAGTCAGTGCCTAGTTTGTCAAACCAGACTAGGCACCATTAATGATTTTCCCTACAATGTGTTGTCCTACAAACTACAACCCTTTCCCATAAACCAATATTCACTTACAAATGACCGATATCCAACTTCCATCTCTGACTTCTGACGTTGCGTTCCCCCCTACGACCCCATGACCTCGCCCCTCCCCTAGTCGCCCTGACCCAATGGTAGAGGGTTGCCAGGGGTTAGGGGTGGGGCGATTTAAGAGACCGGCTGGACCTCGCGCCAGAATCCTCAAGACTGTCACCTGGGCTCCAGGGAATGGAGTAGACCAGGGGGCGGGGTCACATGAGGCGGAGGGGCATACACAGGAAGAGGAGGGGCAGAACCAGGAAGCAGGGGGGAAGCAGCGGCGCCTGCAGATGCTTGAGAAGGCGGGGATAAAGGTCCTGCCAGCCGCTGTCCGCTTTTCAAGGTCAGGGCCAGAGGAGAACTTTTGGCATGACTTCGCTGCCGTACACGCGATTTAACGAGTTGCATTCGGGTGTTTCAGAAGTGATGTTGTGCTGTGTTGGTTTCCGACTAACAGGCATGATTGTTTTTCGGTGGGCGCAATGCCTTTTTTGCAGACTGTGGCTTCTGATTGGTTAACCAGTCTTGGTGTTTTCTTTTTCATTGGTTGCTGGATATTTGGAGATAGATACTGCTTTGGAGCTAGCTCGTTTGGAATGACATGCTGTGTGCTGTTTATCGAGGCAAAGAGTTTCTAATACCATAGATGAGCTAGAGTCGGCTTCGGTTCCCCAGTAGTGTGTGTGTGTGTGTTCAGACTTACAGGTGTGTGTTTGTGTTTGGCCGCTAACCGCACATTTGGCAACCACTGCCAACATTGATCCCGA
The DNA here is from genome assembly GCA_903064625.1 of Mallotus villosus. Lineage (NCBI taxonomy): Eukaryota > Metazoa > Chordata > Actinopteri > Osmeriformes > Salangidae > Mallotus > Mallotus villosus. Next base: position 151,053 of record CAEFZP010002247.1, read on the forward strand.
AAGAGCATGGCACCATGGAAACGTTGACTCCTGTGTTACCATGCCAACCCGTCTCCAGCATCCCTAAATCGCCTGCCTTGGAGGAACAGGAAGTGAGGTCGACGTCGCCCCCCAGCATCATCCTCCGTTGCGACAACGAGTTCCTTACAAACCAAAAGGCGGACTGGGACTCCCCGTCCGACGGCGAGGGGGAGGGGGCGGGAGGGGCGGGGAGGAAGGTTCCGGACGTGCAAAGGGACGACCTGGCCTCTCGCCGTGCCCCGCGGAACGCCACAGCTCCCAGGGTGCACCAGTTTGTCCCCCCGCCAGCGTGCAGCAAGAAGGATCAGGAGCGCTGGGAAAACATCCGCCGGGCGTCCCAGCAGGCCCTGCAGGAGAGGGAGATCAGGTTAGGAGTGTGCAGGTGTCTGTTTATGGGTGTGTGTGTTTTCACATTTAATCCTTTCATTCCTCCTTTTTCCTTTGATGTTCACCTTCTCTCCTGTTGTCTTTCTCTCTGGGTGGTCTGCTGATGCGCGTCCCTGGGTTTTGGTGTGTGTGTTGCGTGTGCGTCGATGTTTGTGTTGGGCGTGTTTGCTCCGTACCGACTCTGTGATTGGACAGTGACAGGGAGGCAGTGCCTGACATCATCACGCGCAGAGACAACCCGTTCCTTAACTCCGCCCCTCGGCGCGAGGAGGAGGAGAACGAAGAGGGCGAGGGAGAGGGGGGAGATGTTAAGGCGACACCCAATAAGCATAAGGATGACCTGGCCCGTAGGCGGGCCCAAAATAGGGCACGCCCACACAGGGACGGACCAATGAGCTTTGTTCCCGCCCCCATGACCCAGTCCGATCTGGAGAAGTGGGAGAGACTGAGAATGGCTGAACCCAGGTGCTTGTCACGTACACACACACACAAGCCCAGTCACTCAGAGTGATGTGTATCTTGCATTGCTGTTGTACGTGTCTCTGCAAGAGTGTATATTCTATCGCTTTCACACCAAGAACTTTGTATTCTTATTCCTGTGGTCTAGTTTGAGCCTTAGGAAGTCGGGTGAATCTGGCACTTAGCATCTTCTATTGCTTTATCTCTTTCTCTCTTTTTCTCTTTTTCTCTCCCTTTCTCCCTTTCTCTTTCTCTCTCTTTCTCTCTGCTTACCCCTCTTTCTTTTTAATGGGCCTGGGTGTAATGAAGGGAACTGGTGCTGAAGTGAGCTGTGTGTTTGAGTGTGTGTGTGTGTGTGTGTGTGTGAGAGAGTGTGTGTGAGAGAGAGTGTGTGTGGCCTGTGTTGGCTCTGAGCTCTGGGTTTGGCTTTGTTTGTCCACTCTGCTCTGATGTCATTGGTCATAGCTTTTACCATGGCAGCAGTTACCAAGGAAACGCTAAGCTACCTGTGTTCAAGAGAGACAGTGTATGCATTTGCGTGTGCACGTGTGCGAGTGTATGCGCTTGGATTCCTTTGTTAAGATGACATCACTCCTACTTTTCTCTCCTCCATTCTCTCCATACTTCCTTCTGTCCACCTCTCCTCCTCCATTCTTCCTCTCCATCAAGCTTTTCATGCTACGTGTATTCATTATCTCCTTCTGCTCATCATTACAGTTGACTCACATACTCTTGTCTTGTTTCCAAACAAATATTTCCCTCCTTTTCCTTTTTTATGTCCTCTTTCTTTCCTCTCTTTGTGTATGTCTGGTGTGTGTGTGTGTGTGCCTGCATGTGTGCAGTGAGCCTAGCCCCGCCCCTTTGTGTAAGGAGTGTCTGGAGAAAGGTTCTGGAAGCCCGGTCACTGACACAGCGACGGCGGGGCAGGGTCCTAGTAAGGTCGTGACCTTTGGGGGTGTGACGGAGCTGCAGCAGCCAATAAGCACCGTCCCTTCAGGGCAGGGGGAGGAGTCTGAGTTGCTAAAGCGAATGCTGGCCAAGGCTACGGTGGCCATGCCCACCATTGATATGGGCTCCCCGCTTACCAAGCGGGCACACAGGTATGGCCCAGAACAGAACCGAGACAAAAGCCAGGTTAGCTCGAGGTTGGCTGTAGAACAGGACCATACTGGGCTATATTTAGCTTGACCTGGCTAAATATGTGATTGTCAAACTTGGACATGTCTCACTGTTTTCAACCTTGCCTTTGTGTGCTCTGGCAGGGATAAAACCTGAGGTGTTGTTTGGGACACATTTATTTGTACAGATATTTTACACCTGGCTTGTTGCGTATGATTATGTGTGATTAAAGTGGGATGTATTGTAAAATGTACACACACGCTCTCTATCACACTTACACTCACACACACTCACAGGCACACTCACTCACACGAGTGTCACATGATCACTTCCTCACACAAACAAGACACTCAATGAAGAGAACATTCATGCAGCTTTCTGCATGGGTCTGCCTGCGTGTCTACGTGTCTGTGCGGCTGCACCTGTGTGTGTGCGTCTGCACCTGTGTGTGTGCGCTGCACCTGTGTGTGTGCGCCTGCACCTGTGTGTGTGCGCCTGCACCTGTGTGTGTGCGCCTGCACCTGTGTGTGTGAGGACCCGGGAGTGTTGCTTTCTCATTGTCATGGTTACCCTCTCTTCTCCCACTTGTGGTGGATGACATCACAGCCGGTTGGGTGGAGCTGACCCTGCCCCGGCCCCTCCCCCACAGCGCCTGCCTCCCACCCAGAGTCGCAGAAGCCCCTCCCCCCAGCGCCTGCCTCCCACCCAGAGTCGCAGAAGCCCCTCCCACTCCTGCAGTTATGGAAGCTCGTCTGGCTCAGTACGGGAGAAGGATGGATGAAGAGGAGGAAGAGGAGGATGATGAAGAAGAAGAGAGGGTCCCGGATGTCCACAAGGACGACATGATGGCAAGGAGGACTAGGGCGTTCCATAAGTCCGGAGTTGCCACAGCAACCTTTAACCGCTTCTTGCCTCTGCCTGCTTCCAAACGCTCCACTCAGGAAGTGGTCACTGATGCCTGTCCGCGGAACAGGAAGGAAGTCCATGAGGAGAAGAACAGGAAGCAGAAGGAGAGGTGGGCGGAGTTTTGGTGTGCAAGCTGTCAGGACAGGTTTCTCACATGCACGTGCAGTTGTCACTAAGTGTGAGTTGAGGTCACTAACAATATTCGGGGTGTGTGTGTCCATACATGTTTGTGTAGGTGGTATTTTTAGACTCCCTCCTGCTGTTGTCGTCTCTGAGGACACCCTGCATGTGGTTTGCCTGGTCGATCTTAACATTTGTTACATTGTGTCAATGTGCCTGTGTACCCTGGAGGGTTTTCTAAAGCTACAGGTTTTTCTTCAGAGCCCAACCACGACAACATCAAGCTAATGTCCCCATGGACACACCTCAACCACCCGTCGACACGGCAACAGTCGTCAGGGCTACCCCTCAGTGCGAGTGGGACGATGATGAGAATGAGGATGATGAGTATGATGAAGATGGGCCAGTTCCAGACCTGGAGAAGGATGACATGATGGCTCGGAGGACCAGAGCGAACCAAAAGTCTGTGAAGGGGGGGGCTGGCCAGTCATTTCACCTCTTTCTGCCTGTACCTGGATCAGTCACGTACAAACAACCCCCCACGTCTGGTCAAAACTACCTTTTCCGCAAACGTAACCCCACAACATGGCCTCCAAGGACAGGTAGAGCTTTCTGGCATGTGTGTGCCGTGGTCGTAAGGTGTATGTTGACTTGACTATTGTTGGAGGTTTGCTTTGTGTGTGAACAGACGGCAAAGATGGTTTATTTCTGAATGGATGTGAGTTGGAGGAGTTTGATATAAGGTTTGATAACTAATTCATAGTTGTGATTAAGATGTGCAAATGTTGTTCTGGCTTGTCACTATTCATCTTGTCAGTCTCAGAAAGACTAAAAGACTGTGGTCTTTGTTTAATTGTTGGTCTGGTTTCAAAAGACTACCTCTTGTAATGATTGTATTTTTCTCTGCATCGGATTGCATGATCTAGTTTGGTTCTGGTTGATCTGGACTGTCTTGCTCTGGTCCCAGTCTGGTTTAGTTTAACCTTCATTTGTTTGGCCTGATTTGGTTTGGTCTGGTCTGGTCGGTGCCTCGCTTCCTAGTTTGTCCCCGCCCCTCATTTACATCCTTGGCTCACTCTCTCAGCAGCATTGTTTCTGGGGCAACGGCACCTCAACAAGCCCCGCCCTCCAAAGCCCTATTGAGGAAGGGTCCCGGGGTGGGGGAGAGGGAGATGGAAGGGGGAGTCCAGGGGGAGGAACCAGGGAGAGAAGAGACCCTCCCCAGGACCTCTGTCTCAGCCCCCCCAAACCCCTCTGTCCCCCTCTCGTCCCCTGGCCCCCACCCTCACTCCTCCTCCCACTCCTCCCCCTGCCCAGATCAGCTGTGGGCTGAAAGAGGGAGATCGGGAGAGGGGTAAGGAGAGGAGTCAGGAGAGGGGGAGGGAGGGGGGAGAACTCCCATGGAGAAGACCTTCCTGGCTGGAGGATGATGACCTACCCCCCATGATGTGAGAGACTTCACAAAGCTACACACACACACACACACACACACACACACACACACACACAAACACACACTTTCAAAACATGAAGGGTTCTTTCAACTAAAATCATATACAGTACCAATGGGAAAATGTGTCCAACTTTGACTGGTACTGTATATTTTTTTTATCATGTGAAGTCAGCTTCTATCCATGTCTGTATGTCATGGTTGTTCACCCAGACTGCCAGTCCCCTTCTTCTCCTTCTCTCTTCCTCACAGATCTGACAAGCAGGTGGATCAGTTCAAAACTAGGCCCCCACTATTATACTATGACTTATCCAGTCTGTCAGATCTGCAAGGGAGCATGAATGACAGAAGAAGGGAGGGAGATACTGTAAATGTTAACCTGCCTTGACTGGACAAGAAGTTGTTATGCTACAGCTACACTACGTGTGTTACAATGAAATCCTTCCTTCTGATCTGCTGAAACCCAACCCACCACCACTGTCCCCAACATTCCCCCTCCCCTCTCTTGTTCTCTCTCTCATTCCTATGTGTGTATCGATTACAGGATGAGTCGGCGAGTTGCTCATGTGACTGAGGACTCAGAGTAAGTCTGTCTCTGAGTGAAAGCTTTGATAAGTTGCTGTGTTGTGACGCACACACATGCACACACACAACATACACTCTATGGCCTCAATGCTTACACAAACAAACACAGACACACACATATAAAACATATGCATGCTTGACATGCGCACTGGAGGACTACCAAACACCTGCATGCTGACTGATCGCTCTCACCTATTGTTTTGCCTCGTTTCGCCTCGTGGTCTGCTCCAATGCTAACGCTAACTTCTAATGCATTTATCTATTTACAGCTAACCGCTACAACGGCCCGCTTGGTTACAAACTTACCTTGTTTATTTATTTTTTGCATGCACAGCTCTTTTTATTCAGACTTCCTCCCTCATTATATATTGGCTTTGTAATTTATCTCATTAATCTGAATGAAACTTTATCAAATTTGGGTAAGTTGATTCGATTGTTTTTATTGTAAATGGAGGGGGGTCTGGAGAAAGACAGACCAGCTGAATTTATGCGAGCGCATGCATGTTTGGTCATGAGGAAGCCTATGTTGACACTTCCTGTTTCCTGTGTCCTCTTCAGGAGCATGAGCATGAGTGACATGCGCAGCGAGGAGGAGGCGGAGCACGTTCAGCCTCTGGGCCAATCGCGATACGAGCGCATGCAGGAGCAGTACGATCAGGAGGAAGAGGAGGACCACTGGCGAGACGTAAGACAGAGACGCATCAGAGTCACTTGGTTGCCCGTCGATTGACCCTGGTCCTGACTCTTGAACTATGACCCCTCGGACAGGACCTGGCTCGCTGGAAAAACCGCAGGCGGAGCGCCTCACAGGAGCTGATCAGGAAGGAGGAGGAGAGGAAGAGGATGGAGAAGAGGATGAAGGAGGAAGGGCATGGACGCCCACAAGAGGAAGAGCATCAAGACCTACCGGGAGATCGTAGAGGAGAAGTACGGAGTGAAGAGGGAGAGAAAGAGAGAGAGAACATGAAATGCCGCTCATCAGCTAGATATTAAGTCCTGTTTCTTGGTTATTCCTTCAAACCTTTCTTAAAACCTGTCCTCACAGTCATCACTATCTCTCTTTCTCTCTCTTTCCTTATCTGCATTCCGCAGGGAGCGTAGGGAGGGGGAGCTGTGTGAGGCGTACAAGAGGGCGGAGACTCCGGAGGAAGCTGCTATGGTTCTGCAGCGCTACGCTCTGCGGTTCACCATCAGTGACGCGACACTGGACAGCCTGAAACTCCCTAGAATCGGTCCGGACTACCAACCGGACTCGACCAAAACCCGACCCGAAGATCAAGCCAGCTCACACGATTGTTGAGCAGGAACAGAGAGTGTCAAAAAACGGACAGGAAAACCAGTCCAAACCGGAAAAACTAAAGCAGGAAGCAGAGAAGAACGATCCAAGGACGCAGGAATGTGCCTCAGCTGCCATCTTACCCAGTCCCCCGGCACCCAGTGACCCCCCCACTGTCCCACACACACAAACCCAGAACGCTGAACCTCAAACACGGCACGCACACACCGAGCCTCGAATGCCCGAACCGACCCCCGAGCAAGCTCACCCTGAAGTACGACACGCACAGCCCCAGCCTCATCCCACACAAGCTCACCCTGAAGTACATCACGCACAGCCCCAGCCTCATCCCACACAAGCTCGCACCCAACAAGCTAAACCTAAGCAACCTAAACCCCAACACGCTCAGCCTCAGTCACTGCACGCTCAGCCTCAGCCCTCTGGACACACCCGTCTCTCTCCAGCCTCTTCCGGCCCCCCCCCCATCTAGACCCATGCCCCTGCTCACAGCCAAGCCCTACAGCCAACCCAAACACATTCAGACTGGACATAAAGCAGTCAAGGTGAGACCAGCGTCAAGCACAACAACCTCATTGTCACGCAACACAACTGCATGTCCTGACTTTGTTTCTTTTCTTCCCCCGCTGTTTTTATTCTAATTGTGTGTGCGTCTGCGTCACAGGTGGAAGGGCTGGTTCATGTGAATGGAAAGAGTGTTGAGGAGGGCATGTCCGTGCCCCCTCCTCCCCTCCTCTCCTCTTCACTCACCTGAGGGGAGCAAAGATCCTCCCACTCAACAAGCTACAGCCAATCAGACAGCAAATGAAACGTTGACTCCACAGCAACCAGAACTGGTGGCAACGATGACCTCTGGTTCATCGGCCATCAGCTCCCTGATTGGTGGAAGGAACTGCATCGTTACGACAACTATTGTGACAGAGCTCAGCCAGACATACATGGAGCCATACCCCTCTAATCTACCTAGCAACACACAGGTTCGATAAATAATGTTCATGGTTTCTGATTGAACCATTGACCAATTAATTGATTGTTTATTGATTGAACCATAAATACATTTAGCATTTTCTCAATTGACTATTGACTCTTCACTATTCATCAGATCAATGGCACCATGGGGTTGTTCCTGCAGCAAGAAGAGGAGCAGAAGGAAGTGTCGTCTGGTTCTACACTCTTTAGCTACCAGCAGACCTATTCACCCACAGTGACAGGTAAAACTACATTACCCAGAGTGCCCATCTTTTGGCTGTTTCACATAAGTCCCTAACATGTCCTTTTCTTCTGTCATTTACTTTTATCATTTACTATTATTTAAAACAAGTATTCTCCGTGTGTGTGTTTAATCCACAGAAGGACTTGAGGAAAGCAACGTGACTGTGAGTAGCTCTGTTCTCCCTCAGTCCATCTGTGTGACTGAAATTTCCTTTGTGCCACAACTTTACCTTTCCTTTTCCAGACTTGTCCAATAGTCGTAGAACACCTGTCCTCTCATCCCTCCTCTCCTTCTGTCCTTTCCCTGTGTGTTCTTCTCCCCTGTGTGTGTGTGTGTGTGTGTGTGTGTGTGTGTGTGTGTGTGTGTGTGTGTGTCTGTGTGTGTGTGTGTGTGTGTGTTGTGTGTGTGTGTGTGTCTATGTCGGGGCTGGGTAGATTGAGACCCCCATTTTGAACTTGGCAAAGCGTGTTAATCACTGGGTCTGGGACCCCAATGAGGAGCGCAAACGCCAGGAGAGGTGGCAGCAGGAACAAGAGCGCCTCCTACAGGTACTCAGGGAGTGGGTGTTAGCATTGCGTGTGTGTTTGTTTGTGAGCACGGCTGTGTGTGTCTGTGGATGTGTGAGCGTGTGTTTGCGTGTACGTACGTGTTACTGTGTGCGTAGTGCGTGTGTATGTATGTCTTTGTGTGAGCATGGCGCGCGCGTGTGTGTGTGTGTGTCTGTAATCTGTCTGTCGTTCCAGGAGCAGTACCAGCGAGAGCAGGGGAAGTTGAAGGAGGAGTGGGAGAGAGCGCAGAGAGAGGTGGAGGAGGAGGAGAGGAAACACAACGAAGAGGTACACACAACCTTGAACACATCACGAGCACAAGGCTGGTTTTGTACAGAGCAATCCGTAGGATTAAGCAACTATATTTACACGTGCGTGTGTCTGTTTTTCAGGAGCGACAGATACTTGAGGAGACTGCGGCTCCTCTTAATCTGTCCACTCTGTCAAAACAGCCCAGTCAGGTAGAAGCAATCTCATCTGCTCAGCAGAACTCTCTGACAAGAACAAATGCTCCTACAGCGGTCGTCCACAAGGTGGCGACGATCACACTGGACCTACAGATGGAAGCAAGAGATACCACACAGCAAAACAACCAAAGAGTTCCAATGATGAGCGAGGACCAGCATGGGGTGTCCCAACTACGCTTTGTGCAAGGTAAGACACACACACTCGCATACACACACACACACACAGATTTCTTTGAGTTACCAAACATGTTGTATGTCTGCAGATGCATCGTGGGAAAATGAAAGGACACAGGAATTGTGGAAAACCTCATCTCTGGACCGTAACGCACAGCTTATTCAGCCCAGTACAGTTAAGAGGTGTGTGTTCCACAGCCCAACACTGATTTCCCCCATGCAGCTACATTAGAAGTATAACATTTCCCCCACTGACACACACACACACACGTCTCTCTCTGCGTGTACTTTTCTATCTGCCAAAACGTGGAAACATACTACTTTGATTAATGACCTGATTATATTGACTCCACATGCTTGATCATGTCCCTGTAGCATGCAGCATGGAGTTAACACTGCTTGTGTTTGTAGCAGAGGGCCAGTATGAATGTCCTGTATGCGCTTGCTGTATGTCCGCAGGTCTGGTTCTCATGACATTGTAGGAACACACTCACCGTCGTCATCACCACAGCCTACCTCATCTAGCAGGTACGACACACACACACACACACACACCCACACAGACACAAGCTATTTTTCACTCTCTTGCAACACACACATGCAGACACTGATTTTATATGCTATGGACTGTCTCTGTTTTGTTGTTATTGGGGTGGATGGCTTTGAGCTGTTAAATGTAGATAAATATACAAACAACAAATGGTTATAGATAATTATTTAGAATTTCCCTTACGTGTGTGTGTGTGTGTGTGTGTGTGTGTGGTGTCTGTGTGCATGTGGTGTGTGTTTGTGTGAGTGCAGATGTGTGAGTGGGAAGAAGATGTGCTCTGGTTGCTCTCTGCCACTGGGGAAGGGAGCTGCCATGATCATCGACACACTGGGACTCCTCTTCCACATCCAGTGCTTTAAGGTACTCAACACAAACACACACACACACACTCACACACACAACACACACACACTCACACACACATTCACATTGGACCGTAACTGTTCATGATAAAATGATCTCCCTCTCTCTCTCCTCACCATTCTCCCCCATTTCTCTCTCTCACCCCTGTACCTCCCCTCCCCCCTCTCCCCCTCCCACCCCTCCCCCCTCCCCCCCCCTCCCCCCTCCCCCCCCTCGCCCCTGTCTGCCCCCTCTCTCTCCCTCTCCCTCTCAGTGTGGGGTGTGTGAAGGCCAGCTGGGGACGACCAGGGCTGGGACAGACGTGAGGATACGGAATGGGCTCCTGAGCTGCCATGAGTGCTACATAACCACCTGTGGTAAGATACACACACACACACACACTGACACACACACACCTGACTACCGTTCGTAGCTACGCCACAGCCTTCATTCATCATAATTGTCGTAAATCTTTCTACCTTGTTTGTTTTGACTGTCTCAAGGTTGTGCACTCGTGTTCATAAAAACAGATTTTTTAATGTTATTTAGGCCAGTTATGTTTTGATGTACATATAACTCTAATGGGATACATTGGATCCTCTCACATGTTATTGAACTGTAAAATAGTTGCTTTTACTTTCATGACGTCTGAATGTTTTCTGTTTCCTTTCAGCGGCAGGACATCCCACCACGCTATGATAGCCTAGGTGACGGAACGATAGCAACATGGAATGGCTTTGATTGGACAAGTCCTGACCATCTCCATTTTGATTGGAGCATTGGACTTATTCCACAATCAGAAATGTAGTCATAAGATTATTCTGGAACATTCTGGAATACTCAACTTTCTGGAATTTTCATGTCAAATGGAAATGCACACAGGTCTGGGGACGGAAGCTGGGTGACAACATGGAAAACACACAAACAAATACACAAACACACACGCACAAACACACACGCACAAACACACATTTATTTCTATACCAGTAGCACAGTATTTTATATGACTGCACCAACCTGACAGAGCAGACTGTGTGGGTTTGTCCACAATGCTAAGCAATACTAAAGCACAATCACAACTCATCTCCAGAACTATGACGAGCACACACTTTAACTCTTCATGCTACTGTCTAATGCTGATGTGTTTAGATGACCCATGAGTGGCTTTGACAAGAGTACAAAGTGAATGTACGGCTATTCATTAACCCCTAGCATGCCAGCTCAGAAACCATCTCCAGTCTCTCTGCAAAGCAAAATAGTAGCTTGACCATCGTAATGCCTTAATGATCGTACTTTTAACTGTGCTTGTTTTATTGTTTGTTTGTTTGTTTACAATTATGCATGAATGTGAAACCAATATAACTTGTTGTTTTTGTGTTTTTTTGTTTTTGTTTTCTGACCTGTGTGTCAGGAGACATAGTGTTGCTCAGAGCTGGGCTTAACTGACGGCCTTGTGGAATCGCTGACTTCTTGATAACATGTTTTATCTAACATCTTCATTCGATTCACCATCGTCATTTTGAAATGTTTAGACAGCAAACACTAGCACAACAGGGCTGGAGAATTTATAATCTTTGTAATGTATTATTGTAAGAACGGGAATGCATGGAATTTTCTTTTAAAACATTGATTTCATGTTGTGTTTATGTATCTTTACATAGTAGTGTAATCAAGTCAGTGCCTTAAGGAATGTGGGGAGCTGGTACACAAGGGGAAATCAAGAGCTACTCTCTCTCTAACATTCTAAACAAATGGTCCCCATAAATGTTACTAGATATTTTAGAGTGGAAAAAATTGGACTGAGTTTGTGAGAGAGAGAGAGCGAGAGAGAGGAGCTCATAGTGATGAAGAAAGTGTTTTGTCCGTCTCTTCATAAACGGAGTGACTAAGTTCAAATTTCTTCCACAATAGTGTAGACTGCTAATGATCCAAAATGGTTGCTGTGATGTAACTGGTGGCTGTCTGGCAGTTTTGACTGCCCAATGAAGATATTTTTAAGGTCAAAATGAGTGAGAGAGTTTGTGTGTGCATAGTGCAGCACTACACTCGAAGCAGAAAGGATGTATCCCTCCTCTTGTCAAACATGTATCCACCAGCATGGCCAGATGAAAGACAACCAGACGCATAGTTGCCATCTCTCTGCCCCTCTTGTTCATCTGATTGGTTCTCCTCTACCCTGCCTTCGCAAGAAACTAATAAGAACTGCTCCTTCCTGACTCTGCTTCACAACTGGTTTTACATCAGTGTCTATGAGGAGCCGGGGAGGGGATAGATTCACGTTACCATGAGATAAGATAATTGTTTTGACTGAATAGGGTTGTGTTGGGGGACGTCTGCTCCAAACCATGAATCCAGGGACAATTTCCTCTCTCTTTCCCAACTGCTTCAGAGATGGATTAGAGACGAGAGTTCATTCTAGATCTGTAGTTCCATACTGACCACTACAACTACATGAATTGTTGAACTGGAATGTTTCATGGCTTTTATAGCAAGTGTTTGTTTGTTAATAAAATATTTTCAACATCTCACCAATTTGTTGGCCGTGTATTGGTCTGTGTAAATTATTTTGTTTACAGATCTAATATAATGGGTATACTAATGGGTAAGCATTGGCGAAATAATCATTTGACAAAATATACACAGTACATCAGGAAATCCTGTATTTAATTGTCAGATTGTCATTCACTTTGCAAGGAAAACAAAACTAGCATACACGTTAAAGTACTTGAAACCCTTCAGAAATTGGTCATCATTAATTTTTTCACAGGTTGCCTCCTCAGTATGTATATTTACAACTTTGGGTTGTTTCACCTCAGCATAAGAGCTAAACATCTTTGGCTTGGCTTTATGTGTGTCATCTTGTAGTCTTTTCATTGCATAGAAAAATGCGTACTGTTTGCTTTTATCTATATCTAAGGTGTTCTTTAACTTATCAAAGTTTGTTTTAACGTGTTGGTCATGTATTCATTTTTTAGTTAGTCAAATCTTCCAATGCTTTATCTATATATTTGTGGAAGTCATAGATGTCTTGCCAGTTTAATCGAGCACCTTGTTTTCCCTTTTAGTTTTTTGCTTCTTTATAAAAGACTCCAAAGCTCCAAGAAATTTAACTTTTACTCTTGAACGAGGCATCAT